>JARQOC010000005.1:78865575-79281621 GCA_033576535.1 Allobates femoralis | reverse complement strand
ATCTTCTCTGCACCAGTGATCGATTCTCACATGCAAAGTGAATGACTCCCGGCTCATGCTTGCAACACTTTGATTGTAATTTGCATAATGCATCCGATTCTCTCACGTGACTAATCGCTAAAGTGAACATACCCTAAGTAGAAAAATTCACCAAATAGTCCACTCACGCAACTATCAAAGTAGAAAGTGACTTTAAGACAAGAAAGGAAATGCACTTTGTGGGCTTCTACGCTTTCTGTGTGCTTGCCTCCATCTCCTCCTGCTCCATTCTTCTGGCTCACTGATTAATGAATGTGATTTATCATCAGACCGATGACCTGCTTATTTATTTATACTACATAACATGCCTGGGTGAGTGCTCTGAAGTTTTCTATAGACATCAGTATATTCATAATATAAAGTTCACTGCACATCATAGTTCAGTCATTTGTCTATATCTAATATTTTTATTCTTTTTTCTAACCAGTTGATTTATCTTCTTGTTCCTATGTAATATATGCATCTGATATCTCAGTAATAGATAAGAGAATCTTTTGAAATTTACATTTCTTATCTTCACTAATTTTTTCCCAGAAATCTATTCTCCACATATCAAATGTACTCCAAAGCCTGTAGCACTTAAAATCACATATGAATCTATTCTCTTTTCTGAACACTCTAATCTTCCTTACTGCTGGGTCGCCTCACTATCTGTACAGTTTGCTCAATGTTTTAAAGTTTTATTTCCCCATCTCTATGTCTAAACTGTGACCTGTAATGTCCTTTCACTATCCAGATTCATGACAAATTGCTGCTGCATTCCCTGCCTCTACTTTTCTACAGGCTGTTATAGTCCCTCCTGATTGGGTGTTCTATGCCATGTGAAGTGATATCACCAAGACATTATGGGCAAGGCTGGGCAGGCTGATATAATATGCAATGTAGAAAATAGAGGTAGTCATTTTAGACAATTCACTTAAAGCAAGTCACATATTAATTGAACTAGCTGAGTTCAGCAAGTTCCTAAAAATTGGACATGAATTTAGTAAAAATTGAATTCACTAATCTTTACAAAGCACATTTCATCTCTTTAAAAATAAATTATCATTAAGAATGTCCTAATGTTAAAGAGAACCTCTCATGTCCTCGTAATCTTCGATCCTCCCAAGACCTCCATCTTTCCTCCACACTTGTACGTTCCTCATCTGACTGCAAGCAAGACTTCGCCCGAGCATCCCCCATTCTCTGGAATTCTGCACCCCAAAATGTCCAACTGTCCCCTACACTCAGAACCTTCAAGCAGAACCTGAAAACCCATCTCTTCAGAACAGCTTACAACTAGGGATGAGCGAGAACTGACATATTCGGACTCTCTAGACTCGTAACAAGTAGGTCCCGATACACGGTACTCGTTACGAGTATAGCAAGTCCTATTTAAGTCAATGGTGAAGCAAGTATTGTGATAGATTCCTCTGTTGCTGGACCCTATAAAAAGGTCTGGCAGCAGAGGAAAAACCTGCAATTCCCTAATTCATTGTTTAGAAGCCGGCGGTAAAAAGCCGTAAGCTGTAAATT
Organism: Allobates femoralis; assembly: GCA_033576535.1. Lineage (NCBI taxonomy): Eukaryota > Metazoa > Chordata > Amphibia > Anura > Aromobatidae > Allobates > Allobates femoralis. The sequence continues at coordinate 79,280,067 of JARQOC010000005.1, read as the reverse complement.
CAAACCGGATTCTCCCACATTGCCCCGGCCCGGAGCAATCCGGTACCATAGAGTCCCATGTTATGGGGCGCCGGATTGCTGTGGACCGGAGCAATCCGGGAGAATCCGGTTTAGGGTACGATTCGAAAAATCGGTCAAAACCGGATTCACCCGGTCCGGTGCAATCCGGCGAAAATGAACATGAGGGTCTATGGCGCCAGATTGCTCCGGACCGGGGCAATCTGGGAGAATCCGGTTTGATTTTACAGCTTATGGCTTTTTACTGCAGGCTTCTAAACAATGAATTAGGGAATTGCAGGTTTTTCCTCTGCTGCCAGACCTCTTTATAGGGTCCAGCAGCAGAGGAATTGCATTTCCTCTTGATTTACATTGGACTCGTTACTGTGCAAGTAATCGCTAGGAAACTCGCAGAGTAACAAGTAGCCCGAGTACCCTATTATTCAGCGAGTAACGAATAGTAACGAGTAGACGCGCTCATCCCTACTTACAACCTGCAATGCCCACAGTGCCGCCTCACCACCACTGGACCTGGTGCTCCACCACCATCGGACCCAGGGCTCCACCACCACCCGAGCAGACCCAACCTTCTGTTTCTCTCCCCACTGCCCTGTAGAATGTAAGCCTGCAGGGGCAGGGTCCTCTCTCCCTTCTGTATCGGTCTGTCACGGTTAGTTTGTTCATTGTATTTTTAACTTGTTTGTATGTATCCCTTTCTCATGAACAGCAACATGGAATCAATAGTGCTCTATAAATAAATAATAATAATAATAATAATGTCCTTTATTATTTTTAAACTTCCCCAAATGATATTTAGATCAGGCATTGTGCATCATTAACTGATTAAAAATAATCCATGTATTTATCATAAAAAGCACTTTAGATGCTTAGATGTTTGCATTGGGTACCTACACAAAAGTCATTGGGGTGGATACTTCAGCTTGTTACAGTAACGTCAATCCACTACAGTCATGCAGTCAATAAAATGTGTCATGCCCCCTGTTTTGTAATATACTCCGTTCACTAAGTGCAGAAATGCACTTGCTGTGGAAGGACCTGTCTGTGGTAATCTCACAACTATGTGATGGTAATGGACGTATCTAAGTCCAAAGGGTCTATAGCTAGGGTCACATTTGGAAGGCACATTGTGATTACCGCATCCATACATGTAGTGTTCGTGTTCGATTCGATTCATCGAATCGGCGGGGTGTTCGATGAAAGTTCGTCGAATGCTTGACGAACACCGTCGAACACCCCGAAACACTAAATAAACAGCTATGTGGGGAAGTGAAATTAAGTAAAATAAAGTGTTAAAAATAAAAAGAAAATGTATGCTCACCTGTCCGCGGTCCACCAATAGCTCCGGCAAGGTCCTGTTGCTGATAGGACCTTTGATGATGTCAGTTATTGCGGGAAGTCCGGTTACATGACCGGAGTTCCCGCGATAACATGACGTCACCACAGGTCCTATCAGCAAGAGGACCTTGCGCAAAGGTTAAAATAGACATTTTTATCTTTTGGACACTTTCTTAAAGCAAAAGAAAGTGTCCAAAATATAAAAATGTCTATTTTAACCTTTCCGGCAAGGTCCTCTTGCTGATAGGACCTGTGGTGATGTCATGTTATCGCGGGAACTCCGGTCACATGACCTGGAGTTCAAACTGGATTCTCCTGGATTGCCCATATTATGGGGCGCTGGATTGCACCGGACCAGTACAATCCGGGAGAATCCGGTTTGAAAACCGGATTCTCCCCGATTTTACTGGTCCGACGCAATCCTGCACCATAGAGCACAATGTTATGGGGGCACCAGATTGCACCTGATCGGTACAATCCGGGAGAATCTGGTTTTTAAACCGCTTTTCTCTTTTGGACGCCTTCCTGCCGGGATTTTCAAATGAACAGCTGACTCAGGTCAGCTGTTCATTTGAAGTAGCAGTGCTGTGAGGTTCATGTGAGTTCATGCTTGCCTGCATGAACTCACATGAACTTTCCCATGCCAGGGTGCACAGCTCTGCTACATCTCTGGTGGAGGTTCTCTACCAGAGATGTAGCAGAGCTAAAGAAGAACCCTGGATTGGACTACGTCGGATGGAAGAGGATTTTTTAAATTAAAGATGGAGTTTCTAAATGTCTTTTTTGTTTTTTTTCTAATAAAAAAAATGTTTTCTCTGTGTTGTGTTTTTTTTTACAGAATTTACTAGAAATTCATGGCGGTCATGTCTACTATTGGCGTGACCACCATAAATTTCGTGCTTAGGGCCAGCTGATAATACAAAGCTGGTCCTAACCCCTTTATTACCCATCGAGCCACTGCACCAGGGCCCTGGAAGAGTTGGGTTCAGTGCCTGAAGATGGCGCTTCAATGAACGCGCTATCTCTGGGGCAGCTGCGGGCTGGAATTCGCAGCGGGGGGGGCCCAGAAAGCTTGGGCCTCCCTGTGCTGCAGATTCCAGCCCCCAGAAATTCATGAAATAATTAAAAAAAAGGGGGTCCCCTATATTGTTGTGTCTGGCCAGGTACAAATAGGCACCTGGGGGTTGGTGGCAGCCCATCGCTGTCTGCTGTATCTGGCTGGATGCAAAAAATACGGCGAAGCCCACGTCAAATTTTTTTCTGAAAAATCCAAAAAATAGTATGAATGAAAGGGACTGTATGTTTATTAACCCCTCGACCATGGTCAATGGGTTAATAAAGATGCAGTCCCTTTTTATAGGATTGTTTAATGGATTTTTCAGAAAATTTTTTACATGGGCTTCGCCGTCTTTTTGTATGCCAACAGGATACAGCAGGCTACAACGGGCTGCCCCCAACCCCCAGCTGACTATTTGGACCTGCCTGGACACAGAAATATTGGGAAGCCCTTATATTTTATTATTTCATGAATTTCATGAAATAATAAAAAAAAAATGTGTGGGTCTCCGCGCGATTTTTATGTCCAACCAGGTACAGCTAGGCAGCTGGGGGCTGGGATCCACAGCGCAGGGAGGCCCAAGCCTTGTGGGCCTCCCCCCGCTGTGAATTGCAGCCTGCAGCCGCCCCAGAAGATGGTGCGTTCATTGAAGCGCCATGGTCTGGCACTGAACCGAGCTCTTCCAGGGCCCTGGTGCCATGGCTCACTGGGTAATAAAGGGGTTAAGGACAGCTTTTTGTTATCAGCTGGCCCTAAGCCTGAAATTCAAGGAGTCACGCCAATATTAGACATGCCCCCCATGAATTTCTATTAAATTGTTTAAATAAAAACACAACACCAAGAAAAAATATTTTTATTTGAAAAAACAAAACAAAAACACACTTAGGGACTCCATCTTTATTTAAAAAAAATCCTCTTCCATCCGACGTAGTCCAATCCAGGGTTCTTCTTTAGCTCTGCTACATGTCTGGTAGAGAACCTCCACCAGAGATGTAGCAGAGCTGTGCACCCTGGTGTGGGAAAGTTCATGTGAGTTCATGCAGGCAAGCATGAACTCACATGAACCTCACAGCACTGCTACTTCAAATGAACAGCTGACCTGAGTCAGCTGTTCATTTGAAAATCCTGGTGGGAAGGTGTCCAAAAGAGAAAAGCGGTTTGAAAACCAGATTCTCCCGGATTGTACCGGTCTGGTGCAATCCGGCGCCCCATAACATGGTGCTCTATGGTGCTGGATTGCTCTGGACCGGGGCAATCCGGGAGAATCTGGTTTGAACTCCGGGTCATGTGACCGGAGTTCCTGCGATAACATGACATCACCACAGGTCCTTTCAGCAAGAGGACCTTGCCAAAAAGGTTAATATAGACATTTTTATATTTTGGACACTTCTTTTACTTAATGAAAGTGTCCAAAACATAAAATTGTTTATTTCAACCTTTGTGGCAAGGTCCTGTTGCTGATAGGACCTGTGGTGACGTCATGTTATCGCGGGAACTCTGGTCATGTGACTGATGTCACCAAAGGTCCTATCACAACAGGACCTTGCCGGAGCCATTAGTTGACCGCGGACAGGTGAGCATACATTTTTTTTTATTTGTAACACTATATTTTACTTTATAGCTATCTATTTTGGCTGAAAATGCGGCAGATGTGGTTTTCTGACCGCATCTGCCGCATTTTCGAACCAAAATCGAACAGCTTCTAGAAGTGTAGAATGTGAACCAAATTGTTTGAATTCGGCAAATGACTTGAACACCGCCAAAAACAACTCAAATTTGAGATTGGCGAACAATTAGAGTCGAACATCACTCATCTCTAATTATAATGGGCGCCTATGGGATCCGGATGGGAAAACAAAATGCAAATGTGACCCTAGCCTTTGACTTGAGGACTGCCTAGCTCCATCCATTATGGTCCAATGGACGTGACTTCACCACAAATACTTAAAGCGTAACCATCATTTAAATTTTTATTTAATAGTAATGTAGAGCAAATGATTATAATCAACTTTAACATATACTTTATTATACAGTATTAATGAAATCAGGAAGGAAACAATTAAAAAAAAAACTTCCACAAGATGTCCTCAGCAGGTTGTGTGTGAAGCTCATCCTCAGTCACCTCTTATTTCGGGAGGTGTGGCCTAATCTGCATTCACAATACAGGTAAAAAGACTGTCAAGTTACCTTCTTATGAATGCGCCATTTTCAGGGGCGTCTGTGGGCTGCTATTCTTTAGCATGGGGACCCTAATACAATGAGGTCTCACTCAACTGAGAATACCAACTCTCAGCTGCCTAGTTTGACGATGGCTGGCAATTTAAAATAGGGAGAAGCCCACACATTTTTTTTGCTAGCCTAGGTAAAATTAGACAGCTGAGGGTGGCATCTCACAGCCATCCGCTTTATCTGTGATAGACTAAATAATACAGCGAAGCCCCACACTCTTTTTTAATTATTTATTTTTTTAACGCACTATGACGGCAGGTTGGATGCTATACACTACATGAGCGTCTGTGATTGACTGTTGCAATCAGAATTCATTTCCTCAATCTGGAAAGTGTATGGCAACCAACCAGCCATTATAGTGTGTTAAAGTATTTTTAAGTCTAACCCAGTGAAAGTGGACAGCTGCGAGCTGCCACCCTCAGCTGTCTAATTTTACTTAAGCTGGTAAAAGAATGTGTGGGCTCCGCCCTATTTTTAATTGCCATCCGAGGTAAAACTAGGTAGTTGAGATCTGGTATTCTCAGCAGGATAAGGGCACATTATTTTAGGGCCCTCCCATGCTAAAGAATAGCAGCACGCAGCCACCTCGGAAAATGGCGTATTCATCATAACACAATTTCCAGGCCCTTTACCAGGCTCTTCCAGTGGCCCTGATGAAGGGGTGACATGCTGGGTAATAAGGAGTTAATGCCAGCTTTGGATTTTCACTTGGTATTAAGCCATGAGATTCTTAAAGTCCGGTCAAGTTAGATCCGGCCATTAAGAATCTCAAATAAATGGGTAAAAAAGAATGCAGAGACACTTAGTGCCTCCCTATTTATTACCTCCTCCTCATAATCGTACTCCTCCACACTCCTCTGTGACATCTTCTTCATTGGAGGCTATGGTGAAGAATACAGCATTTTGTCACTACAACCTCTAGTCACTAAATGAATGAGTTGTGACCTCAGCCCATAACCGGTGACTCACTGAGGTCACTGTTTAGGTAACCATGGTACCCGCTTTGAGTAGAGTCCACCATTGTTACCTGAATGGTGACCTCAGGTGACCTCAGTGAGTCATCACACACCTGGAGTAGAGCTGATAGTGATTGATGTGCGTGGCAGCTGATCTGGTCACTGTAGTAATCAAGTCAGGTGACCAGATCAGCTAACACTATCTGGTCACGTGACGCGATTGCTATGGTGATCAGATAAGCTGATCGCAGACATCACTCACCGACAGCGTGGATGCAGACGTGAGATGGAGTGTGCGAAAATGGACCTGCACAATCTGTGTGGTCTGTCTGTGTAGAATAATGTAGAACACAAGCATTAGTGCATTTGCACAAATGCTTCTGTCCTATATTAAGCTACACACACATCTGAAGTATTACCGATCGTTTGCTGATGTTCCTGACTTTTCAGCAAAACATTAGAATTCGAGGTGATGAATTGAATCGGCGGGGTTCTTGCTGAATTTGAAATTGGCGAACATGTTCGGGCAAAATTTGCTCATCACTATTTATCAGAAGGAACTTGCTCAACGTATTTTCATTGTTAGACTAAAGATCAGACTAAACAGTTTTTGATACAGAATAATTGATATGTGATTAAAGAACTATGGAAATAATTCATGTGGTCAACTATTCTACCCCTAGGTTATGAGGTAAGAACATCCATTTTTTTTACTTTTTATCCAAAATAAAAGCTGTAATGAAAACAAGACAATGGACCCAATTCTTTACTGTATTTGTGCCTTTTTTGTCTTGTTTTTGGTGTCTATCTGTCTTTCATTTGCACCTTTAGTCAACTCATTTTGAGTCTATTTTCCATGTGTTTTTTTATGTTCCTCTTACTGGGGGCGAGGGAGGTTGAGATTTCCAGATGTTTTTTGGCCAATTCATCAAATGCTAAATATTAAAAAAAAGTTTCTAATTCTTTTTTGCGCCAATTTAATCCACTCGCACTTAAAGCAATATTTAGTGTGTCTGACATTTTGGCACTATTTTTGAAATATCTTTAACTAGAATGTGAATTTTGGCACTAAAAAGCCAGAAAAAAAAGGTAAAGACAAAAATAAAAAGCATTTTTTTAATTTCACCGGAATTCATGAACCACGTGCAACACATACACCACAAGACACATTAAAAAATAATACATTTTGCAATGGAGCATTCAAGGGAAGTTATAATCTGAAAATAACTTACTTTTCAATCCAAGTCTTTGTGTTAGGGCTCGGACGCACTCATCAGAGTTTGACGGAGGAGATTCTGAAAGGGCTGGAGCAGTGACCCTGAACTGCTTCTCCCTATCTGGACGGGGCTGTCAGCTGCTTGTGTTTTTGTGCAGCTCCAGACTCCCCGTCCAGGAGGGAGAGGCCGTTAAGGGTCTCTGCTCCAGCCCTTTCAGAGTCTCCTCAGTGAAACTCGGATGTAACTAGGAAAGTGTGTCCAAGCCCTTACAGGTATTTTCTGTTAATTTTGGCAATATTTTTTTCTCATATCCCTATCCATATCATTATGACTATATATATATATATAACCAGAAAAAATTCACTGCATCACTCAGCTACTACCAAAAATGTGCACATGCTAATAAGCGGTTTATATATGGAGGAAAAAATTTAAAAAACTTACGGTACGTTGTTTTAAAAAAACTCAATATTCTTAATTTTTTATTTTCTGGGGTTTTTAGTACATATCTTGGACAATATCTGTTTGCTCATGAACCATGCCACGGTGACCCCAGGTCTGATGAGTCCTACGCTGACATCCCTGTCCTCCTTGTACTCCCTATCCCACTGCTAAGTGGGTGGACACCATCTCAACCTCAGACCACCTGGGCGCGATGAGGGTGCTAAGTGTAGCTGTGGAGCCAGAAACTCCACATATTAAACATAAATAGAAAAAAAAGCTGCACAGCACTCAAGATATAGTGTGAACTGGTGCAAGCTGCGATGCTGGAACAAACAACCAGAAAAAATTCACTGCAGCACTCAGCTACTACCAAAAATGCACACATGCTAATAAGCGGTTTATATATGGAGGAAAAAATTTAAAAACTTAAGTTTTTTTCTACTTAGAACCCCAGAAAATAAAAAATTAAGAATATTGAGTTTTTTAAAAAAAACTTAAGTTTTTAAATTTTTTCCTCCATATATAAACTGCTTATTAGCATGTGTGCATTTTTGGTAGTAGCTGAGTGCTGCAGTGAATTTTTTCTGGTTGTTTGTTCCAGCATCGCAGCTTGCACCATTTCACACTATATTGTGAGGTAGCGCCCTAGGGGAACCCGCTTGGCACAGGGAAAATAACCGCAGAGACTACATTTCAATGTAACATAACCAGCGGATTTATTAATTTCTGTCATAAACCGCTTTCAACACATAAACCATAACACTGTATTTCCATTTTCACATACAATATGCATATCCTTACATTGCATTATATGACATTCCCATATGACATTACATTACAGGACATTCACATACGTTTTCCCCAGAACTTCAAGGCGTCACCCACCGACCATTGCAGACCTCAGTCTGGTTCTAAAGACGGCTATCACCGTCTAACACCCTGACAGGGATCATTCCCCATCCTATTGCACACGAGTCATCACACATGGCACTTTTTCATGAACCATTATGACTCACGCATGACACAGCATTCATGGCATTTTTACATAAACCCATATGCTACATACTCAGGGCCCACAATAGTACCAGGAACCCTGTCACTCAGTACACATAAGACCTCCACGGATTCACCGGGATCCGGGACACTTACATCTGGATCAACGGGACCATATCATGACTCACTCAGTCAGTCCCAAAGTCGGCTGTGACTGCCTGGCTCTTGAGCCGTACTCGGTCTGTCACACCGCACATCTGACCGCCTGGCCCTTGAGCCATCCTCGGTCCTCATCACACATATGACCGCCTGGCCCTTGAGCCATCCTCGGTCCTCATCACACATATGACCGCCTGGCCCTTGAGCCGTCCTCGGTCGTCATCACACATATGACCGCCTGGCCCTTGAGCCATCCTCGGTCCTCATCACACATATGACCGCCTGGCCCTTGAGCCATCCTCGGTCCTCATCACACATATGACCGCCTGGCCCTTGAGCCGTCCTCGGTCCTGGACACTTGCTGGCATGCACGCATCTTTGTGCCACCGGCATGGAGCTGGCAGGCTCCCATCACTTCCCCCACCGGGGACGGATCACTTCCAGCACCGTCTTCACATGGCAGTGGTCTGGACTTCTGACTCCCATCGTCCTCTCCTCACTCAGACACCTGGCAGGTTCTTATCCAGGCTGCTCACTCACAGTTGCAACATAGTGAGTCAATCAGCACATCTCAGTCACACACAGACCTGAGATGTGATTAACCCCCTGTGCACCATTCAGGTTTCACACAGCACACACAATCAGGAAACCTGGCCCATGTGAACAGAGACCTGCATTGATAACCCGTGTGATGCACCCGGCCAGGGGCCACATCACCACAATATCTTGAGTGCTGTGCAGTTTTTTTCTGTTTTATATATATATATATATATATATATATATATTGCAATTTTTACACTGGTCAATGGGGCTTTTTAGACGCATATGTAGTGATGAGCAAGCATGTTCGGCGCTACTTGTTACTCGCACAAGTATCCCAGTACTCAGGATGCTCGGCGAGCACCGAGTACCGCCGAGATGCTCGGACTCATCACTAATAATTATCGATCTGACACAAATACACTGTTCCCTTCAGTGCACACAGTCAGCTGGCACCTCACAGAGAGCAGATTGATTGTTAGGATCCCTCTGGGGGGCACAGCAAGGTGTTGTATGCTGCGGTGATTTAAAAAAGCCCACCCTCCCGCCCTTTCTAAAAAATACTCGTTTTATAGCCAAAAGTGTGTGGGCGGAGCCTGTCACTAACTGACTTACATTGGGCTCGGTCGCGCACCCGAACATCTCGAGATGCTCGACCCAAGCATCGAGCACCATAACTACTCATATGCCCTGCCTAAGAGTTTACAGGAGTTTCCCTATCATTAGAGATAGGATTACAATGACAAGTAACAGTCTACACACTCTGATAACACAGGGTCCACAAATAATGATAGGTGGTGTCACAGATGACACTGCACCACCGTCTTTCCCAATGACCTTTGTACAGGTTTATTAGACCCTTCAAAATAAAAGATAGGATTGGGCTACGTACACGTGTTATTTCCTGAAACAAAAGTTGGAATCTAAAAATCCTCAATAGCCAGTGTGAAAAAAAATGCAAGATTTCTATTTATTACACTGTTCAACAAACTTTCAGAAAAGTCATGATACTAAAATAAAAATAGTAATTTCTTATCAATTTTTATGTGCTTAATATAAATGTGAGAGTCAAAATTCCAAATTGGCTCTATTTTTTTTAATCTGCTATTAATGTGTACATCACAAAACACCAATCGTAATAGGCCTATGGTGAATACCTGTAAAAAATTCAGGTCATAGACGATATCTTATTTCTTTGCCTGTCTCTTGTACAGTGTTTCAGGAGCATCTCTGGCGAGGGTGCAGCAGTGGTCAGCCACCATGGAAGTGGACCATTTTTCCTGGTGTCTTTGTTCCACTTTTGCGATATCATGATTGAAACATTCACCATATTCACCATTAAACATACCACAATTGTCAGGAAAGAAGTAATAAACCGGGTCATTTAGTTTTTCCTGTGCTATTCTTCCTCCAGCATAGACGTCAACAATTTCAAGGCCTCAGGGGGCGGAGTTAACAGGGGCGTCATAGTAGGCATGTCCAAGTGCATAGCCCTGATGTGGTGGGCGTGTCCTTGTTCACGGCCATTATGACACCCCCTTTGGTAGCTCCACCCCCACCCCCCCGCGGCCTTTGAATTTCTGGAGTCTATGCCGCGAAAAGAAGAAGAAGAATGGCAGGGTGAGCGGCAGGCAGATGGAGCATGGAGTGGCGGCCGGGAGGGAGCATGGAGCAGTTGAGCAGCGGGCAGGAGACCGAGCGAGGGGGGCCGGGAGACCGAGCGGATTGTGCCTCTTTTGCTGTAACGGAAATCCCACGTCACTGATTAGTCGTGCCCAGAACAATCAGCGACACGGGTTTTGCGTTAGAGACAGTGTGACATGAGTGCAAGGTGAGTGCAGGGCTATGTGTGAGGTGAGTGCAAGGTGAGGGTGCCGTGAGAGCAGGGCTAAGTGTGACGTGAGGGCAGGACAGAGTGTGCCGTGAGTGCAGGGCAGAGTGTGATGTGAGTGCAGGGCAGAGTGTGACATGAGTGCAGGGCAGAGTATGATGTGAGTGCAGGGCAGAGTGTGATGTGAGTGCAGGACAGAGTGTGACGTGAGTGCAGGACAGAGTGTGACGTGAGTGCAGGACAGAGTGTGACGTGAGAGCAGGGCTAAGTGTGACATGAGGGCAGGACAGAGTGTGACGTGAGTGTAGGGCAGAGTGTGACGTGAGTGCAGGACAGAGTGTGATGTGAGTGTAGGGCAGAGTGTGACGTGAGTGCAGGGCAGAGTGTGACGTGAGTGTAGGGCAGAGTGTGACGTGAGTGCAGGGCAGAGTGTGACGTGAGTGCACGACAGTGTGATGTGAGTGCAGGGTAAGTGTGAGTGGTGGGTGAGTGTGAGTATAGGGTGAGTGTAGGGTGTGTGGGTGTAAGTGGTCTGCAGTACCTGACTCCTAGTGCTGTGTGCGTTTAGCTTAAGGACCTCTGGTGATGTCACAGCCATGTGATCTTGCTCCGGCCATGATTGTGACATCATCAGAGGTCCTGTAAGTATAGAGCCCCTGTCACACATAACGACGCACCAGCGATACCGATAACGATACGACCTGGCCGGGATCGCTGGTGCATTTTCACATCGCTGTTCATTTCAAATAGTGGGATGGGAAAGCCGACAGTGAAGTCGGCTTTCCCGCTCGCTATTTGCGTGTAGCACTGTCTTCTCTGTCACTGCAATCCCGCGTCGCTGATGTGTCGCCAGTGCTTTTTTTGTAAAAAAACATATTTGCCGGTACGCATCTCAGATTAATATCCCCTATGCACAGCGGTGCAGAAAGGCTCTCTGCTGCCTGAGCCTGTCGACGGCCGCAGGTGAGGAGCGAGGGGGATTGTTGTCGGCAGCCGCAGGTGGGTGGGTTGGGGTTGCTATAGATGGCCGAGGGTGAAGAGCGGGCAGGGGGGTGCTGTCAGTAGCCGCCGCTGGTGATTCTACCTTATGCAGCCAGCGCACGTCACACAGGGAGCCAGCTGCATGGTGCAGGTTTGGCGCCCATGTGATTTGGCGCCACAGGGTAGTATTGCACTTTATTATTAAATGTGTTTTCTTTTCCCTGTGAGTTGCTAGTTCAGGGTTAAACCTTATGGAGTCTGTTTCTGCACCCACTTAGGACCACACCACTTAGTGTAGGGGTCGGTAATTTAGTAGGTCCCAGGTGGGTGGGGGTGGAGCTTAGGATAGAGGAGAGAGAGGAAAGCTTAGTTTCCCTCAGACGGTGCTGGGATGGCAGACAGAGAGGTCAGGCCTGCCCAGCTGACAGGAGGGAGCCCCATCTCTAAGTGGGGGCCCAGGACAGAAGGCAACAGACCAGGACTGGTTGGAGCCGGTTGGTCTCGTTGGGGAAGCATCGGCAGTGCGGGCAGCCAAAGTAGTCAGGAGTTTACCACTGGCTATAGACCGACAAGCTGCGGGCCCAACATAACCGGGTTGCCGTACGCACCACAAGGTACCTCACCCCTCAGGACCACAATAGATCCAGAATTGGTGGGGTAATGGCCCGAATACTGACGTCGGTGGAGATAAACAACTTATCTTAAATCCGGGAAAGGATAACTGTGCCTCACTGAAGGAGATCAGGGGACTGGCGGGAGAGCTCTTCGAGGGTGGAGAGTAACAAAGATAAGTTAACCCAGAAAGCCATAGAAGGAAGGACAACTAGAGACTCCATAAGGGGCACCCTGAGCTGGCAACATCCACCCTGTAAACCAAACTGTACCGTGTCTTGTTTATGCCATCAGCCGGTACCGAGTACCGAGTGAAGTTAAACTTGAACTGGTTTCTGTTATTCTTCCCGCCGCAGCCCTGAAGACTCAGCATCACCAGCAGCTCAGAGGAGGGGTAAGAACTGCAGCACCATCTCCATTGCTGCCCTCTATCACCATCTTCCTTCATCACTAGAGATGAGCCACCACCCCGATGTTCGAATTCGATTTGATTTGTCGAATTTGATGTGTGTTCGTCGAATGTTCGTCGAACAATGTCGAACCCCACTGAAAACAATGGCAGGCAAACACAAACACATATAAACACATAGAAAACACCTTCTAAGGTGTCCAAAAGGTGGTAAACTACTCAAAACACACAATAAACACATGGAAAAGTGACAAGTACATATAAAAATGCGAAAAGAAAAGAGATGGACGAGTAAAAGGAGGAGACACAGATATAGGCATGTCATGCTCTTCTACAATCCGTTTTTACTCCAGTATTTGTAAGGCATCATGCAGATGATGAGTATTTGGAGAGTTTTACTTCAGTTTTAGTAAGGCCACATTCAGACGAGGAGTACTTGGTAAGTTTTACTTCAGTATCTGTAAGGCCATGTTCAGACGAGGAGTATTTGGTGATGTTTTTTTTCACTATATGTAAGGGTGCTTTCACATCAGCGTTTTTCGTAATTCGCGGCAGATGCGGTGAAAAAACCGCATCTGCCGCGTTTGCCGCATAACGGTTCCACTTGCGGCACGGTTGCGGTTTTTTCCATAGGAAGTATAGGGGGACTTGCGGCAGATGCGGCAAGTGCGGTATTGCACTTGCGGCAGGTGCGGCAGCGAAAAAAACCGCGGTCAGCCGCGGTTTTTTTCTCTGCCGCACCTGCCGCAAGTGCAATACCGCACTTGCCGCATCTGCCGCAAGTCCCCCTATACTTCCTATGGAAAAAACCGCAACCGTGCCGCAAGTGGAACCGTTATGCGGCAAACGCGGCAGATGCGGTTTTTTCACCGCATCTGCCGCGAATTACGAAAAACGCTGATGTGAAAGGTCCCTTAGGCCACGTTCAGACGAGGAGAACTTGGTGAGTTTTACTTCAGTATCTGTAAGGCCATGCTCAGACGAGGAGAACTTGGTGAGTTTTACTTCAGTATCTGTAAGGCCATGCTCAGACGAGGAGAACTTGGTGAGTTTTACTTCAGTATCTGTAAGGCCATGCTCAGACGAGGACTACTTGGTGAGTTTTACTTCAGTATCTGTAAGGCCACGTTCAGACGAGGAGTACTTGGTGAGTTTTACTTCACTATCTGTAAGGCCATGCTCAGACGAGGAGTATTTGGTGATGTTTTTCCTCACTATATGTAAGGCCACGTTCTGATGAGGAGAACTTGGTGAGTTTTACTTCAGTATCTGTAAGGCCATGTTCAGACGAGGAGTATTTGGTGATGTTTTTCCTCACTATATGTAAGACCTCATGCAGACTATGAGTATTGTGTCACATTTAGGGGACTACAAGAAGAGTCTTCATTTTTTTCAAAAAATTTGGGCACAGACACCACTTAAGTGGCATCAATTGCCCCACAGTTACAAAATTTAAATGGTTACTTTTAGGCCAAAAACCACAAGGCTTCATTCTCTCCCAGGATGACACAGGAGTAGAAAAGTCCTTGCGGATCCATGTCTTGTTCATCTTTATGAACGTTAGTCTGTCCACATTCTGGGTGGACAGACGCGTACGCTTTTCTATCAGCACACCACCAGCAGCACTGAAGACATGTTCCGAGAGAACGCTGGCTGCGGGGCATGACAAGATCTCCAAGGCATGAGTGGCGAGCTCAGGCCATTTTTCCATTTTGGAAGCCCAGAATGAGCAAGGCTCCAGTTCCCCAGTCATGGCATCGATGTTAAGTTGGAGATACTCGTATACCATCTGCTCCAGGCATTGACTATGTGTCAGACTTCTCGTTTCTTCAGGCCTTGCAAACGATGGTCTGAAAAAATTGTGGAACGAGGCAAAGAAATTGGTGTTAACACCACCACCTATGGTGTTACTGGTATGGTGTGAGTGATGATGACTCGACAGTCCCATGGTTGACAAGTGAGAAATGTGAGATTCACTCTGTCTACCACTGGTGGTTTGTGGAAAAGCCAATCTCAGATTATGTATCAGCTTCTGCTGATACTCCTGCATGCGTGCGTCCCTTGGTATGGCTGGAATTATGTCAGCAAATTTGGTCTTGTACCGGGGATCGAGGAGTGAGGCAACCCAGTAGTTGGCATTGCTTCTAATTCGGACAATCCGAGGGTCATGTTGCAAGTAGTGCAGCAAGAAGGCGCTTATGTGTCTTGCGCATCCAGGAGGACCAAGTCCTTGTGTTGGTGGTGGGGAGGTCAGAATCATGCTTCCTTCCTCTGCCCTCTCCCCCCAACCTCGCACAACAGAAATGTCATCAAGGTCTCCCTCATCTGCTGACTCTTCCATGCCCATCGCCAGTTCCTCCTCCATTTCTTCCTGGGCTCCAGCACCTTCCTCAGCAGTTTGGCTGCTACCATGCACCCTCGTTAATCCCTCTCCACCACCCTCCCATGCCTGCCGCCTTGGTGCTGCCGACCGTGAGGACCTTGGAGTTGTTGTCATCCTTTCCCAATAGGACTCCTCCTGTACTTCCTCCACCTACTCTTGTCCCACCACCTGACTCCGAATATTATTTAGTGTCTGCTCCAGCATGTAGATCACCAGAATAATCATGCTGATAATCGCATCGTCAGCACTAAACATCTTCGTCGCCATCTCAAAACTGTGCAGAAGGGTGCATAGGTCCTTGATCTGAGACCACTCCTGAAGCGTGATCTGCCCCACCTCTGGATCTCGTTGGCCCAGGCTATACGTCATAATATATTGCACCAGGGCTCGGCGGTGCTGCACAGTCGCTGCAACATCTGCAGAGTAGAATTCCAGCGTGTCGGCACATCGCATTTCAGCTGGAGAACGGGCAAGCTCAAAGACTTCTGGAGCAAAGCAAGTCATTGAGCTGCGGGATGCGAACGCCTGAAGTGCGCTCACAGCGATCATGCCCTCTGCAGAAGCCCATCTAGGCAGGGATAGTGTGTCAAAAATTGCTGGACAACCAGATTCAACACGTGAGCCATACAAGGCACGTGTGTGATATTGCCCCGGCGAAGGGCCGCAACCAGGTTTGCAGCATTGTCACACACGGTCTTCCCTGGCTGCAGGTTGAGTGGAGTCAACCATTGCTGAAACTCGGTCGCCAGAGCTGACCACAACTCCTCAGCTGTGTTACTCACATTTCTAAAGGCATTTGAGGGTAAAGACCACCTGATGGCGTTGAGCCTTGCTGCCAGCATAGTTGAGAGGTGTGCAGAATTCCTTCTCTGCAGTTACAACGCGGTTGGCATTACCAGACAGGCTTTGGGCGGAGGTGGAGGACCGAGACGAGGTTGAGGAGGCAGAAGCAGTGGAGGAACTCCTACCTACAGAGGATTGACGCACAACTTGTGGGGACGGCAAAAATTAAACAGCAGACCCTTCTCCAGCTCTCACCATAGTTACCCAGTGCCCAGTCAGCGACATATAACGCCCCTGTCCATGCTTACTGGTCCAAGTGTCTGTGGTGAAATGCACCCTGTCACACACAGATTTTCTCAAGGAAGCGGTGATGTTGTCTGCGACATGCTGGTGTAGCGCAAGCACACCTTTCTTGGAGAAGTAGTGGCGACTGGGCATCTGGTACTGGGGCACTGCGACAGACATAAGGTCTCGAAAATCCTCTGTGTCCACCAGGCGGAAAGGCAGCATTTCTGAAGCCAAGAGCTTGCAGATGGTGAAATTCAAGCGCTTAGCTTTCTCATGACTTGGAGGAAATGGCCTTTTACTTGTCCACATCGGAGGGACGGAGGGCTGGCTGCTGTGTTGAGATGTGGTTGAGTAGGGTGTCACTGGCAAACTGCAGGTCTGGGAGGAAGGTGCAGGTGAACATGTACTGTTGCCTTCATCCAAAGGTGGTGCTCTCGATGTCTGAGAGAGCTCAACACCAACAGCATTGTCCACTTGAAAACCAAGTGAAGACCTGCCAATCACACTGTCTGTTGCGGGTAAAGAGGTGGAAGGTCTACATCCAAAAGCATGTATGACAGCTGTCCCCACAGTCGCAGACGATGAAGAGCACACGGATGCACTTGATGGGGCAGATGGTGGTAGGCCCGCCCCGGTAGCCCGCATTCTAGGATGGTGAGCTTCCCACTGCGACTTGTGCTTCATGTCCATGTGGCGGTTCATACATGAAGTACTCAAGCTACAGAGATTTTGGCCTCTACTCAGAGATTGGTGACAAATCATGCAGATGACATGATTTGGGAGATCCTTGGTGATGTCAAAAAAGACCCAGGCTAGGCACGGCTTAGAGCCCATGTAAGCTGCTGAGGCATCACGACTTGTGCAGAGTTGTGGCTGCGGATGCAGTTGTTGACGTGCTTCCAGTACTACGTCTATGTCCAGGAAGGCGCAACCTAACCTAATCGTCAGTAGCGTCCTCCTCCACCTCCTGTGCTGACCTCATAGACTGGCTTACTGTGGGTTGACAGTAAGTGGGATCTCCAACCTCATCATCATCCTCTATGTTGTCACACCCCTTGTCCTCAGAGACAACCTCTTCCTGCCTTGACCGAAAACTTAGTTTGTCAATCCAATCCGGTATCTGAGTCTCATCAGCATCATCCTCCTTGTGTCCAGCAAGAGTAGTTACTGTTAGGGAATGAGGGTCTACATGAACGTCAGAACCTTCTTCATCTGGGCCTGGATCAGACTCACAAAACTTCTGGGCATCAGGCAGATTATTAACTCGTCTGGACTCACTGCAGCTTTGGAGCTGACTTCTGATTCCCAGGCTATTGTGTGACTGAACAGCTCTGCAGACTCAACCATGTGTGTTACCCCAGACTCAGAAGGGCGGCTGGAGACTTGGGAGCTTGGAGGAATGAAGTGCGATTGGGCTGACACCTCAGATGACTGGAGGGTTTGTGATGTAGTAGTTGAGGTGGAGGAGAGACCACTTGATGGAGCAGTTGCGATACATTCAAGCACCTGCTGTTTTTGTTCCTCATTTACAAGTGGTACCGATGCTCGTGTCTGTAAGAAAGGGATCATATCCCATTGGCCACGTAAAGAAGTTGACATCTTACTTTGCCTGGAAGATTGTCTTTCTTCAGTAGATTTAGCATCTACCCCACGAACACTTTTTTTCCCTTTCCACCACGCCTACTCCCATTCCCACCATCAGCAGGCCTTTTGCCACTCATTTTGTATGGGACAAAATTTGCAACTCTACAGTTGTTGGACAACAAAAAGCTGGATGTAAATCAAGCAGAGCTGACTGAACCAACACTGCTACTTGACCCAAAGTGAGACCTGGGCAAGGTGCAGTTAAAAATTAGAAGTAAGTAACTACACAGGCGGTGTAGCTGTTTGTATTAGAAGTGGCCTACACTGGCTTCTTTTTGTGGCACTGCTATTGACCCAAAGTGAGACCTAGACAAGGTACAGTTAAAAATTAGAAGTAAGTGACTACACATGCGGTGTAGTTGTTTGTATTAGAAGTGGTCTACACTGCTTCTTTTTTAGTGGCATTGCTACTTGACCCAAAGTGAGACCTGGGCAAGGTGCAGGTAAAAATTAGCACCAACTAAACAGGGGGGTGTAGCTTCTTTCACAAGTGGGCTACACCACTATGTAAGTGACACTGCTACAGTACTAGCCCGAACAAATTGCCTGGACTAGCTGCAGCCAAAAAATGCCTACTAAGGCAGGTGGTGTAGCTTTCTTCACAGCAGTGCTACACTACCTGCCCTAATGGACTCCCAGAGCTAGATGTGGCCATATGCTGTGAAAAACACTTGCACAGCACTGGCACACTTCTGCCTGGCAAAAACTAATAGGGACTGCTCTAAGGCTGGGGTCACACATAGAAATCCGTTTTTGGAAGTGATTTCCATGACCAATCCGTTTTTTTTGGGGTGCTTTTTGAGCCTCCTACACCTCTGAACGTTTTTGGACTTAGTCATTTTTTCATTTTTTTTCATTAAAAACGCATATGCGTTAACGCAGGTGCCTATATGTGCCATGCGTTAACGCATGCGTTTCCCATAGGGCCCCATGTTAAAAAAACACATGCGTTTTTTAACTGATGCCAAAAACGTTGCTAGCAACGTTTTTGGCTCAAAAACGGACAGAGCAATGTTTTGAGGTCCAGAAAAAAACGGACAGGGTGTTTATTACATCCAATCCGTTTTTCTGTCAGTTTTTGGACTTAGAAAAAAAAAATGACAAAAATGAAGCCAAAAACGGACCATGGGCTTATGTGTGACCCTAGCCTGACCCTAGCCTAACCTAGCCCTAAAAAGGGCTGAAATTAAAACTAGTCCCTGCTTCTAAGAAGTATACCTGAAAAAGGGCTGCTAGACTACTAGTCCCTAGTCCCTAATTGCTACTCGTATGAAGCAGCCCTTAAAAGGGCTGATACTCCTAAAATTCGCACCCTACCTCCAGTCCCTACTCCATAAACCTATCTATCTACCTCACTAGCTGAATCAGAACACAATTGCTTGATTTCGCCCTATATCGCCCACAGCAGCAGCAGTGCCGTCTGACACAGAGCTACAGCAATGAGCAAATGGTGGCGATGGAGAAAATGGCTGGGTCTTATAGGACTAGGACATGTGAATTACACAGCCAATAATGCCTGACCTTGCTTGTGTGCAAAAAGTGCACTTTGCTGTATGTATGTGTGATTGGATGACAGCCTGCACCGCCCCACTGTATCTGCAGTTTGGAGAAAAAAAATGGAGATCGCTATCATTTCTGCAGCACTGGTACAACCCCCCCCCCCCCCCCCCCCCCCGCACATTATACCCAGAAACTGGATATTCACAGTCATTAACACGGTTAGGTTAGGGCTAAGCTTTTGGTGATCGAAGCGTTATCGAACGTAACCGCGAACTGCCGAATTTCAAGTTAATTGTTCTAATTCGACGAATGCCTCGAACACCGCCAAAAACAGCTCGCATTTGAGATTGGCGAACAAATCTAATCGAACACCGCTCTTCTCTATTCATCACTGCCCTCCCTTACCATCTTCCTTCATCGCTGCCCTGAGGTAAAACTCCGCCTGTGGGGAGCTGTTCCACACTCTGCTGCACCCACCATCACCTCAGCGGCCGGCTTGCAGCGCCGGTACCATATTACCAGGAACTACAGGTGGCGTCAAGATCCCCTGTAAATAACCCCTTCTCCCATCATCATCGCCCCCTTCAAATGATCACCAGGGCACCACGCCGGGATTCCATCCACCCGCGACTCCCTATTCAGCAGACCCGGTGGCCGAGTACCCCTAGCCCTGGCAGCATCACAGGCGCCTCCCCTTCTGCTCCGCGGCTCACCCTGCCTCCTTGCCACCTGAGCCTAAAGGCTCATATTGACCATTGGACAGTGTGGCCCTGCCTATGCATGGCACACGTTCCCTGTGCATGACACATGTCCCCTATGCATGGCACACGTCCACTATGCATGGCACACGACCCCTATGCATGGCACACGTCCCCTATGTATGGCAACACGTCCATTATGCATGGCACACATCCATTATGCATTGCACACGTCCATTATGCATGGCAAACATCCCCTATGCATGGCTCACGTCCATTATGCATGACACACGTCCATTAGGCATGGCACAAATCTCCTATCCATGGCACACGTCCCCTATGCATGGCACACATCCCCTATGCATGGCATATGTCCCTATGCATGGCACACGTCCATTATGCATGGCACACGTCCCCTATGCATGGCACATGTCCATTATGCATGGCACACAGCCCCTATGCATGGCACACATCTCCTATGCATGGCACACATCCCCTATGCATGGCACACATCCAATATGCATCGCACATGCGCCCTATGCATGGCACACATCCCCTATGCTTGGCACACGTCCCCTATGCATGGCACACATCCCCTATGCATGGCACATGTCCATTATGCATGGCACACAGTCCCTATGCATGGCACACATCTCCTATGCATGGCACACATCCCCTATGCATGGCACACATCCCCTATGTATCGCACATGCGCCCTATGCGTGGCACACATCCCCTATGCTTGGCACACGTCCCCTATGCATGGCACACGTCCATTATGCATGGCACACGTCCCCTATGCATGGCACATGTCTCTTATGTGTGGAAAACGTCCCTTATGCGTGGCAAACGTCCCCTATGCATGGCACACATCCCCTATACAGGGCACACATCCCCTATACAGGGCACACGTCCCCTATGCATGGCACATGTCCATTATGTATGGCACACGTCCCCTATGCATGGCACATGCCCCCTATACGTGGCACACATCCCCTATGCTTGGCACACGTCCCCTATGCATGGCACACGTCCACTATGCATTGCACACGTCCCCTATGCATGGCACATGCCCCCTATACGTGGCACACATCCCCTATGCTTGGCACACGTCCCCTATGCATGGCACACGTCCACTATGCATTGCACACGTCCATTATGCATGGCACACATCCCCTATGCATGGCACACGTCCATTATGCATGGCACATGTTCCCTATGCATGGCACATGTCCCCTATGTGTGGCACACATCCCCTATGCTTGGCACACATCCCCTATGCATGGCACACGTCTATTATGCATGGCACACATCCCCTTGCATGGCACACGTCCCCTATGTGTGGCACACGTCCCCTATGCGTGGCAAACGTCCCCTATGTATGGCACACATCCCTCCCCTATACAGGGCACACATCCCCTATACAGGGCACACGTCCCCTTTGCATGGCACATGTCCATTATGTATGACACACGTCCCCTATGCATGGAACGCATCCCTTATGCATGAGACACGTCCATTATGTGTGGCACACGTCCCCTATGCTTGGCACAGGAATATCAGGCGGTTGTAGAGCCGGTATTTTCAGAGCACAGACCTATGCTACTGACAGCCAGAGGGGTGGTGGATGTACGCAAGCGACGAGTACCAATCCAGGTGTTGAATTGTGGGGCAGAGGCTACTGTACAAAGCTGTATACTGTTTGTAATAACAACATACAAGCATGCAAGCAATGGGACCCGTTTCCACGTCTAGCCAGGCAGAGGATAATAACTCCAAAGGACAGCTGGAGGAGTGGTGTCAGCAATTGCACGTAGGAACTGATGCCACCCCTTCTCATCAGAAGCACGGAGTTTATTGGGTAGCGCAGGAGTTTGAGCAAATATTTTGTAAGCATCCATTAGATTTTGGGAGGATTAAAGGGGTACACCATTGAATACCCACAGGAGATCATCCCCCAATTAAGTTGAAACACAGACCCATTCCACCAGGTCACTACCAACATGCCAAAGAGATGCTGAGGGATATGAAGGAGGCCGGGGTTATAAAAGATAGCAGTAGTCCCTGGGCAGCCCCTTTATTCCTAATCAGAAAGAAGGATGGCACGATGAGGATGTGTGTGGATTATAGGGAGGTCAATAAAATCACTCACGAAAATGCTTACCCGTTACCCCGAATAGAAGAGTCTCTTGCTGCATTAAAGACCGCTAATTATTTCTCCACATTAGATCTCACTAGTGGGTATTGGCAGGTCTCCGTTGCAGAAGAAGGACGAGAGAAGACTGCATTCACAACGCCAATGGGACTATGCGAATTCAACAGCATGCCATTTGGGTTATGCAATGCACCAGGAACATTTCAAAGAATCATGGAAAGTTGCCTGGGACACCGGAATTTCAAAACAGTACTCTTATACCCGGACGATGTCATCGTGTTTTCCAAAACCTACCAAGAGCACCTGGAACACCTGGCAGAGATATTTGAGGTTTTAGCAAAGTATGGGATGAAGCTCAAACCATCTAAATGTCACCTCCTGAAACCTAAAGTCCAATACCTGGGACACGTGGTCAGCGCAGATGGAGTAGCACCAGACCCGGAAAAGGTAACAGCAATCCAGGATTGGCAGAGACCAACCACCATCACCGAGGTACGTCAGTTCTTAGGTTTGGTTGGATACTATAGAAGATTCATTAAGGGCTACACAAAGATGGCAGCTCCCCTACAAGAACTTCTGATAGGCCAATCTAAGAACAGAAGATCTTCAAAGCCACCATAGGAATGGGGAGAAGAACAAGAAAACTCCTTCCAACAGATGAAGCAGGCTCTGACCGGTGAGGAAATCCTGGCATACCCTGATTAAAACCTACCATTCGTCCTTTACACCGACGCAAGCAATGTAGCAGTCCTTTCCCAGATTCAAGATGGAAAAGAGTGAGTAATAGCCTATGCCAGCAGACTATATCTCAACACACCGAGAGGAACCCAGAAAACTACAGTTCCTTTAAGTTGGAGTTCCTGGCCTTGGTCTGGGCCATAACAGAAAGATTCAAGGATTACCTCGCAGCTTCGAAATTCACCGTCTTCACGGATAATAACCCGTTAACACATCTTGATACCGCGAAGCATGGAGCACTGGAGCAACGCTGGATGGCTCGACTATCAAACTATGACTTTACCATCAAATATCGGGCAGGCCGCAACAACGCAAATGCTGATGCCCTTGCCAGAAACCCTCAAGTACATCTACATGGAATTGAAGAAGAGGATGACTTAGAGGAAATAGAACGCCAAGCTTTCCATAAAAGCAGAAAATGGCAAATCGCTGAAGATCGCGTCTACCAGAACCACCAGACTGTTGAACTAAACCCGTTGCCTCACTATGGATGGAAGGAGACTCAAGACAGTGATCTGGCAGTGAGCCTTGTGAAGAAGTTGATAACCCAACCGGATTCCTAACTTGAAAAGAATGCTCCACTAGAAGCCCAACACCTGTGGAAAGAAAGAAGCCGGATATTCATCTATCAAGGTCAGTTGTGCAGGCGGTATATCAACCCAAGAACACATGAAATGGTATGGCAAGTTGTGGTTCCAAAGAGAGATGTCCAAATGGTATTGGAAGTGTACCACGATGGATCAGGACACTTTGGATGGAGAAAACTGGAAATACTGTTATGTGAAAGATTCTATTGGATCAGCATGAGCTCTTCTATAGTGAGATGGTGTAAGAACTGTGGACCATGCTCATTAAGAAGAAGAGACCGCAACAGCCAGAAAGCACCACTCAAACCTATTATCACCAAGCAACCATTAGAACTGGTAGCCTTAGATCATGTCAAACTCGCACACAGCAAATCAGGCTACACCTATGCTCTAACCATGGTAGACCACTATTCTAGATTCCTTGTGGTAGCTCCGGTAAAAGACTTAACAGCTGAGACAGCAGCAAGAACATTTTAAGCTTATTTCTGCAGACCCCATGGTTATCCAGAACAGGTATTGACAGACCAAGGACCTGCCTTTGAAGCTGAAATATTTCAAGAGTTCTGTCGCCTATATTGATGCAAGAAAATTCGCACCACCTCTTACCATCCTCAAACAAATGGAATGTGTGAAAAGATGAATCACGTGGTAATTGAAATGCTGAAAACTCTGCCTTTAGAAGAACGAAACCAATGGCCAGAGAAGTTACCAGATCTAGTTGACATCTACAACAACATCCCAGTAAGTTCAACAAATTGCACTCCTGCATACCTCATGAGAGCAAGGCCAGGAAAATTGCCAGTAGACTTTGAAATAGGCATAGTAGTTTCTTAAGAAGATATTACAGATGCAGATTGGGATACTCGCAGGAAAGAACAATATCAGAAAATCCAAGAATACGTTGAGAGAAGTCTGTAAAAATCTAGAAGAAGACAAGAAACCAACTTCAACAAAAGTGCCCAAGGAACTCCCTTAACACCTGGTGAATTGGTTTTGAAGAGAAAAAGAAGAATGCACAAGCTAGATGATCAATGGGAAAAGGAACCATACACTGTGTTACCATCCAATTTTGATAACCAGTAAACCTGTTTAATCAGCAAAGATCATGGTGAAACAACAGCAACAGTGTCCAGAGATCATTTGAAGAAATGCCCTCAACAACTTCAACCAGAAGAGAATGTACCTTGTCCAAAGCCACTAGAGCAAGAGAAGCCAAAGACAGTCCAGACAATCATTAGAGAGTTACCTGCAGATTGGCCTCAAATAAAAGGTGCATATCTAATCCCAACATTGATGTTCCCACCAGCAGTAGAAGCACCAAGAGTACAAGAACCACCCGTTGTACCGGAACCAGAGATCCCTGCAATCGGTGTACCTGCCATTCCAACTGTAAGATCAGGTAGTCGCAGACTGCTACCCAGTTTACCAGTTACACGTAGAGCCACTCTCACAGACCCTACACCAGAACCACGTAGGTCAGCACGTGTCAATCTAGGACACCCACCACTCAGGTTCAGAGAATAAGTTGTAAAATGTTGTAAAATGTAAATATATGCAGAATGTAAATATGTTATCAATGGTAGTGTACAGAAGGGTGGAGGAACTGGATTAGCCCCCATGTACATCAAGTTAGGAAAAGAAAGTGCCTGGAGGTGGTATAAGTGAAGCCAGGCCTCCAAAGCAGAGACACCCGTATTGCATATAGTTATGTTTTTGAACTTTAAGAGACTTAACCTGTTGGACTTTTGAATTCCCTTTTTACTATTTTGAAAAATGGACCATAGCCACAGGACTGGTAGTGAGAAAAACCCCTGTTTCAACACTCCCTAATACAGCCTGCAGCGGATGGACTAGCGCTGTATGGACTGGTTACCTGTTTTCTTATTCATCCCTGGTTTTTGTAAATTTTTCATTTTTATGAATCTGTACAATAATCAAATGTAAATAGTTATGTTGTGTTTATGGAAAAATGTTTCAGTCCCGGGGGACTGTATTTAACTAGGGGGGAATGTGGCACCCCTGCGGGGGATTACCACAGGTTCCACCGGTGCAAGGAAGGACTTACATCTTGGTCAACACAGCACACACCACCTTCCACCCCAGACCTGAAGGGGGAGCTCTACTGGCTGCATTAAGTCAGTTCCCCTTTAAGAACACTCAGGCTGGAGGGGAAGAGGCAGTTAGTCCCAGGAGTTAGTTTCAGTTCAGTGCAGTTCGTGTGAGGAGAAGGAAGAGAGAGGAGACAGAGCTGCTGGTTGCTGGGGAGAGATTCAGGCCCAGGACCAGGGACGACTGACCGCTGTGCACACCCCAGGGAAGGGGCCGGATGCAAGTGGAGAAAACAGGGAACTGAGAAAGGGAATCAGTTACTATAGCCCTTTAGTACACACGGACACTGGAGCCTGACACTGCCAGCCTGCAGAGCTACAGCAAAAGTCCAGCATACTCAGGAGGTGTTCAGCCCTGAGGAGATAAAGAAAGAGACACTAAACTGACCAAGCATAGGACCAGGGGCCACAAGAGAAACAGGGACCCCACAGAAGGACCTCATTATCAGCTTAGGACTAAGATCAGAGAAGAAGAAGTGGTGGGTGTAGGTTCAGGCAGGACTCACCCCACACTGCAGAGCACAGACACAAAGGAGGCCTCATAACTTTCTAAGGTGGAAGTCCCAAATTGCATCGGGGACCTGGTTATTACTCTGGACTGTACCTGTTACCCTGTCATCAGTAAAAGGTACTGAAACAAAAACCTTAGTGTGTCTGTGTGCCTGTCTAACCGTCGCAATTCACCACTGAGCCAGAATGGACTTGACTACTACTCCCATCATGCATCCCCGCTGCCCTGAGGTAAAGCTCTACCTGTGGGGAGCTGTTCCACACTCTGCAGCACCCACCATCACCTCAGCGGCCGGCTGCAGCGCTGGTATATCCCTTACCAGGTACCATAGGTGGCGTCACGTTAATAACCCCCTTACCCCCCACCGTTCCCCGCCATTGAGGGTCCAGAGCACGGGACCAGGGATTGACCAGCCGTGATCCCCCATCATTACAGCCTTGAGCCCCGATACCCGAGTACCCCATACCTTGTCAACCGCCTCATATCCAGAATTGCGTTTCACTGCATTTACGCGCACGTAAAAAAGCGCCGTGTAAATGCAGGAAAACACAGGAATATGCAGCGTGTGAATGTAGCCATAGGCTGGGTAGTGACCATGGCGGCCATTTTGAAGTCAGCCATTTTTGATCCAACTTTATTTTTTTCAATGGGAATAGGGTCATGTGACACATCAGACCTATTGAGAATTTCATAAGAAAAACAATGGTGTGCTTGATTTTAATGTAACATTATTCTTTTATGAGTTATTTTCAAGTTTCTCTTTGTTTACAGCCACCATTGACATGTCGCAGAGGTTATCACATGAGGAACGGATAAAAATTGTGTTGATGTCTGGTGAATGCAGTACCCGGGTCATTGTAGCAGATTTCAATGCAAGACACTCTACGAGACCATCCATATCCCATGCTACAGTTAGCAAACTGCTTGCCAAATTTTGTGACACAGGTTCAGTGTTGGATTTGCCAAATTGTGGACGCAAGAAAACTGTCACTAATGAAGAAACATCAGTGGCCGTCCTTGCTTCATTCAGCAAGACCCCACAGTGTAGCACTTGCCGCATGTCACTGGAGAGTGGCATCAATCAAGCATCGCTTGGGCGGAAATTCTCTACTCACAATGACATCCTAACAAAATCCAGCTGCTGCAGCATCTCAATGAGGATGACCCAGATCGGCGCACTGAATGGGCAAAACAAAAATTGGAACAGGACCCTCAATTTACACATATTTTCAGTGATGAGGCAAACATTTTTGTGAATGGTGAAGTTAACAAACAAAACCACCGCTATTGGTCTGACACTAACCCACAGTGGATAGATTCCTCCAAGACTGGGATACAAAGATAGTGGGGCCATTCTTCATCAATGGAAACCTCAATGCCACTGGATATCTGAAATTTCCATATGATGATGTTTTGCCCTCTCTAAGCACTGACGATGGCACATTCGCTGAGTTTTTCCTACAAGATGGTGCACCACCACATTATGGGTGTCAGGTCCGAGCATTCCTACATGAACAGTTTCCTGGAAAGTGGATTGGTCGTCGTGGACCAGTTGAATGGCCACCAAGGTCTCCCTATCTGACCCCCTTAAGGTACCTTTTCACGCAGCAACTTTTCTAGGAATTTTACTGGCAACTTACTTGTTGCAGTGAAATCATGGAGACATTGTTCCATTTGTACACAGCAACAAGATAGAACAATGTGTCCATGGTTTCACTTCAACCAGTATTTAAAGAGATTGTCCACTACTAGGATAACCCCTTCTGAATCCATTTCTCCCCCCCCCCCACCTCGTGAAGATAATAGACCTCGTACTCCCCTCTCGTGCTGCTGCCATTCCAGCGCTATCTGTAACCAAGGGTTGGGGTAGTGGACAATCCCTTTAAGGATTATAGTAAACTAGTGTCTTGGTTGCAAAGGCTGGGGTGCTCGGTAGACGGGCAGGCTGTCAGTCTTTGTCACGTTGGCGATTGCCCTGCTCCATGGCCCTGACCAAACATGTAAAATCGGAAGTATTTACAAGGGAATTAAGAATTTATAGAATTTGTCATGACACATGCTGAGGGATCTGGTCAGGGGTGACCAGCGCTTCAGCTAGTGGTCTCCATGGGGTGGAAGGTAAAGCAGCTAGATGGAGCACTCCCCTCAGCAGTAGCAAGCACCTGGGGTGTAGTAGATGATTGTGTAAAGGAAGATGTTGGGGATTGTAGTAGTGAGTAGAGTAGTCAGAGGAATCAATCAAGGAGACAGTCTCTGTTCTTTAACTTTTTACTTAGTATTGTAGTCATCAGCAGATCCAGGATACTGGTTCACTGGGCCTGGTGATCTGATTAGCCTGAGAAGAACTAAGCACCACTATGATGGATGGCCTTCCAGCTGACTTTCTCCTTAGGTTGAGGTTCTAGATACTATCCGCTTCACCATGTGCTTCTACCTTTCTCGTGGCTTCTAGCAGACAGGCATGTGACCAGGACTGGTTGAGACCCCGGAGCCACAGCAGTTCTCTAGCCCTTTGACAGTCACTGTGCTTCTGGTAGTCCCATAGTGTGGCTACTAAGCTTGCAGCCCAGCACCCTCCAGTTTACTACCAGGCATAAAGTCCTGACAACCTTAGGTCCTGGCTCTCGTCCACAGCTTGTCTCCTGCACAGCCCAAAGGTATTGTATTTCCTAAGTTGATTCTATGTTTCTTGTATGTAACTACTGTTCTGCATTACGTTTCTGTACCATATATTTTTCTTATATGTACCATTGTACTGTAAAGCGCTGCGGAATATGTTGGCGCTATACAAATAAAGTTTTATTATTATTATTATTATATTAGCAGACCCCAAGTCATCCACCATCCAACTCTGTCTAACAAGTGTCTAATTATTCCTGCCACCCCTCTCTACTTCTCACTACGTCTAAGCCCTCCCTCCAACCAGTGTCTATCACAGCCCTAAACAGGTTATTTGTGCCCAGTCCACTTATCAGAGTTTGGGAAGTGTATGCATGTATGGGGAGTTCATCATAGGATACCTGAATTCTCCTCTGACGTGGTATTAGGAACAATGACGTTAACTACCACTGTGGCGACCAGAGCGTAGGGGCACAACACTAGAATTCTTAAGAACACTTATTTCACAATATTCTCTCAGTGGGAAAAGGCTGCACCCTATTAACAAGTAAAAAACACTAATTCATAGGGTGAAATGATCATTTGTGTAGTGGAAAAGATCATCATTCTCAGAGGTGCATCGTCCTGTGCAAACAGGACTCACAATGCTGGAAAATATGTCAGCCTATGTGCACCGAGGGAGGGGTGAAAAATTCACCAATGGAAATCCAGTGTTTCTTCACAAGATAAAGCGTGATGTGACTTTGAAAATCTGTGACATGTTTTTTCTTCCACTTAGAGTTTTTTACGCTACATGTTAATGGGTCTACAGTGTCTGGATCCAGCTTTCGAGTTTCAAGGTAAGGTCATTTGTAGCAGTTCTTCTATCACAGCTTTGAGTGATTTCCTGAAAATGGAAGCTAGAGCTGCAACAATACGACGGCTTGTGGCCTAACCCTCAACTCATTCAGCCTTTTCATACAATACCATCAATTATCATGCTAAATCAGAACTGTTAATCATATTAACACAGTTTCAAAACTATAAAGAAGATTCCATTTATTGTGCGTTTTTACAACTGCTCAGCAACAAATTTACATATTTACAGGAATTGTAGCAAATTAAAATGATAAAACACGCAAGGCATTACTAGATACTGGCCTTCTAGTCATTACTGCCTCAATTAGCAATGTAAAACAGATCTGTGATGTTCAGATGACCCGCTAATGGGTTTAAATGGCTTCAAATATTAATGCACTTTTTCTTTTAATAAGATGAATAGTACAAATGCATTTTTCTTGGAACTGCTACAGGCGGAGAAGCTGGGGTTGTTGTGCATTATGAAAAGCTCATAGTTAATTAAATGAATCTGTAGCATTACACTGTTCACTAAAGGGTTAGAAAAAAAATATTGTTCTGCATTTGAAACCAATAATTCGATTTATTTAATGTATGTGTTGTCTGTAGTCAATGAAATGTGTAGAGATGAGCGATAGAAGGAACATGATCTACTTCATTCATCGGGGCCGCCAGCCTCATAGCTGATTGCAGTGAAAAGCCCAGGGATTAGCTGCTTTGATGAAATTCACTATATTTGTGATGTCATGATTGTTTTTTGAGGCTTCATATTAAAGGGGTTGTCCTGACTTTTTATAAAATCTATGTGTGTATCTTGGCTGCAAAATGCTAACAGTTTGCAATTTACACTCTGTTAGCATTTTGCATGGTTACCTAGATATCACGATTTAGTGTGTGGAGGAGTAGCTAAACCCCTGTATAAAGAGAGGCGTGTGTTTATTTGAAACCAGGCTGTAACGTCACAAATGGTCGTTTAAACCCAGACTCCAACAAGCCCTCCCCAGTCATCAGCAGGCACTACCCAGTCTCCAAGTGTATTTTGATGCAAGTGAGGCATCAGCCTAAAGGCCACGTCACACGTAATGATATCGTTGCCGATATCGTTCAAAGGTCACGTGTTTTGTGACGCTTGAACAATGTCGAAAAGACATCATTGCATGTGACACTACAAACGATGAACGATCAGTCGGCTGATCGTTCATCGTTTGATTTGAGGACAGGACCTCAAATCAATCGTTGGTCGCCCGGTGGACACGCAGCATCGCTGCATGTGACACCGGGAGACGACCGATAAGCCAGCTTCTAGTGCCTCTCTGCAAGCACTGGGAGCTGGTATCCAAGGTAAATTGCGGGTAACTAGGCAGTGCGCGCTGCCTAGATACCTGGTGTATACCTTGGTTACCAGCCTTCTCCGCTCATCGGCTGGTATCCAAGGTACACAGCGGGTAACTAGGGTCCCTAATTACCCGCTGTGTACCTTGTATACCAGCAAGTGAGCGGAGAAGGCTGGTAACCAAGGTATACATTGGGTATCTAGGCAGCGCGCGCTGCCTAGTTACCCGCAGTTTACCTTGGAGACCAGACTGCTCCCGCTTTCCACAGCCTGGCAGCGGGAGCAAGACATTGTGGAAATGTTATTGAAATCGTTTCGACGATGTCTCTAGTCCATTGATC
Source organism: Allobates femoralis (assembly GCA_033576535.1). Classification (NCBI taxonomy): domain Eukaryota; kingdom Metazoa; phylum Chordata; class Amphibia; order Anura; family Aromobatidae; genus Allobates; species Allobates femoralis. Next base: position 79,248,761 of record JARQOC010000005.1, on the reverse strand, counting down.
GCTGGTGAGTCTGCCTGTGTGACAGCTCACCAGCGATCTGAACGATATTGTTAGCGATCGCGCGTGCATGTGATCGCTAACAATATCGTTCTACAAATTGATGCGTGTGACATGGTCTTAAGGCTATTTGTGATCTATTCTGGATTCTACTTGTCCTTAAAGGGGTATTCCCATTTCAAGATCCTATCCAAACATGTAGTAGATGTAATACTAAAAAAATAGCAAATATCTCCAATTCAAAATTTATTATGGATTTCCTTATAGGCAATGTATTTGCCTCATGTGCAGGGCAATGCAGGACCTTTGGTATCCATGGTTACGACCATGAGTAACTAACTGACTTTCCTTATATGGGTGGCCGTAACATGGATACCAAAGGTCCTGCAATGTTTTGCACATGAGAAAAAGACGTTGCTTATCATGAAAGCCCACTACATTTTTAATTGGAGGGATTTGCTAATATTAATATTATTAACCTACTATATGTTGGGATAGGATCTTGGAGATGGGAATACCCCTTTAAGTTTGTAGGCTTTTAGCCCAGGAGAGGCATGATATTAGGTTAGGGACCCATCAATGAAGGATGCCTTGCTATGGCTGACAGCTGACAGGCACTCATGAATTGGCCAATTTATGCACTAAGTACCTTCATTTTTCTAAGTATATTTCACATAGCAGTAGTTGAGTTGAAATTTCATATGTTCAATGTTCACATATATTTTGGCACTTACAGAGTGCTGCTGTGTTGTTTTGTTTATTATGCATTTATGGCGGTTTGTACCTGTTCACATTTGCTTTATTCTGTGCAGAGGTGCTGGTTAGTTTTTTTTTTTGTAGTATATCACTGGAGGTCTTTGACTACTTCCTTTTCTAACTAATCACTCCTCTCATCATCCTAAGGCTATTTTGATTAGTGCTGGATCCTACCTGCCCTTAAATGTGTAGGCTTCTACCATGGGACAGTAATGATATTAGGTTAAGGTCCCATGAAAGAATTTCGCCTTTCCACAGCTGTTGGGCTCTCACAAATTGACCAATTTATGCACTAAGTACCATCATTTTTACAAGTATATTCCATATAGTAGTAATGCAGTTCTCATTTCATATGTTCAATATTTGCATACATCTTGGCGCTTAGAGAAGTTGCTGTATTCTTTGGTTTATGTGTTGAGCTGAATGTTACTGTATGCATTTGGACTGCAGCTCCAAACCTTACCATGAGTCTCTGCCTATGTTCCAATTAGGGGACCTGCAGTCTGTATGTGGATAGCTAAATGCAGTAGTTTGAACCTGTTCTTATTCTGATTACCTCTTAATCTGGGGATGCCTGGGTCTCGTACCTTGCTATACTCCTAGATACGACTCACCTATATGTCCCCCCTCTCCCCTAAGGGAGTGAATGGACAAGAGTGCAAGGGAACACACCGGCAAAACAGGCAAGGAAACAAACATATGAAACTCCACTGACTGGCAACTCCGTGATGCCAAGTTATTCTTAACTTTCAAGTACTAATAACAGATGGGCACCGGGAAGACCTAAAGCAATGTTACACAATCATTCCAGGTCTGAGAGCCACACGGTAGTGTTGAATCTCCCCCAAGGTAAATAATATAACCTGTAGGAGTATTACCAACTAAGACATTTCTGGCACGTCAAATTTGTATGCCATAAATGGCTGATAGATTATAGGCCAAAAAGTGGAACCTGTACCTATGGGAATAATAGGAGTCCCAAGTTAGCACTTACGAGAGGAGTAGGCCAGGCGTGAGTGTGGCTCTCCATGTTGTAAACTTAAATGCCCAAACAACAATGCAAGAATCACCAGCATTGATGACCCCCCGTACCATTCATATTTATCTTTCTGGAGTAACAAAGAGGGATCTTCTAAAATGTATGGGGAATATAGAGATGACTGTGTAACACCCCTTTGTTGTTATGGAAATAACATGCATTTTTTGTTGACACCCAGTGGGGCGTGATAAGAGCAGGGAGCCCTGGAGACCACCCATAGTTCAGTCTACGGACGTAGACTGGATGCCTCATTACCCATGTCAGTCTACGGACGTAAGAAGAGGGGGGGGGAGACAAGAGGCGCAATAGTGCCCTTATCACTAGACACTAGCTTGTGTTAAGGTGAGAAAAGTGAAACACTCACCTGTTCCAGTTTGTGAGACCCACAACTGGTTTGTAGACCTGTTTGAATAAATATCCTGATGGCTGCTGCTGGACTTCCCACCGGTCTCACAAACGTGAAGACGAAACCAGAAGCTTAGGGAAGAGAGGTGTACTACAGTCCGCGCTGCCAAGTTCACTCACATTAAAGAAAATGAGTGGACGATGTCCAGTTCAATCCTCCTTTATTCTCCTACGCGTTTCGGCGCCTAGCCTGGCACCTTCATCAGGGATATAGTTAATATCCCTGATGAAGGTGCCAGGCTAGGCACCGAAACGCGTAGGAGAATAAAGAAGGATTGAACTGGACATCGTCCACTCGTTTTCTTTGATGTGAGTGAACTTGGCAGCGCGGACTGTAGTACACCTCTCTTCACTAAGCTTCTAGTCTACGGACGTAAACTGGATGCCTCATTACCATGGAAATATGTAAGTTACTAAGTCGCTTCTTACAAAGATGATAGTGTAGTTTTAGGTGAGACAGGGATGGTTAGGGATGTCCTAGTGCGATGCAGGGACAGGTAGTGATAGGTTAGGGGGCTAAATCGAGCTGGCAGGTTCCCTTTAAAGTATGTTTTTCCTCAATGGCTAATTACAAGTGAGAATAAAATGTGAATTTTAAAGCAATATGAATTATTTTATAGTTTGAAAGTGACCCGTTTAATAGAAATTAGAAGTAATTCAGTATCTATAGAGGAATTGCGGGTTACAATCTATCATTAAAGCTGTGACATTCATAATTAGTTCTCACAGTAACATGATAAATTCATACAGATTGCCAGAAGCATATGAAAAGGATCAAGGCAAAAAAGAATGTGATATAATGAGATTGAATCTAAGCCCCACGAGGATCGTCCTCCACTTTGATCTGTTTTTTTTAATATACTATTATTTATTTATTTATTTGCAGGATTTTTCCATTCTCTATCATGCACACTGTCACAGTATTTTACAAAGGAAGGGGTTTTCATCTGTACATGAAAGGAAAATAGAATATTTTTCCATGTAGTTACCCAAGTCTCCCTAAGGTTCAAGAGCCAAAGTATGGCACACTAGTAACACTTTCAGAGAAAAACATCATACTGCTAGGTTGTGAAACTTCACACTTTGTGTTTAGATATTAATGTTTGATATGTTTGATATTACAGGATAAAATCTAAGTAGAGATGATCAAATTTTTTGAAATTCACGAGAATTCATTTTTTCAAGAATTTATTTGCTATGAATCACATGGATATATGACTCTGAGATCTCCAAGTATTGTATCCCTACCCTTTCATTCTCATCCGGTCTAAAATGATAATTCTACAGTCACTCTATGTATCATTCTATGTGATTGCAGAATTATCACTCCTCCTACTGTGCGCTGCAAGGATTTGTCAGTTTCTAAGCCGTAATTATGTAGTATGCAAGTTCCAGGCAATTACATGACTAGTGGGTGCAGCCTAACTCAATACAAGTGTATAGATCAGGTGTGTCTGACTTGTAAGTATAGCCATCTAGTGGGTGTGAGTGGCCCTGCTCCATACACCTTTATCGAGCGGGGCTGCGCCCACTAGTTGGGTTCTGGCCGGGAACACGCATACCACATAATTGTGGTCTGTTAGAAACAAAGCGGGCACTTGGAGGATTGAGAAGTCTGCAGCCACATAGAGTGACTGTAAAATGATCATTTTGGACTGGACAACCTCTTTAATGCAAACACAGTTTCAGTAATGTCAAAGTGACCTCATCATCGAAACAGATGATAACCCAGGAGTAATATAAAATATGACATTTAATAATGTCATTAAAATTTCATCCCCAAATTATTTATATGCACATGCAGCTCTTTTAAAGACAAGTCTTACGAATGTCATAAAATTTGCTTGACGTTGATTTGCATTGAATTTATTCTATGGGCAAGACAAAATTGTTGGCCCCTTTCCAAAATTGTAGTAAAAAGAGTTCAGCTCACCCCTCTGTGTCCAAGGCATGCATGATCAATAACTGCTCGCACGGAACCGCCTCAGTCCTGGAGGGTAGCAATGCAGAGTAAGTGAAGATCTCTGAGGAATACAGGCAGGGTAGATGAACTAAAACCAGGTAGGCTTCATGGAATAATCCATGAATAAGACCTTTTGAGTCGAAACGCATGGGATTATTCTGCTTACTGGGGTATACCACTATGTGCTTGATGATGTTTTAATCAGTGAAATAAACTCTGCTTTGTTTTAATTTATCTACCATGACTGTATTTGCTGGAGATCTTCACTAATTGTGGTTTCCAAAATTGTGGGTAAGCAACCTTTTTACAAGCATCTGATGCATGTTCAAATCTATCTATGGCAAAGAAAATGTGTGGGCAATATTAGAATCTGAAAATATGAAAGGCTGGAATGCAAAATAGTCCCAATGGTGGATAAGCAGCTCCAATCAAGTTCCAAAGAAATTCAAGTTGTCCTGCAGGCTCAGGATGCATCAGTGTCAGTACAAACTATTTGTTGACATTTGAATTAAATAAAATGCTATGGAAGTGTGACACCCCAGGGATTAATGTGCCACAGTAACATCACAAGGGTTAACTCCCCACACAACACCTGACATTGCACTAGCACCTCTAGGCCAGAAGGGGGAGCTAAGGCAGCTCCCTTATATATTCTGGTCTGAGGAGGAAGTAGTTAGTTGGGAGTTGACAGTTGACAGTTGACAGTTCAGTTTAGGGCAGGGAGCACTAGGAGGAGGACCTGTAAATGGGAGCAGTGCTGAGTTCCTGACAGGGACCACTGACTACTTTCAGGCCTGAAGCCAGGGTCAGAGGAGAGGAGTACACGAAACAGAGGAACACATCTGGGAGATTGAGTTACCTCATAACTCGCCCCAGAGGAACGCAGAAGGCGGATACTGGATACGAATCTGTGACTGAAACACGCAGCACAGAAAACACCGGGATAGTGGAGGTTGTATATCTACACTGTACCTCAGCGAAGCAACACGGCGGGGTCAGAAGCACACTGAAAGATTCAAGTTGCCTAGCAAAGGGGGTACCTGTGAGGAGAAACAGGGCCAGCAGCTCAGCTAAAGCAGCAGCAGGGCCACACACAAGGCGCAGGAGAAGAAAGCTGAGAACCCAGACAGGGTGTGAGCAACCCGGCCCTGGTACAGACTCCGAGGACAGTACTTGCTGAACAACTCCAGTAAAGCCGTGGAAAACTTCAAAACTGTGAATGTGTGTGATCCTTGTGCTCAAACCCTGCGTGCCCTCACAAACTACCATCATCTCTACTACTACCCCTATCCTACAACATCCATAGCACTATATAAAGACTATTACTACCACTGCCCCGGGGAATCAAGCTCTACCTGCGGTAAGCCAATACATCTCCAGCTGCCAAACATCCTCCCCGGAGTTTCTGCAGCAGCGGTGGTCACCCTGACCATAACCCATGGGTGGCATCACAACAAACTCCCCTGTAAATATCCCCCCATTTATTGCGGAACTCGGAACACGGTCCGGACCCAGAACACCATGATATCCCCAGCAGTACCCCGGTCCGTTACCGAGTACCCCGTCCCAGTGGGCTCCACAGAAGGAGACCCACGAGGACCCCATAGACATAAAAAAGCTAGACTGCTAGTGGCAAAATGTTTGTGAGTAAGCCAAAGTCCTTCTGGGAAAACATCTTGTGGACAGATAAGATCAAGATAAGGCTTTTTGGTAATGCACATCATTCTACTGTTTACGAGAAATGGAATGAGGCCTACAAAGAAAATATTACAGTACCTACAGTCTATTATGGTGGAGGTTCAAAGATGTTTGGGGTTGTTTTGCTGCCTCTGGCACTAGGTGCCTTGGCTTCGTGCAAGACATCATAAAACCTGATGATTACCAAAGGATTTTGGGTCGCAGTGTAGTGCCTTGGGTCAGAAAGCTGGGTTTGCATCTTAGGTCATGAGTCTTCCAGCAGGACAATGACCCCAAACATACTTGAAGAAGCCACAAGAATGGATGGAAACAAAGCGCTGGAGAGTTCTGAAGTGGCAGCAATGATCCGGATCTAAATCCCATTGATCACCTGTGGAGAGATCTGAAAATGGCTGTTGCGAGAAGACACCTTCAAATGTGAGAGACCTGGAGAAGTTTACAAAAGAAGAGTCCAAAATTCCAATTGAGTGGTATATGAAGCTTGTTGATGGTTAGAGGAAGCCATTAGAATAAATAACTGCAATCAAAGGGCGTGCAATCAAATATTACGTTGAGAAGGCCATCACATTTTGTCTGGCTTATTTTTGGGGATTTGTGTGAAATTATGTCCAGTTTACCTTTTTTTGCTCTGTTTTTTATGTTGTGCCAATGCACACAAAGGAAATAAACAAGTGTACTATGAAACATGTTTAATTGCAGTACTTTTCTGGGAGAAATGCTTCAATTCCTGGAAAAATTTCAAGGGTGCCAACACTTTTGCCATGACTGTAGCAGGAAGAAAGATGATTGATGTAACCGTACCAACAACAACAGTTTACCATACAGTCGGAGTCTTTTATTCTTAACCTTAGCTATTCCATCATTAGAAGTAAAAATTGATTAACTATTTATTAGAACATAAACCTTGGTTCTAGAGCTGGTGTTTTCCTATTGTTAATTCAAGCACTTATAGAAGGAGACGAGTTATTACACTTGCAGTCAGTACTACATGTTGGCAGAGACTCACAGGCAATTAAGACAACAGTATGTTTGTTTTCAGCTATACATTATTGTATTAAACGATACTGACTGGGGAAAAGCTCCCAGAAATTACTGACGTTAATGAGCTAAGGTAAGGATTTTATAAACTTGTTGCTTAAAGGGTCAATCCTGCTCAGAAATGTATACTTAGATGAAGAGAACTATAACAGCTGTACATTTATTTTGATGCAATTCTTATTAAAGGGAATCGTCAACAGGGTTTTGCTGTGGAATCAGACACATCCCTAAAGTCAAGGTCTCTGCCCTACATTATGGTGCTTCTCTGGTTAAATATCAAAAACTTTCTGGCCTTCTTCTTGTGAGCAAACTTCTCATGCAGTCTCAGGCTTGAAGGTGCTTTCTCCAGACTACAGGTCTCAACCCCTTCCACAGCACAATATAATTTAGATCAGGGCCCCTTGTTTTAACTTCAGAATACTTCAACGCTTTGCTCTTAACCCTTTTTGGATGTTTTAGCTGTGTGTTTTGAGTCATTATCCTATTGGAGTACCATGACCTGCTAACTCTGGCCAAGCTTTCTGACAATAAACAGAATTTTTTGCTCCAGCATGCCTTGATAGCCTTGAGATTTTATTGTACCCTGCAGAGATCCAAGACACCTTGTGCCAGATGCAGCAAAGCAGCCCCAGAAATAGCAGACCCATCTCTTCCATAGGTAAAATGTTCTTTACTTTGTACGCTTAATTTTTGCGTCTGTGAACATAGAGCTGATGTGCCTTACTAAAAACCATGGTGCCGTCTGACAATGATGTACCTTCACCTTGGTGTTTACCTGCAATCTTTTAGGAAGTTGTTCTGGGCTCTTTGGTTACCATTCATACTATTTATTTCTTCAATGTAACATAAATTTTCCTCTTCTGGCCAAGTCTAAAAAATCAGCTATAGTCCCATACACCTTAAACTTGTGAATAATATTTGAAACTACAGTAACAAAAACATCAAGCTGTTAGGAAATGGTGTAATTGCCTATACCACTATCATGATTATCTATCATTTTCTTTCTAATCTTCTGAGATAACTCTCTTCTTAGTTTTCTTTGACCCATGTTCAGGGTGGTATATGATAAAAGGTACCAAACACCTACAGTGAAGCATGTTGGTGGGACTATCATTGATTGGGGCTGCTTTTCTGCATCTCCCATTGTTCCTCTGCATAGAATTGATAGAAATATGAATGATGCCATGAACAAGGATTTCCTGGAGAATGTAATGCTGCCATATGGTCAAACCATAGTTGGCAGGGGCTGGAAATTCCAACAATACAATTATCCTATGCACACATCCAATTCAGTGAAAAATTAGCTAGCAAAGAAAAATATTCACCTGTTGCAAAGGCCAAACCAATTTCCTGAATTAAACCCTATAGAGCACCTTGGGATGAGTTAGGGTGACAAGTTGGGGACTGTTGCCATAGCAATAAAAGATTAATAGTGTAGATTTGCAAATCGAATGGAGCAAAATCCCTTGACTATGTCTTGAATACTCCAATGGCGTCAATGCCCCAATGTTGTGGTGGGGCAGTAATTAAAACAAGATGTTATTCTACAAAATACAAAGTTATGGCATTATAAACAATGAAATACTCTCTATGTTGTGATCAATAAATAGTTCATGCAAAACTTTTGCCAGTCAGTTTTCTTAATGATACCTTAGTCATCATCTTCCAATACACAATGGTGACCTAAAGTTTTGCTTTCTTTCTAAATGTGTGATTACTTTGTGGTGGTTGTTGCGAGGCCATTTTCCTGGTGATTATTTGAAAGTTGATGAAGTTGTCATCATGCAAGACCTTAATTTTAACCAATATGCTGTTGAATAGAGGTATTGGTCATTTAATTAAAAGGAACCAGTCACCAGTTTTAGTGGTTCTAAACCCTGCCCACCACTTTTAACATGATGCAATTGCAGTTCCTGTAACCATTTTATGTCCCCAGACATCCCCCTGCATACCTCAGAAAACGTGTTTTATTCTGTCCTGCCCATATGCTAATTTCTTTTTTCAGTCATATAGTGTCTGCAGATTGTGGTCAGCGCTGCCCCGCTCCAGGCAAATGCCAGCCCCTCCTGACTGTATACAAGTGGATGATGTTGCTATGTCATCCACACAATTCCCAAGTCTTGTGCCTGCGCAGTGGCACCTCACTGTGCCCTATTGTACAGCCAGTGATTCCACTGTGCAGGTGTGAAATGTCAGGCACTGTGCGGCTGACGTGAGACCGAAGCCTCGGTCGCGCAGTGTAAACACTGTCTGTTCAATAGGCACAGTGATGGACACCATTGCACAGTGAGGGAATTGTGTGGATGACATTGCAATTCATCTACTTGCATACAGTCAGAAGGGGCGGCGTTTGCATGGAACAGAGTGGTGCTGACACCCATATGACCGAAACAAGAAATTAGCATATGGCAAGGGACAGATTAAAACTTGTTTTCTGGGGTATGCAGGGGATATCTGGGGATATAAAGGGTTACAGGAACCCCAATTACATCATGTAAAGGAGTGGGCAGGGTTTAGAACCCCCAAAACTAGTGACAGGTTCCCTTTAATTAAATGACCATACCTATATTCAAAAGCATTTTGGCTTAAAATGAAGGTCTTGCATGATGACAACTTCATCAACTAAAGAAAAACTTGTGGTCCCCATTATGTATTGGAGAATGACTGATATAAGGAAACCAAACATATGGTCATTTTCAAGAACTCACTGAATGCCCCTAAGAAGGTTTCAGGTCAGTAGAGGTAATATTTTTTTAGCGAGAATAAATGTTACTTTTCTGTTATGGAGATAATGCTTCATATTTTAGATTACGGTAACTTTGTGGGTCGAGAGTGGATACATCCTAAAAATAAATATATGTCTATTATTTGTTACAGTTACATACAAAAATGTAAGTACAATCATTACTTTGCATTCATTGCTTTTCATTACTCTCCGGTAAATATAAAAGCATATGATAGAATACACATCATATGAGTACACAAATTATATTATTCAAAGACTGAACGATTACTTCTTTCAAAGGCCAGCAAAACATAATAAATTATCTTGCATTCAGCCTATTTAGTTAATGCACATTCTGATCTTTATCATTTAAGCACAAGAACCGCTTTGTTTAGAGAGAAATGTTTATTAAAGAACAAACCTAAATGTAAATGTACATAAATTATGTGTTTAATGGAAGTAAACTTCTATAATATAGATTTTAAAAAATTGTTTTAATTCCTCCTTTTATTACCGTCTTAGAGAGATAGTGACAGGGTCTACATTAATTTATTCCTCAGCTGAATATTCCCATTTGAATATGAATATACGGGTACAATGGGCGACTACATCAGCAGAAGACAAACAATAAGAACATAACGTGACTTTTATGTTCTGAAACGTTCATTGTGTTTGTATCTACTCTCCTGATTTCATTGTTTTTTATTATTATTTTATTGTAAGATTTTTTTAATCCTATTTTTTATTTTCATAAAACCGTAAACTCTTTTTTTTTTTTTAAATAATTCATGGTATTCTAGTGATCAGTTTATTCACTTCATTCAATTTGTACCTTGATGTGTAAGTGGCTGGAAGTAATTTATTATAGGTTTGGTATAGAAGGCATTTATATGCTATTAGATTGTAAGCTCCATTGAGGCTGGTACTGTTGTGAATACATATATTCTCTATAAAGGGTTGCCACAAGTGCCGGCACTCTATGAATCATGGAAAATAAATTATAAGTGTGTAAACATATCTTCCAGGAAAATATATATAGTGCTTAGACTTAAGCTCTTCACACTTCCATCATTGCTGCCATTCGTAACGGCAATGCTTCATCCATTTCCAAACAGATTTCTAGGATATACTTAGTTCTGATAGATTGTATTGATTTATAATGTTATCCACCAGATTTATGTTGCTGTGCTAGTATTTTTATTGGTAAGAACAGCCATCTTGCCTTCAGAAATGCTAGAAACCCTGATGGAAAACATCAAAACCAAGTGTTAACAAATCCTTACAGGTTTAGACTGAATGCCCCGTCACACACTACGATGTCCCAGCGATCCCACCGATGATCGGGATCGCTGGGACATCGTTATTTGATCACTGGTGAGCTGTCACACAGGCAGACTCACCAGCGATCAGGACCAACGAGAACGCTGGTAACCAGGGTAAACATCGGGTAACTAAGCGTAGCACGTGTGCTGTGCAGTGCTGGGAGGTGGTTCATCGTTTGTCTCCCGCTGTCACACACGCCGATGATGACCGCTCAGACCAATGATAAAATAGTGGTCCTGGCCATTATTCCATGATCAACGAATTTGTCGTTGGTCATTGATACGTGTCACACACAACGATGTTGTTTCGATGTCGCTGCAACGTCACAAAACCGGTGACGTTGCAACAATATCGTTAATGATATCGTAGTGTGTGATGGGGCCTTAAGCCATCAGGTTATCAAAGGATCTTCTGGTGGGTCCAATGTCTGCCATAAAAAAGGACCCCAATTGTCCAATACTTGAACTCAATCACCTACTGATAAAGACAATTCTTAATGGTGGATTAAATACATTTATGATGTAAATCAAGAGATTTAATTGAAACTGCCAAGATTTTGATAAAGGGTGTTAGCCTAAAGGGCCTGTCACACGCATCAATATCGCCTGCACGATATCGGCTGCACGTGACGTTGCAGCGATATTGACGCGTGTGACATACTGAATCAACCAGCGATAAATCGCTGGTTGATGATCGCCAGGTTTTAGAATCTGTCCTAAAACCTGGCGATTGTCGCCCGGTGGACACGCAGCATCGCTGCGTGTGACACCGGGAGTAGCGATATTCCAGCTCCCAGCGCCTCTCACAAGCGCTGGGAGCTGGTATCCAAGGTAAACTGCGGGTATCTAGGCAGCGCGCGCTGCCTACATACCCGACGTGTACCTTAGTTACCAGCCTCCTCCGCTCACCGGCTGGTATCTAAGGTACACAGCGGGTAACTAGGGTCCCTAGTTACCCGCTGTGTACCTTAGATACCAGCCGGTGAGCGGAGGAGGCTGGTAACTAAGGTACACGTCGGGTATCTAGGCAGCGCGCGCTGCCTAGATACCCGCAGTTTACCTTGGAGACCAGCCTGCTCCCGCTTCTAGCAGGCTGGCAGTGGGAGCAAGACATCGTGGAAACGATATTTAAATCGTTTCCACGATGTTTCTGGTCAATTGATCGCTGGTGAGTCTGTCTGTGTGACAGCTCACCAGCGATCAGCCGTCAATGTCATTGACACGTGTGACAGGCCCTTTAGGTTATATGCCCACAATGTGTCCGATCCATCAAAATTTTGCAAAAACAAATAGAATTTCTACACACGCCACTCAGAAGTGCCAAATTCATTAAGTGGCATACAACTTTTAGTGAATAGAGTGCCTCTTTAACTCCATCAATGACTGGTGTAGTGTGAGCATGTGTTATGCCAGTCTTAATAAGTTAGCCCTAATGTGTTTTAGATGTGTGCAAAAATGGCAAGGTTTTAAGGAAGAAGACGATTCAGGAAGCAATAGCGTCTTTATAGCGGATGCATGGCAAGGTCACTTCTTGTACATGTTTTGCATCAGTGGAAACCTTAGAGATGTGCAAACTTTCGCCATACATGTTTGCCTATTTCAAATTTGGCACGAACATGTACGATTTGGTTCGCGATCGGAAACCCGAGCAATGTTCTAACAAACTGATGAACTTGGCTTTGTTAGTAAAAAAGTTTGAAATTAAAAACGGCCCTAAAACTGTCCTTGATTGTTTGGGTCCAAATTGCTAACTGGAAGTCCAGCTGACTGGGAACAACGAACAACACTTAACCTTACGGTTAGGAGTGCTCCCAGCCATCGTGACTACCATTTTCTTTCAACCTGTAGAATTTTTTTGAGCTTTGAATTAATTACGTTAAGCTTCATGGAGTTTGCAGGTGTTTTTGACGTACAGGGTGTGACGTTTGGAATCAGTGCCAGATGTGGCAGCAGCTGTAAAGTCCAAGAACCTTACAATGACCTTTAACCCCCTAAGGACCGAATCACTTTGCACCTTAATGACCAAGCCTCATTTTGCAATTCTGACCAGTGTCACTTTATAAGGTAATAATTGTGGAACGCTTCAACGGATCCTAGTAATTCTGACATTGTTTTTTGTGACATATTGGCTTTATGTAATTGGTAAATTTAGGTCGATATTTTTTGCATTACTTTGTAAAAATTGCAAATTTGGCGAAAATGTTTAAAATTTTGCAATTTTCAAATTTTGAATTTTTATTCTGTTAAACCAGAGAGTTATGTCACACACAATAGTTAATATAAGTTAGTTAGGAAGTTAGAAGAGTTCAAAGTTCATCAACAATTTCTCATTTTTACAGCAAAATTTACCAGGTCACTTTTTTAGGGACCGCATCACATTTGAAGACACTTTGAGAGGTCTAGATCACAGAAAACACCCAAAAGTGACATCATTCTAAAATGTGCACATCTCAAACTACTCAAAACCACATTTAAGAAGATTATTAACCCTTCAGGTACTTCACAGGAACTAAAGCAAGATGGAAGGAAAAAAAGTTAACATTTTACTTTTTCCAACAAAAATGTTACTTTAAAAAAATAATAATAACCTACAAATCTGATCCTCTCCAGATCAGTATTGGATACCTAACATATGAACCTAGAAAGTAGGAACTATTCCCCCAAATACTAGAAGAAAGGTTGATTCACAAATGCAATGCTTACATATTTTATTAAAGATTAGAAAATGTAAGAAAATTGTACAAACAATCACCTTGGTGGAAGGAAAATAACAGAACTGTGGCGAACCACAGATGGAGGAAAACCAGAGATAACCACTAGATAGAAGGGGTCACATCACTAGTCAATTCAAATTACACATGTAGAAAGCCTCTTAATGAAGCATAATCCAATTACACACATAATTTGAGTAAACTGCAAAATGCTAACACCACTCATCTAATACCAGTTAAAGGCGACCAAGTCGCATCTCATGACCTTGAGACATGATGGTGATGAAGATCTGGTGACAGTGACCCCTCCAAACCTCGACACAAGTTTCACGGCCGGGAGGCAGCTTCGTCAGGAGGCGTGGTTTCATTACAATTGAAAGTCCCCTATATAGTGCCCTGTTAATTAATTCATCCCAAAAATCAGTCTGCAGCTGGTATATCACGGCGCCCTTGCCGCATATTGAGTCGCAGGACACTACGTTGTGTGACAGCGCGATGGAAGTGACAACACAGAGGAACAACGTCATCTGCCCCGTCACCTCGGCAACGCTCAATGACGCAAAGAGCTCCCGCGGCTGAGCGCCTGCGCGCCGGGCGTACACCAGTTGCTAAGCACTGAATAAGCAATACAACCTATTACCACAGTCAGTGATCACTCAGGGGAAAAAATACAGCAGAAAGGTACAGCAGAAAGCATAACTAATCTTCAGCACATGTTAGGAAGTGCTTCTTGTTAAAATACAATAAATAATACTAGGGGTCTTGTCACTAAAAAGTGTTACATAGATCTAATCAAATCAGTTTATCACCAGTATCAATTGCCATTATATTCTTCTACAAAAATATACAAAAAAAGGGCAAATGCTGCCCTGATTAAACCGTATCTCTACAGGTATATCTGTTAGCAACTGACATCAGGTAACAAGTTGTGTATGTACAGGACATCTAGATCTTCCAAGACCAAGCAGTCTCCTAGTTAGTATAAGGGGACAGATTTTGTTCATCCTGTTATTGTTATTCTCTTCGATAGATGAGCATGCGCTAAATACTGCTGTACAAATAGGACAACTTTAAGGGACATATAAAAGAGGGATGGATATTAAAATACAATAATTTAAAAATTAAAAACAAGTGAACCCACAAAACCACTAAAAACATAAGTACCAAGGTTATCTCATAGAAAAGATTTAAAACTAACTGCCTCATTCAAACCAAAAGGTGAAACAGTATTCAGTAAGGGGATCCATCATGTCTCTTTTTGAATGAGACGCTGTTGCACATCACCTCCTCTGGCACCCAGATACACCCAATCAATACTCCTGAACATCAGGCCCTTAGGGTTACAGCCATGGAAATCCAGAAAATGCCTGGGAATAGGTTTAATCTTCTCCATCTCCTTACTGCCTGCCGCGTTTCTGATGTCCCTAGTGTGCCCCTGGACCCGCACCCTCAGAGACCGTGTAGTCATCCCCACATAAATCAAACTGCAAATACATGTTGCATGGTAAATGACTGCTTCCATGTTACATGTAATATGATGAACAATTTTAGATGTTTTAGAGCCCCCCCGAGTTGACAAATTCAAGTCTCTTTGGAATATATCTGCAAGCGGAGCAGTCGCCACATGAAAAATTCCCCCAAGGTGGACTGCGATTTCCAAAAATATATTTTGTCCGAGGGGGTACGTAATGACTTGCTGTTAAAATGTCTCTGAGGTTGCGGGACCGTCACCATGTAATCGCTGGAAATTCAGGCAGGGAACGAGATAGATCTCCATTGAGTAAAAGGACCAGCCAGTGTCTGGAGAAGGATTCTTTAATCTCCTTCCACTGTGAATTAAAAGTGGTGATGAATCTCGCCACATTCACATCTTTTCTGTGCAGTAGCTGAGTGCTGGGCCAATAAAAGGTGTCTCTCCTTCTCAAAGGCCGGAAACCTTTCTATATATCACTTGATGGATATTCTCTTCTCTCCTCCAGGATTCGTGCTTGTTTAAGAAAGGTCCCATCATCCAAGCAAATACGGCGTGCCTTAAGAATTGGCCATATGGAATTTATTTTTTCAGGGGTGTAGGGTGAGCCGAGGAGAAATGAAGGAGTGAGTTTGTTGAAGTACTTTTCCAAAGAATATCAGTGTGTAATTTGCCATCTGAGGATTTCATGATTGCCAGATCAAGGAAGTTCATCCCCACTGAGCTAGATTTCCACGTAAGCTTAATATTAAGCTTATTGTGGTTCAGATGGCCTATGAACTCTTCCAGCTGCGACGTGGAGCCTTGCCAAATAAAAATGATATCGTCAATAAAACTTATCCAAGACACCACCCACTCATGACCCGGGGTTTCAAGGACAACATCCCGTTTCCACAGCCCCAGGACCAAATTTGCGTATGAGGGTGCACAAGACGCTCCCATCGCAGTTCCCTGGAGCTGTAGGTAGGGGCGCTCCTTAAAAAGAAAGAAATTATAGGACAGCAGGAAAATCAACAGTTTGATGATAAAATTTCTCAAAACTGTACCAATGTTGGTTATTTTCAGAAAAAATTCAGCTGCTCTCAAACCCTGGTCATGATGGATGGAGGTATACAGCGATACTATGTCGCAGCTGACCACTTCTACTTAGGTAGAAGTCCATAATTTGACAGATCGGTTCACAAAGACTCACTAACCCAGAGACAATTGGTCTCCCTGGTGGGGACATGGGGTCCTTGTGAACCTTTGGCAATAAATAGAAGGTAGAGTGCTCAGGGAGCAGGGATCCTTCATTTTAGGGGTGATGGCCTGACTTTCCACCCCATCATCAAGCAGAGATCTTAGAGCATCCCTAAACACAGACATTGGGTTCTGAACCAGTTTCTTATAACAACAGGTGTTATTCAGTTGTATATATACTTCTTGTTCATACATCTGCACTGGCCAAATGACCACATTCCCTCCCTTATCGGCTGGTTTTATCACCACATCTCTCATCCTGATTAGTTGTAATTTGTTCAGATTTTGGTTAATCAGGTGTAAAAAGATGCCAATCTGTGGGCAACCAACCAAGGGTGGGTCATTCCATGTCAAGTGAACCAATGATTATTACCTCTATATTTTTAATTCTTTTGAGATTTTGTTATTTGATAATAGCATGTCAGACAATGCAAAATGTGAAGAGAAAAATTTTTTAAAAAATTTATTTTTTTTTTTAAATGATTTTCAAAGTTCGGAAAAAGTGTGAATTTCGCTGTTGCCTGCCTTTACGTTTCTCCTCATAACTAAGGCTAGGAATAAGATAGAGAGACAAAATAAACACCATTCTACTCAGAACTATACAAGCTTTCACCAGATATGTCACAAGAGGATCTTTGTTAATATTTTACCCATGTGATCGCAAGCGCAAAACTTTAAAATGTATTTACGAAAAATCGGCGCGCTTTAAATATTTCAAAAACTGCCCATGTGTCTGCTTTGCTCTTAGCCACATCTGTACCAAATTTCAAGCTGGGATCGCAATGGGATCATATTTTAACATATTTTACTATTAATAGCGTCAATGGGTCATTCCATATCAAGTGATCTAAATATGAATATTTTTTTTTACCTGACGTCTTTAGATTTTTTTTTTTTTTTCCTTTATGAAGGACTACTTTAGTTAATTACAAATTAAAAGTTTGGAATTTTTTTCTTCATCAGTTAATTTTTTACAGATTTTTAAAGTTTAAAAAAAGGGTGAATTTTGGCCTGGTACGACTTTAAATTTTTTTATCTCGGGCTAGAAATAAGATAGAGAAACAAAATAAACACCATTCTACTCAGAACTGTCCAGGCTTTCACCAGATATGTCACAAGAGTATATTTGTTAATTTTAATTTTTTACCTATGCGAATGCAAACGCAACATTTTGAAACGCATTTCCGAATAAAACATTTTAATAAAAATTTTCCAAAACTGCCCATGTGTCTTTTATGCTCTTAGCCACATCTGTACCAAATTTCAAGTTGGGATCGTGATGGGATCATATTTTAAAATATTTAACTATGGTTAATCTCATTTTTATTAAATTTTGAAAAAACATATGAAAGACATACATTCAATCTTTTAACAAAATCTTGAGACATATAAAATATACAAAAAGAGAATTCACAAAGTTATTAGTAACTTTAAGATAAGCTGCAAATTTACTTTTGCGCTTATCTCTGGTGCAATATATACTACAATCTAAATATAATTCCAAACACTCAAGTATACAACCTTTCTCAGGGTTTTGAGATGTTCTGATGTCAAGGGGACAAGCAGCCCCAGCAGAATGATTTTTATTACTTGGCCCCTTCTAACAGGTTGACCACGTAAGTGGGTCATTACCCGTTGAGGCCTAGTTGGAATAGTCTATCGACTGGTGTACCGGAAAGGAAGGCCGAAATATTAATGATCTACTCACAGCTCAGAGTTTTCGATACCTGTCTAATGTTCACTAGAATTCTGAAGGTATAGGTGTAGAAAGGAAATACCTAGACTGAATGTATCAGATGGGAAGAAAAGAGAGATAGAAAAGAAGAGAGAGAGAGAAGAGAAACAAAAACCATTAGAAAGTTATACTGGGAAAGAAAAGCCACGTAAGAAAAAAAGAAAAAAAGGAGGGGGGGGGGGACGGGTGAGGTATGGGAAGGAGAAAGGGTACTCATCCCACTGGCTCCCCATCAGCCAGAGGTCGAGCCATATTATCTGTGCTGGAAAAGATACTCCTAAATTCTGCAGAGTCGTGAAAAAGAATCCATTCAACCCAAATCCCTAAGAATTTGTTCCGAGATCCCGACGCATCAGCTGCGAGCTCCTCCATTCGATATGTGTCCATCAATTCTTTGAACCAATCAAGTAGAGATGGAGCCCGGCTTGATTTCCAGAACCTCGGGATCACAGCACGAGCAGCCAAGATGCAAAAGCGGAGAATATCCCTCTTCTGTAGCCCAATAGGACCTGGAAAAATGGATAACATTGCCGATTCTGGGCAGCATTCGGCTTGTTTACCTGTTATCCGGGCGTATGCATTGAAAACCTCAGACCAGAACCGCCGGATTTCCCCACAACTCCACCAAATGTGTATCATTGTACCCTTCTCTTCCCCACAGCGCCAGCAGGTATCAGGGGTTCCAGGGAACATGTTCCGGAGTGTCGTCGGGCACAAGTACCATCTAGTGAGCAGCTTATAGCTTCTTTCTTGTGCAGAACAAGCGCTAGCTAGTGAGTGAGTAAATATAAAGCATTTCTGCCAATTAGCTTCTGAAATGCTACACCCCAATTCCTCTCCCAAGCACGTTGGAAGTAAAGGGTGCCCTGCTCTCTCATGGACCCTAAGGCCTGGTATAGAACTGATATTTTGCACCTCGGTGGAGCCTCCAGTTGGAATAACCTCTCCAATACGTTGGGCGTCAATCTTACCCTGCAAGAGTGGTCAGCTGAATATAATTATGCTCTGTATTGGAGAAATTCGAATCACTTAAGAGGTCTCGTAGGTTCTTTGAGTTGTAGCTCTGCCATCGGGGGCAAACCACCACTGGACAGAGTCTGTCCTACTCGGGTGTCATCCACAATCCGCCAACATAAAAATCTCTGCCTGTCAAATCTGGGTGGGAAAGATGGGTTGGAAAAAAGGGGAGTCAAAGGGCTAAGTCTGTCGTTTAAGCGGAGGGTTTTCGTCACTAGGTGCCATACCTTCAAGGTGTTTCTGGTCATGTCTGTCAAAGGTACTAGGTCTGTGGAGTCTTTAGGGGAAATCCAAAGCAGGTGTTTCAGCGGAATCCCCAAACCCTCTTGCTCCACCCCTACCCATTTCTTGGAGGACGCATGATAATGCCAATCTAGAGCTCTAACAAGAGAGGAAGCCTCAAAGTACGCTCGTATGTTGGGTAGTCCAACCCCTCCTCTGGTCTCGGGCAAGGATAGGATATTCATTCGCAATCTGGACCTCTTGCCCCCCCAGACAAATCTAAGGATCATAGATTGCATTTTGGAGAGGAAACCTCTATCCAATAGAACAGGAACTGTCTGAAAAGTATATAAGAGTCGGGGCAAGACATCCATCTTGACTACGTTTATTCTCCCGAACCAGGATAGCTTTAATTGTCTATAGGAGGTAAATGCCGATTCCGCGTTAGTCAAAAGGGGTTGATAATTTAAATTGAATATTTGTTTAAGATCTTTTGGTATAAGGACTCCCAAGTACTTAATGGCTTCTACTTTCCATTTAAATGGGAACTGTTTAGATAGATGAGAAACCAATTCTCCAGGCAAAGAAATATTGAGTGCCTCGGTTTTGGAGCAATTCACTTTAAAGTTGCTCAATTGTCCGAACCGTTCAAACTCCATTAAGACCGAAGGGATGGAGACCAGGGGCTGGGAGATGTAAAGTAGCAGGTCATCTGCAAATAAGGCTAATTTGTGATGACTCTGTCCCAGCTTGACCCCATGGACGCATTCATTGGACCTAAGTGCAAAATATTTAACTATTATAGTGTCAATTCAAAAGTCACCAAGAACACAATCAGTCATTTCTTCACAATTGCCCGTCAATACTTTGAATTTGATATAAAGAAACATAGTCTTGTAACATCTCAAATGAAAGCTGTTACCGTTCTGAGTAAAATGACGCCTCTCCCACTTCATTATCTTATTTCTAGCCTGAGATAAAAAAATGTAAAGTCGTACCAGGCCAAAATTCACCCTTTTTTTAAGCTTTAAAAATCTGTAAAAAATTAACTGATGAAGAAAAAAATTCCAAACTTTTAATTTGTAATTAACTAAAGTAGTACTTCATAAAGGAAAAAAAAAAAAAAAATCTAAAGACGTCAGGTAAAAAAAAATATTCATATTTAGATCACTTGATATGGAATGACCCATTGACGCTCTTACTAGTAAAATATGTTAAAATATGATCCCATTGCGATCCCAACTTGAAATTTGGTACAGATGTGGCTAAGAGCACAGCAGACACATGGGCAGTTTTTGAAATATTTAAAGCGCGCCAATTTTTCGGAAATGCGTTTTAAAGTTTTGCGCTTGCGATCACATGGGTAAAATATTAACAAATATCCTCTTGTGACATATCTGATGAAAGCCTGGACAGTTTTGAGTAGATTGGTGTTTATTTTGTTTCTCTATCTTATTTCTAGCCCGAGATATGATAGAAAATGTAAAGCCATACCAGGCCAAAATTCGCACTTTTTTAAAACTTTAAAAATCTGTAAAAAATTAACAGATAAAGAAAAAAATTCAAAACTTTTTTTTTGTAATTAGATAAAGTTGTTCTTCAGATAGAAAAAATTTTTTAAAAATCTGAGGACGTCAGGGAAAAAAAATATTCATTTTTGGATCACTTGACATGGAATGACCCGGGTGGGAAATGTGTGGAATGGCTATGCAGATGCATTGGTACTTTAGGCACACTATCCACCTGGCTCCCATCCAACAGTGTGTTTAGGTCACTCAATGTTTGTAAATCCAGATCAGAGTCCGATGAGGAGGTCTCAGAGCCATATTGATTCCTCAACATCAATTTCCGGGCAAATAATTAGTAAACAAGTATTTTACCACTGTGAAATTGTCAAGTTTTTCCATGGGAGAAAAGGAAAGACCACGTGAGAGGACTAGTTTTTGAGCATTAGTAAGAACATGGCTCGGTAAGTTAATTACCTTTAATTCTTCTTGCGCACTTTCCTCTTGCCTCTTTCGCATATTGTATTTTTGAGGAAATCTTTGCCCTGGGCCTCAGGAGAATGGACCAACGGATTCGGTTCCTGGCGTTTGGGCCAACGCCCTCTGGTTGGCTAAAAAATCTGCACATTCTCCCTCCGATATAGAGGATGCACTGGTAACTGATGGTGAACGTGCTGCCTCCCTATTACCTGTCTGCCACTGGTACACTCTTTGGTTCTGGTAATCTGCCAGATCCCTCTTAAATCTCTTAGCTTTTCCTGCTTCGACCTCAATCTCCCACCTATTCAATGTTTTATCCAGAGAACTATCGAATGTTTTAAGTTCTTCTTCAGAAAGTTTTGCCTGGAGCTGGCCTCTAATATTCTCAACTTCTGCGTCTAGTGTTTCTAGAGACGTTTTATCCTGTCCAATCAATAGTTCCAGCAAAGTAGTTGAGCATTTAGAAAGAGCCTCTTCTCATCTACCAACAAATACCGTGTCCTGGGAGCTGATCGTGGGAAACAATTGGACACGTAATCTCCTTGGAACAATAGAACGCTGTAAATAGTTCTCAAGGGCAGCCTTATTCCACCATAACCTTACTCTTTTCTTTAATAAGTTTTTAATTTTCTGTTTCAACTCAGTAGTGTCCTGCTCCTCAGGTCCTGTCACCCCCTCCTCACCAAAAACAGAACCGAGCTGAGTCACCCAATTCCTTTTGTGTTTTTTAAAATCCGTGAACCCTGTCAGGGGAACTGTGGATAGAAAACACAATAATAATAATAACCTACAAATCTGATCCTCTCCATATCAGTATTGGATACATAACATATGAACCTAGAAAGCAGGAACATTCCCCCAAATACTACTGTGTTTCCCCGAAAATAAGACCTTGTCTTATATTTTTTTGGGGGCCATAAGTGGCCCCGTGTCTTATTTTCGGGGGGACTTATATTGGCAGCCCCAGCCCCATCCACACACATACACACATACACACACATACACACATACATACACATACATACACATACATACACACACATACACATACATACACACACATACACACTGCTTCTTACCTTGCTTGTCGCTGTCCGGTGCCGTCCCCGCTGTCGTGCCCCGCTCCTCTGGCCGTTCGGTG
This sequence comes from Allobates femoralis, assembly GCA_033576535.1. Classification (NCBI taxonomy): domain Eukaryota; kingdom Metazoa; phylum Chordata; class Amphibia; order Anura; family Aromobatidae; genus Allobates; species Allobates femoralis. The sequence continues at coordinate 79,226,297 of JARQOC010000005.1, read as the reverse complement.
GTGTCCCCGCTCCTCTCTTGGTCTGCAGTGCGGTGTCCCAGTCCGGTTGCATGCTGATCGGTGCGATGCCTGGCCAACTTCCTGCTTCTTCCGGCAATCCCCGCCCAGGTCAGGCCCTGCGCCAATGAGAGCGCAGGACCTGTGACGTCAATCACAGCCCAGCGGTGGCTTGATGACGTTGGGCCAATCAGAGGCCCCAACGTCATCTGGCCGCATCTGGGCGGTGATTGACGTCATGGGTCCTGCTCTCTCAGTGGCGCAGGGCCTGACCTGGGCGGGGATTGCCAGAGGAAGCAGGAGGTCGGCCAGGCACCGCACCGATCAGCATGCAATCGGACCGGGACACCGCACCGCAGACCAGGAGAGGAGCAGGGACAACGCCGGACGGCCGGAGGAGCGGGGCATGACAGTGGGGACACCACCGGACAGCACCGGACAAAGTAGTCCCACAGGCAGACTTATATTGCGCAGCACCCTCCCCCTGACTTATTTTCAGGGGGTGATTTATATTAGCAGGTAAATGGTAAATAAGATACCACACCGTGAAAAAATATTTTATTAGAAAAAAGAACACAAACACATATTTCGAGAAAAAAAGGGGGGGGGACAAGAGGCGCAATAGTGCCCCTATCACTAGACACTAAACCCGAAGGTGAGAATATAGTTACCTCTCACCTATGCCAGTTGTGATACCCACAACTGGTTAGTAGACCTGATAGGATCAATTCCCAGATGGCTGCTGCTGGACTTCCACCGGTCTCCACTTGTGGAGACGAAATCAGAGGCTTGGGGGAAGGAAGGTGTGCCACAGTCCGCGCTGCCAGAATTTCCGCGTGTAAATGATGCAAGAAGCCGATGTCAACTGATCCCTGAGGAAGACGCCAGGAAAGGTGTTGAAACGCGTTGGATGAATAAAAGAAAGGTTTGATTTGGACATCGGCTTCTTGCATCATTTACACGCGGAAATTCTGGCAGCGCGGACTGTGGCACACCTTCCTTCCCCAATACAAACACATATTTGGACTCCATCTTTATTACCCCCACATACCCACATGATCTCTGAGGTTTGAGTCTGGTGACCAGATGTTGCCATTGCAACCTCAAGTTGCTATGGTAATGCCGGGTTACTATGGTGATTGGCCCATTGCAATTACATTATGAGGAGAGGTGAGTTACCATTCGCTCCCTCTCCTCAGACCCTGTGTGCTGTGATCTGTATGATTGCAGCATTTAGGGGGTGACACAGAGCCAAGGACAGCATTCAAACAGTGATCACTGGCTGTCAGATCGCTCATCCTCAGCCTCATCTCCTCCATGCAGGGCATGAGGCTGAGAGAAGTGGACACATGAGTGGAGGGGGGAGGACAGAGGAGAGGAGCAGGCACAGGAGTGGAGGGGGGTGGACACAGGATGGGATGTGAGAAGATGGAGGAGGGGAAAAGGCAGAAGGGGGAGCTGACAGATGAAGAGTAGAGGGGAAGGAGCGGCGGACAGAGGAAGGGGGGAGGAGATGGAGGAGAGGGGGGAGCCATCACAGGAGTAGAAGGGGGGTGGGCACAGGCAGGGTGACGAGTGCTCATGCAAGAAAATGCTCATATTCAGCGCTTTCCTGCGCAATCATGATGTGATGTGATTGACTGACCGATCACATCGTTCTCAGTGTGGGGACCACTAAAAAGGGTACCACACCACTTCCCCTTAGTTGTCCCTGACAGCTGTCGGCATGGAGCTATCACTGCATGTTTATGTGCAATGGCAGTTCAAAGCCATGACGGGCATAGCCATCATGGTGCGGGAACTGACATCTTTGCATGACGGTTATACCGGTATACTTATTACTATGACGGTTATACCCGTCATTGGTCGTAAAGGGTTTAAGCATCCATTTAAGAGAGCTAATATATATATATATTTTTTTTTTTTTTTTCATTATTTATTTATTTATTTTTTAATTATTGATTTTTTGGGGGGAGAGCAAAACTTTATTGTTGCAGAGGGTCAGCAGTGTGCGAGGCCATTTCTTCAACACTTATGTCATAGCAATTCATATAAATATACCATATGGCCATTATATGCTTCACATACATGGTCTTATAGGCCTGTTCACATTCATGAAACACCATATTATGGATATTGCTTCTTGAAAATGTACAATCACTTTATTTCATTTCATTCCATACGTTTATTATTAATATCGGACCTATCCGTGCATTGCTGCCCACTAGCCTTATTCAACATTCCAGATGAATTGGTGGTGAGCTGAATAAATTGTTTTCCCTATTTCTGCTCCAAATATGTGAGGCTTCAAAAATCACTCTACCCAACTGCAAGCTCAGGTGTTACCTGTGGAATGGGGAATTGGATTTCTAAGTCAGGTGCTTTCTTCAGCCCACCCCATGGAGGGGTTAATAAGGAACTAGGCAACAAGATTGTGTAAACAATAATATCCTGCCAAAGATTGTGTCCTGGCACTGGAAGAGGCGGGTTCCTATGCAAAGCAAAAAGGTGTCACCGTGGATCCCAATCCCATTTTGGAGGTTCAGAACAACTCAGCTACACAGTACTACACTTTGCTACTGTGTGCTTGTGATATGCAGTGATATTAATGATGGATCCTGCTCTGGGCAGGGCAGAGGGTGCTTCAGCACCAGAACCGGAGCAGTCTGCACAGGACACATTTATCACCTGGATCTCCCCTGCGATACTTGTATTGGGCCTCATATGCAGTGAGGTCAAGATCCAGCGCTGGGCTTCGATGCTAGAGGAGGTCATTAGAAGCTCAAAGTCAAGAGTAGAGCTGTTCCCCATGCCTGCCAGGAGCAGCAGACATCACACTCAAGAGGATCTTGCAGCATGCCTGTCATTATTACAACTGCAGCTGGTGCATCAGCCACTGGATCTGCAAATGCAGGAGCATGAAGAGGAGAGCAAGGATCATAGGGAGGACGATGAGGATGAGGACAAGGAAGAGGTATTAGAGGCAGAAAACCCTGTTTACGAGCCTTGTGTGGCACCCTTTCCAGATACTTTAGACGAGAGAATGTCATGTCGGGACCCCTACCCCCTCCAAGCAACTATCCGATATGGTATGAACCACCCCAGCCTATCTCTTTGCTTCAATGTAAAACTCACCAAAGAGTCACAAAGTCATCAGTAGGTTTTATCTTTTTAATCCTCCTTCCTCCTACGCGTTTCGGCGCCCCACCTGGCACCTTCCTCATGGTTATTCTTGAGGAATATCCCTGAGGAAGGTGCCAGGTGGGGCGCTGAAACGCGTAGGAGGAAGGAGGATTAAAAAGATAAAACCTACTGATGACTTTGTGACTCTTTTGGTGAGTTTTACGCAGCGCGGACTGTGTCACACCTGTACTCCCATCATCTCCTTGAATTTCACTATGGTCAGTAGTTGGTGGAGGTCCTGCAGCAGCTGAGAGATTCTTCTCAAAACGCCTTCAAACCAGTTGTGGGGCCCACAACTGAATCAGGTGAGTGGCTCCTCAGCATCACTCTATCTAGTGTCACTAGTGATAGGCACTATTGCGCCTCTTGTCCCCCACCCTCTTAATTTTTGCAGTATCTCTTTGCTTGAGATTTTGCTCACAGATTCCATTGCCCGAGAGTGGTTACATAGGCCTACGGCCAAAAACTTTGATGCCCAATGTACACAAGGCATGGTGGTGGCATTCATCCAGCAGAGGGATTTGACTTCATAGCAGAAGAAGGTACTGGTCATTGGTGCTACATCAACCAGTTCACTATGCTGTGTGACCATCTTCCCAAAAGACTCCACACACTCTATGTTGGGGAAGAGGTCACCTTCATGAAGGTGATGAGCAAGGGGTGGTTCGAGGTTGATGTAAGTTGGGTTGTCACTGCTGACGAGTTTGCAAACTGGATCTAGGAGGCTGACATGGAGAGAATGTTGCGTCGGGTGGAGGTTAGGCCCCTCTTTGTTAGCCAGCCACCTGAACCCAAATCCACAGGGACCATCGATCCCTATAGGCCTGTCTGTATTGCCCATGTTGCTCCCATGTCTCCTAGAGGCATTGGTCATTCCCTAATTCATTCATCCTCTTCTCCAGCGGTGGCCATGATGGGGTGTGCTGGGGTACAGGAGGTGGCAGGGAATGCCCCTGGAGGAATAGCACTTGCGACCCCCCGAGACTGTCCGGCAGCGGAGAACCATGTGAAAAGGTGACCATCATCATGGCCAGTGATGAAAAAGCTACTAGACAGTTTTTACTACAATTTAAGTGGACTTCTCTAAAAAAGAATGTTGTTGGGTCACTTACCCATCCTTTAGTTTGCATTTTGTCCGGAAAAGGACTTTTTTTCAGTTGTTTCTGAGTTCTAAAAAGAGTAAGGCCTGTTTTTTTTTCATTTTTTTTCGCTTCTCAAGTTTAGCGCCAGTTGCACTTCACCCTGCTGGATTAGCTTGACTGAAGCCTTTGGGCTACACATCAAAGCTCTTTAATGGATTCTGCCCTTAATTTACTTTACACCATTGTAAGGGAGTCAGCTGATCCCTGTGAGACTTTCCTTATATATACTTTGTATTTTAATCTACAGTATGTGTCTTTGAGGCTTATTATAGTCTGTGCTACAGTAAAGTATTTTTTAATTCAGTCCATGTGTGCTGAACTGTTTCGGCAAAGAGGTGCTTTGGTACAGCCGACAGAGACTGGCGAACAAGCCACAGGCCTCTGGTGTAATGGTCTGAGGTATGAAAATGCAAAACACTACACTAGTGATGGGCGAATCCTAAATTACTCGGAATCGCTTGACTCTAGCGAGTCCGAGCCCAGGACTCGCTACCCGTTGCGAGTCTAGCGAGTCCAATGTTAATGAATGGTGAAGCGAGTAATAGCGAGTAGTGTGAGATTTACAAATCGCAGATGTGTCTCGGAAGCTTCAGCCTGAAGCAATCCTAGTTTTGTCATTTATTTGCATTGCTAGTTTACTTTGTAAGTAATCGCTGACTCGCACAGATAAGAGTCCTGTCTTCTCTGTGTTCTGGCTGCCCCAGCTCCAGGGTCCTAGAGCCTGCTGCCTGATGTAGCAGTGCTGAGATTGTTCTCAGTCTGCTCATTCCCTGTGTACAGACATGAATGTCTGTGCACAGAGATGATGTAGCAGAGCTGAGATTGTTCTCAGTCTGCTCATTCCCTGTGTACAGACATGAATGTCTGTGCACAGAGATGATGTAGCAGAGCTGAGATTGTTCTCAGTCTGCTTATTTCCCTGTGCATAGACATCTATATTTATGCACAGGGGATGTAGCAGAGAGGACATCGCGTTTTGGACTGCGTCGGACGGAAGAGGATTTTTTTAATTAAAGATGGAGTCCCTAATGGCTTTTTTTTTTATTTCTAATAAAAAATTTTCCTTGTGTTGTGTTTTTTTTAAAACAATTTAATAGAAATTCATGGCGGTCATGTCTAATATTGGCGTGACCGCCATAAATTTCGGGCTTAGGGCCAGCTGATAATACAAAGCTGGCCCTAACCTCTTTATTACCCATTTATTACCCAGCGTGCCATCGCTACCAGGGCCGCTGGAAGAGCGGGGTTCAGCGCCAGAGGATGGCGCTTCAATGAACGCGCCATCTTCTGGGCGGCTGCGGGCTGCAATTTGCAGCGGGGGGTGCCCAGAAAGCTTGGGCATCCCTGCGCTGCGGATTCCAGCCCCCAGCTGCTTAGCTGTACCTGGCTAGACATAGAAATTGCGCGGAGCCCCACGCATTTTTTTTTAATTATTTCATGAAATTCTGAGACTCTGACTCTGACTCTGAAATTCATGAAATAATTTAAAAAAAATGCGTGGGGCTCCGCGCAATTTCTATGTCTAGCCAGGTACAGCTAAGCAGCTGGGGGCTGGAATCCGCAGCGCAGGGATGCCCAAGCTTTCTGGGCACCCCCCGCTGCAAATTGCAGCCCGCAGCCGCCCCAGAAGATGGCGCGTTCATTGAAGCGCCATCCTCTGGCGCTGAACCCCGCTCTTCCAGCGGCCCTGGTAGCGGTGGCACGCTGGGTAATAAAGAGGTTAGGGCCAGCTTTGTATTATCAGCTGGCCCTAAGCCCGAAATTTATGGCGGTCACGCCAATATTAGACATGACCGCCATGAATTTCTATTAAATTGTTTTAAAAAAAAACACAACACAAGGAAAATTTTTTATTAGAAATTAAAAAAAAAGCCATTAGGGACTCCATCTTTAATTAAAAAAATCCTCTTCCGTCCGACGCAGTCCAAAACGCGATGTCCTCTCTGCTACATCCCCTGTGCATAAATATAGATGTCTATGCACAGGGAATAAGCAGACTGAGAACAATCTCAGCTCTGCTACATCATCTCTGTGCACAGACATTCATGTCTGTACACAGGGAACGAGCAGACTGAGAACAATCTCAGCTCTGCTACATCATCTCTGTGCACAGACATTCATGTCTGTACACAGGGAATGAGCAGACTGAGAACAATCTCAGCACTGCTACATCATCTCTGTGCACAGACATTCATGTCTGTACACAGGGAATGAGCAGACTGAGAACAATCTCAGCACTGCTACATCATCTCTGTGCACAGACATTCATGTCTGTACACAGGGAATGAGCAGACTGACAACAATCTCAGCACTGCTACATCATCTCTGTGCACAGACATTCATGTCTGTACACAGGGAATGAGCAGACTGAGAACAATCTCAGCACTGCTACATCAGGCAGCAGGCGGGCTCTAGGACCCTGGAGCTGCACAGAGAAGACAGCTGGACTCGGCTCGCAAAGAAACAGCAGTTATCTGCGAGTTTCCCTGCTATCACTGGCACAGTAGCCAGTGATTACTCGCAGGAGTCTAATGCAAACAATGGCAATCCTAGTTTTGTCAGCGTTTCTGACAAAACTAGGATTGATATTGATTTGCATTGGACTCGTGCGAGTAATCACTGGGAAACTCGCAGAGTACCGAGTCCTGCGAGTCCCTTACTACTCGCCGAGTAACGAGTCCTAGCGAGTAGATTCGCCCATCCCTACACTACACACATTCCTGCACAAGAGTCCTGGCCAATGCCGTTCTCAAGGGCCGCAAACAGTGCATGTTTTCAGGATTTTCTTAGCTTGGCACCTCTGCAGGTGATGAAATTAGCACCTATGCAATGCTAAGAAAATACTGAAAACTTGCACTGTTTTTAGATCTTGAGGATTGTAGTTGGTCAACACTGCTCTAGAAGTCTCTGTGGAGGTAGCCAGTGTCAAGAGAAATCCTTGAGCCCTTTCACCACAACTGTGGCACTCTCTGGACTCTCTTAGGCCCTGTGCCCACAATGCATTGTTTGCAGCAATAACATCCCAGGCCAGTGTGGGAAGGGAACACAGAAGAGGGTGTGACCCAATAATGTCAACAAAAAAAACCTGCGGCACCCCATCATATAATGTGTACAGATGCAATGCTGAACATGATATAGCCTCTGCTGTGCACCCTTCCCTCACTGGCCTTGGGTGTTATTGTTCTCTGTTTGCAGGTTCCTACTTGCCCATACAAAAGGAGGTCTTTAAATTCAAATTAGAGGCTGTAACTGAGCATAGAGACCCAGTAAAATAGACACGCCCTGACACAGCTACTGTCACGTCGCCGTCGGGCTCGGGTACTGTTATCCCTTCCCCAGCCTCTAGGCAGTGTCGGATTCCTTTGGCGAGTGGTGCTGGTGATAGGGGGTCATGTACTCATCGGCACCTGTTCCTTTGGTTCCTGCCTCTGTCACTGGGCATCGCCGTGCTCCTCCTGTGGGTGATGCTGGTTACAAGACAGAGGTCCCTGCAGAGGCTTCTGGTGGGCGCAGGCTTCATTACTCTACCAGAAGTGGGGTGGTTGGTACCAGTCATGCATCACCATCTAGCCTAGTTGCAAGGGCAGTTCAAATGAGGTCATAAGGCTGTGAGCTCCATGCCCTACAAATACCTTGTGGTCTGCCCTGCAAACCACCAGATATATTCTTGGCTTTATAGCTATCTAGTTTGTGCTCTGTTATATTGACTCTGACTTTTGCCTGGATTTTGACCCTTCTACCGCCTGATGATTTTGTACTATTGCTGTTCTCTTCTTTTTGATGCTGCCTTCTGATTACGCTTTTGGATTCTGATTTTGTCGTTTCCCTGACCTCCTAGCCTTGTCCCTTACTGGCGACCTCCCTGCATCGGTCTGCTGCTCACCTGTAGGCAGCTACCTCAGGGGCTTTGCTGTAATTCCAAATCCCTGTATAGGGGTAAAGGGTCTCAGAGTCTCTCGGGGTGCTGCCTTTACCAGCAGCTCAGCCTTTGCAGCGGATGGTCGTCACAGCTACTGAACGGTTATTGATATGGCCATATTTATAAGCGAAGTATCTAATTTTCTTGCTATAGTGTTGTTCTGTATTCAATTACATGTCTTATTAGTTCAGATTTTTATTGTTTGCTTCAATGGTGTGTAGACTGGTCACCATTAGGGTCAGTCTTCTCTGAACTTGCTCCAGTATATAGAGTTAATTTCCATAACAATAAAAGTAACTACAGAAACTTGTCATATTGCACTTTACACTTATTTTACACGTATTTGTATGTAAACCTCTTTCACGTGTCCAGCCCCATGAAATCAATACTGCTAAAAATAATATATAAGCTTGCTTTAGATAACCAGATGTTTCAGAGGCATTGCCACATTTCCTTTCGTCTGTCTCGTACACTGTATTCAGGACACACTTGTGTAGTGCTATGGGTGCTATATACTTCCAGATGGCAATGGAGTAATTTTAGTGAAGGGAATGTGTTATTTTTCTCTGGCTTGAAGCCAGCCAGTGAAGTCCTCTGGCACATCTGTATTTTGCCCTGCTTTTCATCTGAAAGCTGCTTGTAAGTGGCACTTCAATTGTACAATCTCATTTCTAATTCTAAAAAAAAATGGGGCAAGCAATTTGTCTTTTTTTCCAAATGGGGAGTCATTTTCTACAACTTACCATTCAAACCCGCATCATTATATATTGACCCCAAAAGTAAGCCTTCTGCAAATCCTATTGAATCATTAGACTTAAGGTGAGGTTTTCCGGATGCCCCTTTCTTTCAGAGTCACTGTCCCTGCTGCACCTGCCACATTTACCGTAAGCAATGCCGAAAATTCAAGACACACTTGTAGACCCAATATCATAAATATCATATATATGGAGTAATTTTTCTATAATTTGCAGTGTTTCTATTTACAGTGCACCTGAAACACATTGTGCAATTGGCTCATAGCCCAGAATTTCTATTTAGGAACAACTCGATGATACTTTTCTCTTTTTTTCTTATTTTTGTATTTTTTCCAACCTAAATGGCAGGTGCTCTGTGCAGTAAACAAGGCAGGTACCATCATATTGTTTTATTTTGTTCTTGATTCTTTTTACACTTTTATTACGTCTCTTCTTTTTTTTTTTACATTTCGGTAAATAACGTAATTTTTGGCAACTGTTCAAATTGGGAGGCGTTGAGTGCTTAAGTACACAATCATTTGTTGTTATTCAGTATTAAACAACATGTTTATCGGGAAATCAAATGGCTGCCAAATAGTTAAAGGCTTGTTTCCCCGTTAATGAGGTCTTTCAACTATTTCTTTGGCAAAATTTGCTCGATATTTTCTCTTCTTAATCAAACCATTGTGTACGTAGAATATAAATACTCTTTTGGGTCCTTTTAAGCCAGCAAGGGGTTAATTTTCTCCGATGTAATAGCCAAATAGAAGAAGCCAGCACCATTTAGTAGCTTGATCATTCTTATCATGCTGCAGGCTTTGTTAGTTCTAATTTTCCCTTATAAATGTGAATAAACAAACAAAGGGTTCCAGGAGTAAAACATCCACTGTTCTAGGCTGGGTCACACCGGCGTATATTGTTAGATGCAAAAGAATCGAAGGCTATATGGTAATGACTCTCGGCTCAAACTCTGCCGCGACTTTTAGCAAGGTGCCACTTACTGGGATCCAAGGGCTAGCTGTGCCAGGGGGCAGTGGGGCAGATGCCCCCAGGCCAGTGGTCAAGCAGCAGTTTTAGGGCCACCCGGCCATCTGTCATGTTGGTCTGGGAGGTCAGTATGCCCGTGAAGCTCATTGCTCGTGGGCCACTGCTATGTGCTTGCCCCCCAGGACAAAATTTTCCAGCCAGCCCCTGCTGGGATCTGATTCCCTGGCTTGCGAGAATTGGAGCACCAGTGCGGAGAAGATGGAGAACTTGATTTCTCCCCTTTTCGCCATTGCCAGTATCGGCATATATCAGACTGCACTTGGATGACATCTGAGTGCAGTCCGATGTTTGTATTTAAAGAGAAAAGTTCAGCTCATCCTGTTAAGTCCAGGCTCTATGGTTTGTCACCAGCGCACGGAACACCCTGGTCCCAGTGGCAGGAAATCCAAAACATCAACAAAAAGTCTCCTGCGGCCTCAGGTGAGGGGGGTGGATAAAACTTCCAGTTTATTATGTCATTACATTAAAACAGGGATATGCAGGTAGGTGTAATCTCAAGATGGAATTGAGACTAGGAGCAAAGGTGTGGAGAATATAGCAAAATTAATTTCTCCATCTTCTCCGTTGCCAGTCTCGGCATATATCGGACTGCACTTGGAAGTTATCTGAGTGCAGTACGATGTTTCACGTGCACCCATAGACTTGCTTAGGTGCCAGTGATCTGATTTGTCGAGGCACTCGTATCATCCTGCGATTATTTTTCATGGTGAATCAGCATAAAAAAGATATCAAATATCTGCATTGTTACATAATAGCATTGACGCTAGCGCCATCCGCTAACACCTTATATAGCACTCAGCAGTGTTACACGCTTGTGTGAGTGAGCCCTTAGGAAAAATGGAAGGAGTAGGATGAAAAATAATTTCTTCACGGACAAGAGATAAATTGTGTAAAACAAAGAATTAAATCTTTTCACAGCACAAAGAAAATTTGCATAAAGTGATTTATTTTTTTAAAGGTATTAAAGCTTATAGGTCTCAAATTATTAATGCTGTTTATTTGCATACAAATCCATGTTTACATCATGATTTAGCCAAATGTAACTAGCCCCATCGGGCTTTCATGTGAAGCCCTGAAACATTAGATTAATTCCTTAAGAACTTATCACATACTATGTCTAGGCCTTGATCACACATAAACCAATGCGTTTTTTTAGCCCTTAGAAAAACTGATAAGTTTTTCTAAGGGTGCCAAATAGTGTCCCCTGTGGTTCTGAATGTTTTTGGGAAGTTTTTGGACTTAGTCATTTTTTCATTAAAAACGCTTACGCGTTAACGTATGCGTTAATGCAGGTGCCTATATGTGCCATGCGTTAACGCATGCATTTCCCATAGGGCCTATGTTAAAATACTGCATGCGTTTTTTAAACAACCCCTGCGTTTTTTTACAGCACCCAAAAAACGCTGCATGCAGTGTTTTTTTGGAATGGTGAAAAAAACACGTGTGTTGTTAAAAAACGCAGCTACACTTAAGTGCACCATGCGTTAATGCATGTGCGTTATCTTTAAACAGCTAAAAAACACAGAGAATGCCAAAAATGATGGTATGTGTGAACAAGACCTATGTCTGTCAAAAGTCTGCTACCTGCCTTTTATGCAGACTTGCAAGCCAAGTCCACATCTTTCCCAGCTGATGATGCTGTTCAGCCTTCATCTGCTTTTAACTGACTTAGGCTGGCTTCACACCACGATTTCGTGCTGTCAGGTTCTGTCTGGTGTTTTGCAGGAAGCACTGGACAGAACCTGACAGCCCCGGACAAAACAGAACCTGAAGGCAAATATGCCCTCTGATCATGTTTTCTGCCGGAATCAGCGGCTGCCGCTGTCCAAGTGCTAAAATTTCAGCATAGCAGTTGGAGGGAGCTCTTCAGGTGCTGAAATTTCAGCTGGGGAGCTCTCCAGGTGCTCTTTCAGCACCCGGCCTCCAAGCACCAGTCCAGTTTTATGTCGGATCCGACATGATCTGGCGCCCATAGACTCCCATGTTATGGGGCACCGGATCGCGTCGGATTTTTGTGAATTTTTGGCCACCACAGTAACATGTTAGGTGATCAAAACCTCCTATCTGTTAGGCCCCCTGGCACCACTTCCCAGCTCACCTCTCCAGTGTCGGCATCTCCTGCTCTTCTGCCGACTGGGTGTCCGGCATCCAGGCGTGCTGTGTCTCGGAGCCGTCGCCATGTTCCCTTCCTGTCAGCTGACCCCCGGGTTCGCACATGAGCACATTACTATGGTCATTTTCATGAGCCTGCTCAGCAGCGCGCTAGGTGCATTCCTTCCCTGTGACTCTAGGGGCCGGCATGGTCCAACCTGACACTCCCCTTGACCAATAGCTGCTCTTCCCATGGTATATCAGGCCACCTACTCTGATGGGAGGTACCTGATTATTAAGTCAGTTTGCTTCTGCCTTGCTGACTGTTGGTAAGGCCTTCCTTGTGCCTTGTGTCCTGGAACCCTTGCTGTGCTCTTCCCCGATAGCACCATTCCTGTCCTCCAGCCTTGTACTCTGTTTCCTGGAACCCTTGCTGTGGTCTTCCCCGGTAGCACCCTTCCTGGTCTCCTAGCCTTGTACCCTGTTACCTGGAATACTTCTCTATTCCTTAGTATAGTCTAACCTTACGAGCCACCCCCCTGGTACTAGCTGCTGTGGTATTTAGACCCACTGGGCTTGCCCCTGACAATCCCTGTATAGGGGTTGGGTAAACTAGGATCAGCTCACCCAGGGGAGTTCGGTACCACGGCCCAGTGGGTCCACTCTAGGGCGCATTCCCCCAGAAGCGTGACACTATTTACCCAAAAATTACCATATTTTTCGCATTATAAGACGCACTTTTGTTCCCCAAAATTTTTGGAGAAAGTGGGGGGTTCGTCTTATAATGCGAAACTGCTAGGTTGTGCAGTAGGGGAGGCAGGGGGGGCTGTGGAGCAGTATCCGGGGGCTGTCGGGAGGCTGGAGGAGGCTACAGCTGCGGCCCCGTGGTCACGTGGGTCCGCTCATTATCTCCTGTAATATGAACTGGGGGGGCAGTGTGCGCCAGCCTGGGGGACAGTGTGTGCCAGCATAGGGAACAGTGTGCCAGCATGGGGGGCAGTGTGCCAGCATGTGGTACATATATACCAGTAGGGGGGTTTCATGTACCAGGATGAAGTACTTGTATATGATTTGTAAGACGGACACTGGCATTATAAGATGAACTCCATTTAACATTAAACATTTTTTTTTCTCTTTTCCGTCACCAAAATTGTGGGTGCGTCTTATAATCAGGTGTTCTGGGAAAGGAAGGTGTGTCACAGTCCGCGCTGCCAGGGAATCCGCTCGTGAATAACGCTAGTTATTCCCCAGGAGGGCGTTGAAACGCGTTGGATGAATAAAAAGGATTGATTTGAACACCGACTACTAGCGTTATTCACGAGCGGATTCCCTGGCAGCGCGGACTGTGACACACCTTCCTTTCCCAGAACTTCTATTTTCGTCTACCCGAGTGGAGACCGGTGGAAGTCCAGCAGCAGCCATCAGGACACCTATTCTATCAGGCCTTTCAACCAGTTGTGGGTGACACAACTGGACTAGGTGAGTGGAACCTTTTTCTCACCTGCATTGTTTTAGTGTCGAGTGATAAGGGCACTATTGCGCCTCTTGTCCCCCCCCCTCTCTTTTCTTATAATCAGGTGTGTCTTATAAAGCGAAAAATATGGTAAATCAATAAAAACATCTGCTCTCACATAGTTCCATATCCTGAAAATGTAAAATATTACGTCACTTGAAAACTGGTGACGCAAGAAAATTTTTACATTTTTTTTAATACAAATTCTGATTTTATTTTCACTACTTAAATACAGCAAAAACTATCCATGTTTGGTATTGCCGTAACCGTACTAACCTGAAGAATCATATTGCCTGAATATTTTCATGGCAAAATAAACACTGTAAATAAAAAATAAAAAAAACTGCAGAATTGCACTTTTTTTTGCTATTTCGCCACACTTGACAGGATGGCGTCATTCAAAAGTGCAACTCATCCCACAAAAATCAAGGGATACAGATACGTGGATGAAAAAATGAAAACGTTATTTCTCTTGGAATAGGAAGAGGAAAAACTAAGACAAAAAATCACCCAATCCTTAAGGGTTATCCCTCCAATTTATTTTCATGGTTACCACATGTACCCATTATAATCCATGGTGATATTTATATGTTTGTGTTTTCACTCCAGGAGTGGTGCTTTAAATGTAAGCCCTCCACCCCCTGTCTTACACTCATCTTTCAGCATTTTTATACTTTATCAAGTCCGCTCCTGTCCCATGACACCATCTTGTGCTTGTATCATCTGATTTAACGAAAGACATAAGTTATGTCCCAGGTGCTCAGTGCATCTCTGTGAGTGCCAGAAGTAGGCTCCTATAGCGACCGATCAGAGTGCTACTGGAAAATCATGAAAGCGGTGAAAGGTGAGTATCAGACTGGGCTCAGGGAACTTAGATTAAAAGCACCACTACAGCATTGCAAAAAACAAAAAATGCTATAGTGGTGATTTCATTATTTATGTTTTTGGGTAATAGATATACAGTCAACAAGGATGAATGAAAACTAATGCTCCGCCTTTACTACTCAACAGATGACAGCACTGGTATAAAGTAGGTACTGGACTGTTCAGTAGACTCTCCTCTACAGCTTCAGTTGGCGGGAAGCCTTAGCAATGAACAGTTGTGTTGTTACAGTGTAAAGAATGAAACCCTGCACAGAAGGTTGGTCAATGTGATTTCAACAACGTGCTGTCAATGAATTCTTGACAGCAGAAGGTTTCACCCCAAAGGAAATTCATCAGAGAATGCAAGCCGTTTATGGTGATTGTGTTGATGTGAGCACAATTGGACCAGTAAGTTTAAAGATGGCGAGGCGGGAACCCCTGCCTTGTGAGATAAAGAAAGAGTTGGATGTTGTGTGACAGCAACCATTGAGTTAAACATGAAAAACATTGACCGACTGATTCAGGATGATCGTCGAGTCACTCAGACAGAAATTGCAAACATAATCGGCTGGTTGTGGAAAAAGAGGGTCTGCTTCTTCCGCGACGGCTTCAGAAAACGTGTTCATCGTTGGTAGAAGTGTATCCAGTTGTCTGGTGATTATGTAGAAAAGTAAATATTGATAATTAAAAATAATTAAAGAGCACATTCTCAGGATTATTTCTGCATTTGAATTATGAATTCCCATCGAAACCCATGTAAGGCTGGCTTCACACCACGGCAAGGTCCTGTCCGGGGCTGTCCGGTGTAAACCAAACAGCGCCGGACCGTAACAGCACACTGAACCGGAGGGCCAAATGTGCCCTCCGGTCCTGTGTGCAGCCGGATGGCTGTAATTGCAGCCGCAGCTGCTGATTTTTCAAGATCGAGGCTAGCAGGGAGCTAGCCGCGGTCCTGAAATCACAGCGGCGTGCAGTCGCCGGTGTCCGGTTCCCGGATCCTTCCGGAGAGGGGCAATTCGGCCCCATAGGCTCCCATGTTAGAGAGTGACGGATTGCCCGGATCCCGGAGAATCCAGGCGAATACGGGATCCGGATTTTTGGGGTGATTTTACTCCCCGGACACAAAAATGTTGCAAGCAATATTTTTGTGTCTGGTGAGAATAATCCAATTTCTCCCGGATTCTACCAGAGAGATGGAAACCGGATGGCAGAGAGCTGCCATCCGGCTCCATCCAGCCCCATAGGCTACTATGAGGCCAAAAACCGGTCCAGGGCTGTCCGGTTTATGCTGGACAGCCCCGGACCGGACCTTACCGTGGTGTGAAGCCAGCCTTACTAAGATGGAGGCATTACTTTTCATTCAACCCTCTTATGTTGTGAGCTCCGTGGTGAGGATGTCTGTAAAGTGCTGTGGAATATGATGGCGCTACACAAGTACAACAAAAGCAAATGGGTCAGACTCATACCATGTAGAAGTGAGCAGCATTCTCTCCAAGCAGATGTATTTTAAGCTGTTGTAATGATATTACCCTTCTTTGACTTGTAACTCTTGTTTTTATTTAATATTTCAATCAGTAAAAACCCTAAAGAGGGTGATGCAATATAAGAGTCATAAAAAGAAAGTTAAAAAAAATTCCTTTGTTCTCCCTACAGTGCAAGCGTAAATCTATTAGCGGTATTTTTCTTTCTGCTCTTATTTTGTATCCCAGGCTTGATCTCAAGTTCTCTGAAGCAATCCTTAATCAAGCTCCCAAAGGCCTACGACTGCATGCAGCAATTTCTCCCCTGTTCTCAGCACAGATGTTTCGCGCACATTCCATTACACCTACATGCCATTACAGCTAATGGCTTATTCTGATGAAGGAAGCTGCTTTTAGCTCGGTGCAGCAAAGGAGAAAATTTCCTCCTGTACAGTTCATACATTGCAAAACAATGAAATCTGGGGGCAGGTGGTAAAACAGAACTATCTAATGTTAATTACATACAGTATTACCCCCAAATATGACTAGCCATTAATTATGCTAATTTACGTTCTTGAAAATTAATACTGGATTCAAGCCTTTTAACTGTGACTCCGGGGGAAACGGTGAAATTGGATAATCATTTTTTTTTTTACTTGATGTATAGATCAAAGGTTTCATTTCTCCAAACTTCTGGCACTTGAAATCGAAATTTGCAACTGTCTAACCTTAGCTAACACAATTACATTTTGAAGAATTCTCTTCCAGAGGATTACATTAGGATGACTCTGGTGATAGGTGTGCAGCGAGCCTTGAGATCTGGCTTTAATTCTAAATTTCTGACTTTTCATTGTTAGAATATCCCTAGATTTCTGTTGGGAGTTGCGTTTGAAGGCTCCATTGTTGTATCTATGACCGGTCAGGCTGGACCTTCCCTACGATTTATCCATTTAATATTTATCCCTCTTCATTTCAAAAACTGATGACATCATATCACTTTTGCTCTATCTGTATTCATTTATGTTCTTGAATACTAAAGTTAACCATACAGATTAGATTGTCCAGCAGCTATCTCAACCGACTCCTCCATATAAGTGTTCAGCACACTGTTCATGTATTCTGAATGGGAATAGGGTCTATAGCTGACAATGAATATCTCAGCCATCTATTCATGTATTCTCAATGGGGATAGGGTCCATAGTTGACACTAAACATCTCAGCCATCCATTCATGTATTCTGAATGGGGATAGGGTCCATAGTTGACACTAAACATCTCAGCCATCCATTCCTGTATTCTGAATGGGGATAGGGTCCATAGCTGACACTAAACATCTCAGCCATCGGTTCATGTATTCTCAATGGGGATAGGGTCCATAGTTGACACTAAACATCTCAGCCATCGGTTCATGTATTCTGAATGGGGATAGGGTCCATAGTTGACACTAATCATCTCAGCCATCCATTCCTGTATTCTGAATGGGCATAGGGTCCATAGCTGACACCAAACATCTCAGCTTACTGAATGGGAATAGGGTCTATAAATGTCACCACACATCTCATCCATGTATTCATGTATTCTGAATGGGAATAGGGTCTATAATTGACACCACACATCTCATCCATCTATTCATGTATTCTGAATGGGAATAGGGTCTATAATTGACACCAAACATCTCAGCCATCCATTCCTGTATTCTGAATGGGGATAGGGTCCATGGCTGACACCAAACATCTCAGCCATCTGCTCATGTATTCTCAATGGGGATAGGGACAGGGTCCATAGTTGACACTAAACATCTCAGCCATCCATTCCTGTATTCTGAATAAGGATAGGGTCCATAGTTGACACCAAACATCAAAGCCATCCATTCATGTATTCTGAATGGGAATAGGGTCCCATAGTTGACACCAAACATCTCAGCCATCCATTCATGTATTCTGAATGGGGATAAGGTATCAT
Organism: Allobates femoralis; assembly: GCA_033576535.1. Taxonomy (NCBI): domain Eukaryota; kingdom Metazoa; phylum Chordata; class Amphibia; order Anura; family Aromobatidae; genus Allobates; species Allobates femoralis. The sequence continues at coordinate 79,208,386 of JARQOC010000005.1, read as the reverse complement.
CCAACTCGTAATCTTCGGTCCTCCCAAGACCTCCTTCTTTCCTCCACACTTGTACGTTCCTCATCTAACCGTCTGCAAGACTTCACCCGAGCATCCCCCATCCTCTGGAACTCTGCACCCCAATACGCCCGACTGTCCCCTACACTCAGAACCTTCAAGCGGAACCTGAAAACCCATCTCTTCAGAACAGCCTACAACCTGTAATGAGTACAGTGCCGCCTCAACACCACTGGACCCGGCGCTCCACCACCACTGGACCTGGCAATCCAGCACCACCCGAGCAGACCCAACCTACTGTCTCCCTCCCCATTGCCCTGTAGAATGTAAGCCCGCAAGGGTAGGGTCCTCTCTCCCCTCTGTATCAGTCTGTCACTTTGTTCATTATATTTGTAACTTGTCTGTATGCAACCCTTTCTCATGTACAGCACCATGGAATGAATGGTGCTCTATAAATAAATAATAATAAAATAAGGTCCATAGCTGACACCAAACATCTCAGTTTACTGAATGGGAATAGGGTCTATAATTGACACCACACATCTCATCCATCTATTCATGTATTCTGAATGGGAATAGGGTCTATAATTGACACCAAACATCTCAGCCATCCATTCCTGTATTCTGAATGGGGATAGGGTCCATGGCTGACACCAAACATCTCAGCCATCTGCTCATGTATTCTCAATGGGGATAGGGACAGGGTCCATAGTTGACACCAAACATCTCAGCCATCCATTCATGTATTCTGAATGGGGATAGGGTCCATAGCTGATGCCAAACATCAAAGCCATCCATTCATGTATTCTGAATGGGGATAGGGTCCATAGCTGATGCCAAATATCTCAGCCATTGGTTCATGTATTCTGAATGGGAATAAGGTCCATAGCTGACACCAAACATCTCAGCTGTCTATTAATGTATTCTGAAGAGCAATAGGATCCATAGCTGACACTCAACATCTAGGCACCAACTATCTCCCAACAAAAGGATTGGGGCTTAAAGTTAAACCGACCAATCATCTTCTTCCCCTAAATTATCTGTTGGGGAGAATTGAGAAGCTCCCGTAACTATCAGATGGTCAATGCGTCCAAAATAGTCAAGTTCAGTCAACTTTAATAGAGACGTTAAAAGGGTTTTCCTATGAGCAAAGTATATTTTAATCAATAGATCTTAGAATTATAATCCACATTTGGATGTCTTAAAAATTTTTTCCTGTTCTGAAATAATCTTATAAATGTTCCCATGTGTAATGCATTGTGTAATGTATACATCCAACCATGCAGGAACAGATATATATACCACATCTCCTGGGCAGGGGAGGAAGTAAGAGAGTATACAGACATTACAGCACAGGATCACAGCTGATACTTTCTGTGATGTAAAATAAGTTTTTTTGCCAGGCAAGGAAAAGTTTTTCATGCCAGAAAGAATCAGCTGTGATCCCTGTCTGTAATGTCTGTATACTCTCTTACTTCCTCTCCTGCCTAGGAGATGTGGTATATCCCACCGGTTCCTGCATGATCAGACACATACATACACAGGGGCATCGTCATATTTTGAGAGTATAATTTTTCTTTCTTCTTGCCAACAGAGTCCTATGAGGGCTTGTTTTTTGCGTGATGAGTTGAAGTTTTTATTTGTATCATTTTCCAGCACATAACGTTGATCGCTTTTTTTTGGGGGATGTAGAATGAAAACAACGATTCAGGAATATTATTTAGGAGGTTTTTCTTTATGCCGTTCATCATGAGATATAAATGATAAGACAGCCTTATTCTTCTGCTCAGTATGATCACATTTATATCTTTTTTTTATGTTTTGCCGCTTCTACACAATAAAAACTATTTTATAGAGAAAATAATTGTTTTTGCACCACTATATTCTGAGGGCTATAGTTTTTCTAATTTTTTGTTGGTGGCTTGTTTTTTGTGGGACAAGATGACGATTTCAACTATACTACCGTATATACTCGTGTATAAGCCGACCTGTGTATAAGTCGACCCCCCTACTTTTGCCCCCAAAACCTGGGAAAACCTATTGACTCGTGTATAAGCCGAGGGTGGACCCCAGCACAGATATACAGCCCCCAGCAGTGTGGTATACAGGCCTCCCCAGTGGTATATACAGGCCCCAGCAGTGTTACAGCAGCAGCCCCAGTGGTATATACAGCAGCAGCCCCAATGGTATATACAGCAGCCCCAATGGTATATACAGCAGCCCCTGAGGTATATACAGCAGCAGCCTCAGAGGTATATACAGCAGCAGCCCCAGTGGTAGTATACAGCAGCAGCCCCAATGGTATATACAGCAGCAGCCCCAGAGGTATATACAGCAGCAGCCTCAGAGATATATACATCAGCAGCCCCAGTGGTATATACAGCAGCAGCCTCAGAGGTATTTACAGCAGCAGCCCCAGAGATATATACAGCAGCAGCCCCAGAGGTATATACAGAAGCAGCCCCAGAGGTATATACAGCAGCAGCCCCAGAGCTATATACATCAGCAGCCCCAGAGGTATATATAGCAGCAGCCCCAGAGGTATACAGGCCGCCCGCCCGCCACCATCAGTATACAGGGCCCCCCCTTGCAGCCCAAACCTGTAAAGTAAGATCATTATACTTACACCTGTGGCCGTCCCCTCTGCCGACATCGCTCTCCTCCGGCTTCATCCGACTTCTTCCGGCTTCCTCCTCTGGCACAGACAATGACGTCATTGCCTGCGCCCATCGGAGGAAGCCGGAAGAAGACGGATGAAGCCGGAGGAGCGCGATGTCGGCAGCAGGGACGGCCACAGGTGTAAGTATAATGATCTTACTTTACAGGTTTGGGCTGCAAGGGGAGGCCCTGGATACTGATGGGGGGCGCCTGTATACTAATGGTGGCGGGCGGGCGGCCTGTGTACTCGGCGTATATACTCGCGTATAAGCCGAGGGGGTACTTTTCAGACCAATTTTTGGGCTGAAAAACTCGGCTTATACGCGAGTATATACGGTAATTTTATTGACATTCAATTGTTTTATCACATTTTATTTCACCTTTATTTTGACGATACAAAAAAACTTGATTTTTGCAATTTTTATTCTCTATTTACTAAAGGAGTAAATAGTGGGACAGTTTTATAGATCCGGTAGATCTAAATGTGGAAATACCATGTGTCTTTTTTGTTTTTCTTTGAAACCAGTAGACCAACCAGGCATTGCTCCCACCTAGCCAGAATCCTACTCCACCCTGATGAGGGGCAATACACCGAAACAGCTGTCTGTGGATGGATACCTGGCTCTGTTAATTCCCTTGTCATATCCTTAACTCGTAACTGAGTGGGATATTGACTAAAAAGGCCACTTAATATGGTGGTTATGGTGGTCTCCGCGAGGAGTCCACCCCAGGGCTTGGTCCTTCCCTGGAGGGATATCTGGCTAGTCCCGTGTTTGAGACTCTTAATTGAGGCTCCACGGCCACCATTTGCATATTCAAATTTCCAGGGGGCAATGCATGATGGATTTCACTGTGTTTGAGCGCTTTAGCCAGCTGCCCGCAGTGTTTTCTTGGACTGGTCTCCCTGAGATCAGTGAATACTTTGCAATCTTGGTCTACTAGGCCTTGCTCCCACCTAGCCAGAATCGTACTCCACACTGATGAGGGGCAATACCTCAAAACAGCTGTCTGTAGATGGATACCTGGCTCTGTTAATTCCCTTGTCATATCCTTAACTCGTAACTAAGTGGGATATTGACTAAAAGGGCCACTTAATATGGTGGTTATGGTGGTCTCCACAAGGAGTCCACCCCAGGGCTAGGTCCTTCCCTGGAGGGATATCTGGCTAGTCCCGTGTTTGAGACTCTTAATTGAGACTCCACGGCCAACATTTGCATATTCAAATTTCCAGGGGCAATGCATCATGGATTTCACTGTGTTTGAGCGCTTTAGGCGGCTGCCCTCAGTGTTGTCCTTAACTGGTCTCCCTGAGATCAGTGAGTGCTTTGTGATATCAGGCTTGACTGGCAGACTCGAAGCTCGTCATTTGACCTCCGTCTACCATGACAAACCTCGGCTCTCCCATGATCACTAATGAGGGTCTCGGAGGTGTGAGAGAAGGCGTGCACTTCCTCTCAAAAACGTTAAAATGCCACAATCGCTACTGATCATGGCATATAGAAGACAGCACAGGGATGACATTGTCGAAACCTGAGACAGCATTCTGAACCAGAGTTCAAGTTCTTGTGGGACTCTGATGGGCCCAATTCTAACCTGACCATCGACTGTAAGTAACATCAGCACCACACAAAGCCCAGCAAGCACAAACATTTTTTCACTATTTATGATTGGGAACAGGTTAAATTTCATTTAAGCAAGCATGGTGGTTTATTACTTACATTACATTACATATACTACACATATATTTTACATATTCTATACATACATATTACATAAACTGTATATAGAAATTACAGATAGCGGTAAATACACATTACTTACATTGTAGATAAAAGAGACCTCTGTTTCCTTCTTATTAAAGTGCCAGTTGTAATCTTCACATTATTTAATGCAGGCTATCAATTTTTGTTAGTGAGAACATATGTTTTGGGGAACTTTGTGAAAAATGTAAATCATTAGCTTTAGGATATTAATTTCCAATAATTAAAATTAATTCCTAGAAGGGGATTGTTTTTAGTTAAGCAACAATAGCAAAAAGAATCTCTGTATAACAAAATGTGCCCACATTGATGGATGATCCCGTAGTGAGGCACCATGAGATTTACTCAGTATACTATATTGATTGCCCAGAGGTTGAGAAGTGAGGATCCTTTAACAATCAATAATGGGAAATGTACTTTTTCAATAGAATTGGGTAGTTTTTATTTAAAAAAAAATGCTTAAAGCATTATATTGATGCTAGATACCCTTGAGACTTTTAACAATGAGCCAATGGATGAAAATGAAGGGTTAATTTTAATATTTTAAGCTGTTCATGAATTATTCAGTCTAAAACTGAAAATCATTACCGGAAAGGGTTTCTTCACAGTTAGAGCAGTTAAACTTTGGAATGCCCTACCCCAATAGGTAGCTATAGCAAACACTATACACATCGTATCATGAATGGCATTGAAAGCCACATTGAAGGATGGAAAATAATGGTTCAATTATGGAGGTAAATCTAGATTATCCTGATGGCAGAGGAAAATATGGATTGGGCATGTGGAACTTCCATGTTAACGATCCTTTGATTTAAGCAGGGCTGAGGAGTCGTAAGCCAAACCTCGGACTCCTCAATTTTCCAACTCTCTCATACACGGCTCATGTTTAAGTGATAAATTTACTGTTGTACAATGTAAACATTAGGCTTTAATCATTATTATGATACAAAAATCAAGATATTTAGATATTTATCTAGAACATAATAATCCATGCTAATAATATTCAGCATATTCTGCATTGAACCACTGTACCTAAATATTTATATATTTGACGAGTCTGAGTCGATTCCTTTTATACTGACTCCGACTCCACCAAGATAGGCTCCGACTTGACTCCAACTCCATGACTCGGACTCCAACTCAACAGCCCTAGTTTTAAGGGTGTCCAACAGCAGCTTATCCCTATTTGTGGGTGCATGTGTATAGGACAATAGGGAGGTTGGGAAAAATAGCTGAACAAGTACATAGTACATAGCAGGCACACATATATAAGATTATCTTAGCACAGGAGATGTGGTATGATCAGACCATGTTCCTGTACAGTCAGACACATCCATTACACAGTACATAGCAGGGACACATATATAAGATTATCTCAGCACAAGAGATGTGGTATGATCAGACCATGTCCCTGTACGGTCAGACACATCCATTACACAGTACATAGCAGGGACACATATATAAGATTATCTCAGCACAGGAGATGTGGTGTGATCAGACCATGTCCCTGTACGGTCAGACAAATCCATTACACAGTACATAGCAGGGACACATATATAAGATTATCTCAGCACAGGAGATGTGGTGTGATCAGACCATGTCCCTGGACGGTCAGACACATCCATTACACAGTACATAGCAGGGACACATATATAATATTATCTCAGCACAGGAAATGTGGTATGATCAGATCATGTCCTGGATGGTCAGACACATCCATTACACAGTACAGAGCAGAGACACATATATAAGATTATCTCAGCACAGGAGATGTGCTGTGATCAGACCATGTCCCTGGACGGTCAGACACATCCATTACACAGTACATAGCAGGGACACATATATAATATATTATCTCAGCACAGGAGATGTGGTATGATCAGACCATGTCCCTGGACGGTCAGACACATCCATTACACAGTACAGAGCAGGGACACATATATAAGATTATCTCAGCACAGGAATATTATTATTCCGGGATCTATTGATAAAAATGAACTTGGTTTTTGGGAACCCTCCTTTAAGCCTAAGGAATTGGTGGCACCTACTGTACAGCACCAAAAGGTCATTTCAAATTTTTTTCTGTGATTTCTGAGTATTGGATTTGTCAGTAATTAACTGAAATTAGATTAAAAAGCCCTAAATGAAAAATGAAGTTGTGTCAAACCAATGTAGTTGGGCAGCACATTGGTTCAGTGGTTCAATTCCCACCAAGGACGACATCTGTAAGGAGTTTGCATGCTCTCCCCGTGTTTGTGTGGGTTTCCTCCATGTTCTCTGGTTTTCTCCCACACTACAAGGAAAAAATGATAGGATTGTGAGCCTCAATGGGGACAGTATTACTGATGCATGTAGAGCACTGTGTAAGTAATAGCGCCTTATAAATTAATTAATATTATTATTATTACTCTTGAAATGTGTCCATGCAAATCAAATTTTCTTGAATTGATAAAATACAGGTCAAAGTAACAAACTTCCATTGACCCGAGTGAAGGACACCTAACAGCACTGGTCCCTTACCAAGAAAATTTTGCAAACTGGAGCATATGTATCCCCCAGAAAGAGACGAAGTCAACTGATATCTTAAAAGGAATTTATAATTGAATTATTAATATGACCACTTATACTAGAAGGCAGACAAAAACACTTTATGATGTCTACGTTTTCATGGTAAAGAACACAAATTGATTGTTGGGTTCTAAGACAATGAACATAGTATAAGGAGACCGCACTGTGTGCCTGCCGGTAGCCCCGATATGTGCGTTTACATTAAAATCCATATCAATATTCAGATCACACTCCGTGTTAAGTCAAGTGTTACAGCAATCTGATAAGGTATTCTCTTACTGCACATGGGCATGACATAAAGGAAAACAAATGAGCTGTAGAAATATATTTTAGCTCCAGAATATGCATATGTATCACTCATATTTACATGCTCTGTATGTTAATTAGTTTCGCTCCCAGTTCTGTGTCATTCATAGTATGGATATATATAGATATATAAAAATATTTTTTTTCTTCTTCCGCGTAGAGAAGAAACTCAATATTTTTGAATCGAAAATTATTTGCAACCAAGTTTATTGCCATAAATTATATTTTTTTTATATCCTTCCAAAATGTCCCCTATCAAGCTATTCTAGATAGAATGAGGTTCATTTCATTTTTTTACTTTACTATGATGAAATTCCGACGGTAAATAATAATAAAACAAAGACCTTGCATTTAAAAAGGTGACGCATCTCCTCCTCGAGGCGTCTAATTTTTTTTTGTATTCATCTAAAAAAAAAAAAAAATCATCATATTAACATAGATGACAATCTGGCAAGGAGGCTCTGATCAAAGATAAATTTCACACTCACTGTTCGCATTTTCTAATTACACCATCTGTGTCAGACTCCATTGTGGCAGCTCTTTCCAATCTGTCAAACGCTGCATGCCTATGGGAATGCAGAGTAGTAGGGAAAATTGCCTCAGTCCTTGCCACAAGCCGATCCATCACCCCAATTGAAAGTGAGTGGAAGTATCGATCTAATTGGACCCAGAATTACCAGTCCACACTCTATATAATGAATAGTTTGGAGTAATACAAAAGAATAGACTTTTAGATCAAGCTATACTATTAGCTCAATCCGAGGTGCTTTTCCTAATAGCAGGTTTGTGCGGAGCGTCAGACTGTGGACTGCAATGCCGGAGCTGAAAGTTAAAACAGAATAATTTATGAAGGAGAAGATTATTTCACTTGCCTCCGATTCCTTCCTCCAAAACATTAACCATGAATGATTGTGGACAGACAGTGTGGAAAAGAAATCAAGCATGCTACGCGAGCTTATAAAATGTAAATGAAGGCAGGTGCTCAAGAATCCATGAAAATAATAACATCTCTGTTATGTTGTACATCTGCTGGAAGACGTCGAGTCTATTGAGTCTATCTGCTGGACTATTGAAACGACTCCACCGCTGTGTGAGGCTTAATGAAAATGAATACAGCATGTCAGTACAGGGGGATACGGGCTGAAAAGTTGACAATGTATAGAAAAAATATACAAAATATATTTTTATACAAATTACCTACAGTATGCAGTGTAAATCATGGGTGGTTCTAACAGCCCTTTGGAGGAGCAGCAAATTAGATAGCTATTCAACAAGACTCTGTTTCCCACATTCAGTGTCCTTCCCAAAGTTTCTAGGAGAGAACCAGTTTCTGAGCTTCTGTCCAGTGGTTCTAGTGTCTTTAGTTGCTGCACAGCTAAGATGGCTGGCTATACTAGTTTGGCGCCAAACTAAAGAAATGCGTTCATGCGTAATGCCAATTTTCTGTAGCAGGCCTGAGCTCAGGACTTACATGGAATTTATCTTAATATCATGCCTAATGAAGGCTTTTAACTAGCCAAAACACATTGTATGGATTTGTAATTTAAAATTATAAATAAAAATCTTTTTAATATATTCTTGGGACTGTGGATCTGAAGATTCCAGGAAGTGCTACCATTTGTATGTGTACAAAAATCTTATTGATTCCTTTCCTTCTGGAGCTTTGCATGAGGAGCTCTCCGTAGTCCCCTAGGTGAGCAACATACCCTCGTGGAGTGTATCCTGACCACTTGTGTTAAAAACACTTGTTTTTTTTAAAGCACATATTTCATCTGAACAGGTGAGTACATATATATATGCACAGTGTGAGAATTTCACAAAGCAGATAGGCTCTCAGATAGGGAGTCACACTTCTCTTTTCTCTCCCTCTCTGTAGGGGTAAATTATATTGTGGAATTTATCTTGCCAGTCTTGGATGGCTCTCAAAGTGGTGAAACTGAGCCGGATAGTCCAGCTCATAGAAGTACAGAGGGGACCTTCTTTCTGGGCACAGTAGGTTCTCTGGACATGTTGCTGCAGGGACCTGGAGAAGATTAAACTCTGAAATCATTATTGCCTCTCCATGGTCGGTCTCTCCTTACATCAATTGTACATTATGGAGGGACATTCTGCATCTACAGCCCAGAGAGTCTCTAAGAATTAAGCTTAACGTTCTCAGCAATCGGAGGGAGACAAGTCACTGCACCTCCGCACATTGTGGAGTCTGGCTGGAACTAACTTCCTCTGGCCATCTTATCAAAGTGTCTCCTACCTAATGTCTACAGAGACCCATGGTGGATGGGTGGTAAAACTACAGGCGACACCTCCCCCATCTCACAAAGGGTAAGCACTCTCTTTGGTGGAGGACGCAGTTTAGCTGGAACTTTGATCACTTCATTACAACAAGAGAAGAGTACATCAGGAGTAGAAATGATTTATTAATTCTCTATAGGGCATGTATAGATGTAATCTTATGATAGATACATGAATATAGCTTAAAAGCATATGTTTTCCATATTCAACAGTTTGGTTAACCTGTTCTGTAGTAGCAGTCAACCATTGACACTTAAATAATAGTTAACACACTCCATTAGAACTTTATCCTATATGTGCTGCACAGGCATTATTTTTTCATTTGAATGAACAGTGCATCAAGCAGCTAGTAATGTCATTGTAGGCTAGTTCCATAGCGCACCACAGTCTCTAAGCTCTATATATGTGTATAGAAGAAATAAAGTATTATATAGTAAATATCCTCTAATTAACCTAGTTCCAAGATATGTAGAGTCAGATTGCATCCCTATAGGATTCCTCTTTCTTAGGAACTTAAAGGGGCTGTCCAGCACTTTTATACTGATGGCCTTTCCTTAGGCTAGGGCCCAAGGGTTCTGTCTGAATGAAACAACATTATGATATTAGTACATATAAATAAGTCATGTACTCATATCTACAGTCAGAAAGTAGATTTACTTTGGTTAGAGATAAAAATCATAAATGCTTAAAGTGGTGTTCCAAAAAGTATGCCCAAATCTGAAAACCTCAAAAATTCCTTTATTATCCCTAAGTACAGTGTGGGCCATTTATATGGATACACCTAAATTAAATGGGAATGGTTGGTGGCTTCTTGGCTTCTGTATTATGCCAAGAAAAATTGATGGAGAGTACAACTAAAGGAATTCAATATCGAGCTGGAAGATTCACCCCTTGGTCCGAAGGCACTAAACAAGATTCTGGGTAAGAGCTAATGGACGACCTGAGCTGATCAAGTCTCATGACTTGCCAGGATCAAAGCCACAAGGACTTATTGGTGCTGATATTGCTTGGTTGAAATGAGGATCAAAAGCTCCTGAAATATAAAACCAACAACCCGATGGCTTGGTACTATCAAGATAATGGCAGAGAAGACCCTGGTCAACCTATCTAGACTTGCACAAGATTGATCTTCCTACAGAGTGTTCATCCATCAAGTCACCATGACTCAAGATCCATATGATAAGAAGAAGAGAAAAAAAAAAGTGGGAGGCAAAGGGATGTTCCTACTTTATGTTATAGGTGCCATGTGTTGACTGCTTTGCAGTCCATGTGTTTGCTGCTGTTGTTTAAATCAAAGTCAATTTCCTTTGACACAATGAGTGTTTATCTGCAGATGCTGCTGTATTGCTGGGCGGCTCTGCAGGATGAGGTAGAGGTGGAAGGACGTGTCAGAGCATCTGTTCTCCACTTCCTCAGCCTTTAAGTAGTTCCACTTCCATCCACTGCATGTCACAGATAAAGTTTCACTCTATCTTTCACTGTGTGAGCAGAAGATGTCTTTGTACTTGTGCTGAAGCCTCTTGAAGCTTTTCCCTTATTGAAAGTTGCTGTATATCCGTGTCTGTGGCGAGAGGTGAGGGGGTGTAGCACATGGCTAATTGAAAAACAGAGGGCAAGGGTGGTGGCCTAGATCTCCTAAACACCTAAGTTACCTCTGGGTACAGGACTAGCAAGGGACTCCAGTCCTGGTGTGATTAGGGCGTGTTTGAAGGATGATGTGAAGACACCGGATTTAAGTGATATGTTGAAAAGATCGAATATATATTCACTCATTTCTAGCTACAAGTTTTTTCTCACCATTATGGGAGAAATGTGCAAAACGTTTTACTGTCTCCCAGGGCTAGGCAGTTTTTTGGAATATATCAATAATGATCTATCCTTGAGAATTATGGTTGTTGGTAGTTTGGATTTAATTAATTTACCTTAATGGAATTGACATGCCTTATGTCACCCTTCCTTTTAACCCCATTCAAAATAAATAAATAAATAAAATAAACATATGTGGTATCCAGTGGCGTAACTAGAGTCTGAAGGGCCCCGGTGCGAAATTTGGATCTGCCCCCCCTCACACCCACATTGTTCAGATGTATGGGTGTATGGGCCCCATTTAATGTTCTAAATCTCATAAAGACTCATGAACTGACCTCTCTCCCTACATTATGTATAAATGTCCTGCTATATATGGTTCTCCTCCTGGAATATGCCCTTATCCTGGTATATATGTCCCTTATCCAGGTATATATGGTCCTTCATTATAATATAATGCAGCCTCATATCCCTCCATATAGTATAATGCAGCCTCACAGCCTCCATATAGTAAATGCAGCCTCACAGCCCTCAATATAGCCCTCATATAGTATAATGCAGCCTCACAGCCCTCATAATAGTATAACATCACGCAATGTATCCCAGCCCTCAATAGTATAATACACCCCATGCCTCATATAGTATAATGCAGCCTCACAGCCTCCATATAGTATAATGCAGCCACAGCTCATGCATATGAGCTCACACTCTCTATATAGTATAATGCAGTGTCACGGCCCTCCATATAGTATAATACAGCCTCATAGGCCCTCAATATAGTATAATGCAGCCTCACAGCCCTCCATATAGTATAATGCAGCCTCACAGCCATCAAATATAGCATAATGAAGCATCACAGACCTCCATACAGTCTAATGCAGCCTCACAGCCCTCCAAATAGTCTAATGCAGTCTCACAGCCCCCTCCATATAGTATAATGCAGCCTCATAACCCTTCATATAATATAATGCAACCTCATAGCCCTCCATATAGCATACTGCAACCTCATAGCCCTCCATATAGCATACTGTAGCCTCATAGCCAACCATATAATATAATGCCATCTCATAACCCTTCATATAATATAATGCAGCCTCATAGCCCTCCAGATAGCATACATTCTCCCCACACAGTCACACTGCCCCTTGTACACCCCCCACACACAGTCACACTGCCCCCTTTACAAGCCCCCACACAGAGAAACATAGCCCCATTTATAACTCCGACACACACACTGCCCCCTGTACAATCCCCCTCCCACAAACAGACACATTGCCCCCTGTATAACCCCCACACACAGACACACTGCCCCCTGTACAACCCCCCACAGACATACTGCCCCCTGTACAACCTCCCCCCCATACACAGACACACTGACCCCTGTATAATCCCCTCACACAGACTTACTGTCTTCTGTATAACCACACACACAAACATACTGCCCACTGTATAAACACACACACACACAGAAGCTGTAAGAGGCTCTTCGGCTCCTGAATGGAGCTCACGCTTACAGCTCCCGCCAGCAGCTGCCTCCTCTCTGTGATGAGGTCGCAGTGTGATGACTTTATCATAGTGCTGCATTCTGGGCCGCTGCAGGAGCTTAAAGGTACAGTGCCTGCCAGTCCTCCGGTGGCCGTGAACAGCTGCCTGGGGATCGACCGGGCAGACTGCCTTGCAGTGACATGGACGTGCGTCCTCAGATGCACATTCATGTGAAGCAGGCACTTCGGTGGCAGAGGTCGGTGGTACCGGGCCCCTGTACCTTGGGCCCGGTCGCACTTGCGAGCCTTGCGACCCTGGTTGTTATGCCCCTGGTGGTATCTACATCCATAGAGGTCTAGTCTATCAAAATTTAAAATTATCTATTTAATCAGTAAATGCCGTAGAGAAGAAAAGTCAAAATGCCAAAATTACACCTTTCAGTTGCGCCAACACTGTAAATTAATGCAATGGGAAGCAATCAATAGCCATATTTCCTCACGATCGATACATGAGAACATAACCCTGCAGACAAATATAAACCTCATACAACTTATAAAACAAAAAAAATTAAACTACGAGTTCGAATATGTGAAACAATATAATTTTTTTTCTAGTTTGAGTGTTTTTTTATACTTTTCAAATGTAAGAAACAATGATTCAAGTTTGTTTTGATAATAATTGTACTAACCTAGAGAATAATTTGCCAAATCTTTTTTACAGTGCAATAAATGCCTTAAAACAAATCCCAAAAACAATTGTTGAATTGCATACTTTGGGTAATTTCACCATACTTTTTTTTCAGCTTTTTCCAATACATTGAATGAATGATTAAATGAATGATGTCATTCAAACTTTAACTTATCCCACAAAAAAAGCAAGCCCTTTATGGTAATGTGGACATAAAGATAAAATAATATTGAGAAAGGGGAGGGAAAATTGTAATCACAGGAAGGAGTTAAGACTTGGTGTCTAGATGTGACTGTAGAAAGCAAGGGACAAAGGGCTTCCTTTACTGTTCCTCATGCTAGGGGACCCTAGGCTATCCCAGTCCCCAGGAGTACCCCTGATGGTGGGGATACCTGGATCTCATATTTGCTATGTTCCTAAATAATACTCATCTATTTCCTCCCTCTGCCCCCGAGATGGAAGGGGTAGAAGTGAAAGACAAAACACCAACAAAAAAGCATGGAAACAGATACAACATAGACTTCAAATATTTTCCAGACATAGTCTCCACTGCATATGATGGAAAGATCACCACTGCTTTCTCCAAAGACAGCAACCTCTCAGGCAGCTAAACATGAACTATAGGTGGCACAGAGAGGAGTGAGAGTGAGTTTATAAAGTGAAAGGGCATGGCAGCAGCTGAGATTACAACTACATGCTACTCACAGCAGGCAACAAAGCAACCTTAACTCCTTCAGCACTGGATGGAATTGAATAAATTCCTACTCAGGATAAGTGATGAGTGGGCACAAAAGAGGATCTGCGATCAGCTAAACATTGCGAACTTCTGATCCCAGATCTCCCCGAGGTCACATCAGGCCGTTACACACTCATGACAGTTGGCTCCTCACAAATCATAAATGTAAGACCTATCCTAAGGATAGACCATTATGGAAAATACTTTTAACATCATTTTTCTGTACAACCAGAACATTATAAAGTACAATCCATAAAATTATGTTGAGAATACAAGAAAATAATTAATAACAATAATATTAAGAATCATAACAACTATAACAGAATAAAGGAAACAATAAAGATGAACTGAAATTGATAAAGAAACAGTAATATTTTTAAATTAATTGCAAGACTAAAATGGTGCATCACTAACAAAGATCAAGACATAGAGGACATTTAGGGACACATATTCCTTTGTGATCCCATGGGGACGCTATCTTTCTGCCTTTTATCCAATGATAGCACAATATTTAAATTTATGTCAAATATTTGTCAGTAGAATTGAAGATATTTTAGGAGGTCATTTCTCATATCTTTCCTTGTGATGTTCCAGCCCGTGATATGCCAGAAGTATTTGGCAAGTGGGAGAATCTCATGTTCCACAATTTACAAACAAATGTACAATCTTCTAACACAGGGTCGTGTGAAATTGAGTCAGCTTTACTAATGTGGCCGTTCTGTTTGGAGATGATACAGATAAACAATCTGTGATCACAATAAGCCAGTAAATCTTTATGAGTGAATATAGGGCATGTTGTTAATGCAGTCACAATCTGTGTGCAAAATATTATGCACTTTCTTGACAATATGTTATATACTATGATCATATAATAGATCATAGGATCAACCGTCGTAAGCCTCATAGGCATGTAGGTCATAGAACTGATTAAATGACACCTTAATATTTGTGATCTGATGTCTTGCTCCAAGGAAAACCATTTTATGCAAATGAGCTGTTAAATCTATGAGCGGACACAGATCTACTTGAGAATCTGCCTTCAGATCTGCTTCCAGGGTTTATTTTAAAAGAGAGGGGTAGTTACATATGGGAGGGTCTTCTGTTCAACCGCTTGCCTCATGCGTTTCTATGAAAGGTCACTGATTGAGTGACCAGCCTCCTTTTTGAAAGTTTGCACCATCATAAGTGACATGGGTGGCGCGTGCACCACTTGATTCCGTGGCCGGTCTTATGTTTTTCAATGAAATGGTTCATGTGCAGATCTTGGTATTGGCTTAATGAAGAAGTCATTGAACCAATGCCTCGCCCTGTGCATGTGCTGCTTTCGTTGTCGTTTTATGGTAGGCCATAAGACCAGCCATGGATTCAAGCTGCACACTCACTGCCCACGCTAATGATGATGGCAGTGTTCTGGCCGTCACCACTGTCACGAGAAAGACAAGCCGGTTGTTACTCCTTGGAGGACTGAATATCAAACATGACCCTCTATTCAAGCTGAAAGTGGCTCTCAAGGTAAGAAAGTCTGGAAACCACTGATATGGGTTGCAGTTTCCATATCTTTAACTTGAATATCGATTCTCTTGAAATGTATACTATCCTTATTTTACTTAAGGGAATTTCTGTTTTAACACTGAAAAGAATACTTTATTGGATTGTACTAATCTTCATCTTGTCATTACAAGCTATCCAATTAAGGGAAACATTTCCCTTTAAGTACAACTACCGCGGGGGTTCAGAAGTGTAGTGGCTCTGTTAATCTTAGCCTCTGCTACTGATATTATACTTACCCTCTGGTATCTTCATACTTTTATTCTGCCACTACTGTCCGAAAGCGCCTTCTTGGGGACTGTAAATGTTGAGCAACCGGGTGTCCGAAGTAACGTCACAAGGTCTTAATACAAGTCTAAGAGAGCCAGAATGAGGATTGAGATGTATTGATTTGTCCCCTCTGATGCACTCCATGAAACATGGGAGTTGCCGATAGGTGACAAATTGCCGGAGCCCGACAAGAGCGTCGTGATAGAAGATGAAGGGTGAGTATAAGACCAGGGGCAGGCAATTGAAATTTAAAGCACCACTCCAGCAAGAAAAAGCAAGAAAAACAAATCACTGGAGAGGTGCTTAGTTAGATGACTTACAATGGCAAGACGAAACTTGGTACTAGTCAGAGGACATAATGTAATATGTCCACATTGGGCTTGGTGCCATGACAAGCTAAATAAACATACACTTCTTGGTCATTCCCATGCCACTATGACTAGTCTATCAACATCATTTGTATCTTGGACTGGTTTTGGTGGATAGAAAGAAGAGCAATTACCTCATTCCCATTTTCATTGAGAACAGGAGTCCCATGGACTAAACAAAGGATACATATTATTATTTTAACACTGATGGTAGTATTTTTGAATTAGATTATATTTTTTTCATGCACTATATAATAATGTTGTTTTCTTCTGGGAACGTAGAATGGATGACAAATTGTTAGAATAGAACATTAATCTGGTGGGGTCCAATGTTTGGTCCAGTGATAAGTCTGGATGGACAGCCCCTTTAAGGCACTACTTGGTAGTATTATGAAATCAGTATTTGGTAGTATCTTTGCACTGGAGGATGGAATTTTGTCACAATAGAAACTGAAATTAAGGAAAAATATTTAAAAAATAACAAATGAGAGTAGTAAGCCCAGGTAAGTTCACTTTTTATACTGTGTTTGTATTAATCTGTACTGGACATAGTTTTAACACTTTTCATGTTCAACTCTTCATTAAGTTGTACGGCACCTTGAAGATAAATCAAAAACTCATTGAAATTAGTCAATCGTTTCTTTTTTCTCCTATGCCGTTGCACTTAACAAGCCATTCATCATAAGATACAGTCTATCCCTGCAGGAGAAGCTTTTCAATATCATGTAGGATCTCACAATCTTTAGTAATATTGACACCACAGCGCTGTGATCTAATGACAAGCGGATGATAAATGAGGACAGAACTGAGGCTTCTCTCTACATATTTAAAAGAAAAAAAAAGAGTTTTTGGGATAAAAGAGCTGAACGATCACATCTTTCTTGCAGCGTTTTCCTTTTTGATTAATGTACGCTGTTACTAAACTTCACTGCTCATTTTCTCCTAGACCTTGTTTTCCTTAAGCATGAAGGTCTAAAAATAAAGCAATTATGTTACAATCATGTAATCCAGTCCCTGTAATCATACTCTCCTTTTAGTGATGTGTCTGGAATATAAATATTTCATGAGTAAAGATTTTTTTTGGAACTGTTTTTATGCAGAGTGAGACATGGCAATGTGTAACGTAACCCTGACTATAAGACGAGGCTTGTAACAAGCAAAATCGAGACGCTCTAAGGGTTGTATACATTATACTATGACACTCAACGTACTGTATATGTTATACGTAATGAGGAAGGTGTGGTATTACAACCTGATGTGATCTTGGTGAGATCTGTAATCAGAAGGTTACAAAGGTTAGCTAACTGCAGATCCTCTGTATAGATCACTCTATCCTGAGTAGGAATTTATTTAATTCCATCCGGTGCTGAAGGAGTTAAGGTTCCTTTCTTGCCTCCTGTGATTAACATGTAGTTTCTATCTAAACTGTGCTACGCCCTTCTGCTATATAAGCCTACTCTTCATTCCTCCCTATGCCGGCTATAATTCATCTATATTGACCTAGGAAGGAGCTGTCTATGGAGAAAGCAGTTGTGAACTTTCCAGCTTATGCAGTAGAATCTCTCCCTGGAGAAGAATTGGAGTCTAGGTTGAATTTGTTTTCCTTGTATGTTTTCCTTCCTTGTGTTGTCTTTGTACTATTAGCAAGAATAGTGTCTTGCTTGCCTGGGCACTAGACAGGGCTAGACCAGGGTCAGCCAGTGCCTAAGCATGTGGTTGCACATGAGGGGAAGGACTCATCTAGGGATGTTGGGAAGATCAGGGATCAGTCACTGGTGAGTTCAGGACCTTTCTTTACATCTTCCCTGGTTTACCCCTCCTCTTGTGCTGCATTCCGAGCCATTCCAGCATGACATTATAGTCAGTCCACATTTGTTCATGATTTTTTCATGCATCCTATCATTGCACAGTTGTAGTCTGAGTTTTGCATCAGCCACAGCTGTCCAATGGTCTGTTGTTTTCGGCAGATAACCAGGCTGAACATGTGCTTAGGTGGCTCTACCAGGTATGTTTTGTGGACAAAATGTTTCTGGTTTTCAGTGAGGCTTGCAAATATTGTTTTAGGCTTCTAAGTGTCCACTTTTTTCTGGGGTTGAGGAGTAATGGGTTGGGATTATTATTTCCCCACTGCAAGGTGATCCACATCCTGGGCCTTTTCCTTTCCTACTGACTCTCAATCACTCCAGTTGGTAGGTAGGTTTTTTGATGCTCTTGGTCTCTTTTATGATGATCCTGACAGGGTCTCTCTTTTTGAGTCAAAACTACACAAGCTCTAGCAGGAAGACCAACCTGCAGAAGAGTTTTGTTCTGAGTTTTGTAGGTGCGCTATTGTCACAAGGTGGAATGATACTGCTCTAAGAAGCCATTTTTGCCATGGTCTGTCAGAAAGGTTAAAGGATGCTTTGCTGTTATATAAAACACCTCTGAGCCCTTAGAGGCCACTATGGCCATTGCTATACAGATTTATGCCTCAGGGCTAGACCTGTGCCTCCGGTGGTACTCCTTACTGGTGAAGTCTTGCCCACATGCACTGATGAACAGATAATGACCCTTCTCCCTTATCTTCATGGTCTCCCTTTACATCTTCCCTAGTTTTACCCTCCTCATGTGCTGCATGCCAAGTTATCCTTCACTCTGGTGCGACAGTACCTTACAGATTTGTCACAGTCAGATAGATAGATAGATAGATAGATAGATAGAAAACAGAAATAACTGCACAGCATAGTGTGAACTAGTGCCAGCAGGGATGCTGGATCAAACAACCAGAAAAAAATTCTCTGCAGCACTCAGCTACAACCAATAATGCACACAAGCTAACAAGTGGTATATAAGGAAAAAATTAAAAACTTATGTTTTTTTTCAAAAAACTCAATATTCTTATGTCGAGCCCACTGGGACAGGGTACTCGGTACCGGACTGCGTTTGCTGCTGGGGATGTCACGGAGGTCCTGGTCAGGACCGTGTCCCGGGCCCTGGCAAGTAAAAGGGGAATATTTACAGGGGATAATAGTTTATCGTGACGCCACCCACGGTGTGTGGTCAGGAATGGGACCACCGCTGCTGCAGAACCTCCGGGGTGATGTTAGGCAGCTTAGAAGGTACTGCTCTTCGTAGGTAGAGGCTGGTTCCCCGGGGCAGTGGCAATTAGAGTCTATGGTGGATATAGTAGATGTGATAATAAAGGGATTGATAATGGAGACGGTGGCTGCTTGTGAGAGAATTGTGAGGCAGAGCAGGGTTTGTAAGGATTAATGTATTGAATAGGTGCAATTCACTTACTTTCCTGGTGCTGATCCTTCTTCCAGCCAGTGTGCAGAGCTGACAGGCTGTGGCTCTCCAGGTGGGACCTTTCTGCTGTTGAATATAGAGCAAAGGGTGCAATTAACACCACAGACTCAAGCTTTGCAGTTTTCCAGGTCTTTACTGGAGATTTTGGCAACAGATTATAGTCTACGGAGTCTGTACTGGGGCCCTCGTCCGGGTCCTCAGCTTCCTCGTGCTGCGTTGTGTGTGTGGCCCTGCGGCTGCTTCTAGCTGAGCTGCTGGCACTGTCTCACTCTCTCTCTCCTTTCTGGTACCCCTTGGCAAGGCAACTTGAGTCTTCTGTATACTGCTGACCCGCCGTGTTGCTTTGCACTGGTACTGTGTGGTCTAGAAACTCCACTAGTCCTGGATTTACTGTGCTGTGGGTGTCAGTCACGGTCTTGGATCCGGTGTCCGTTCTCACATTTTTGGTAGTAACTGATTTTTTTCTGGTTATCTATCTATCTATCTTATCTATCTATCTATCTATCTATCTATCTATCTATCATCTACAGTGCCTTGTGAAAGTATTTGGCCCCCTTAAATTTTTCATCCTTTTGCCACATTTCAGGCTTCAAACATAAAGACATAAATTCTAATTTTTTTGTGACGAATTAAACAAGTGGGACACAATCGTGAAGTGGAATGACATTTATTGGATATTTTGAACTTTTTTAACAAAAAAAAACTCAAAAGTGGGGCGTGCAATATTATTTAGCTCCCTTGAGTTAATACTTTGCTAGCGCTACCTTTTGCTGCGATTACAGCTGCAAGTCGCTTGGGTTATGTCTCTATCAGTTTTGCACAATGAGAGACTGAAATTCTTGCCCATTCTTCCTTGTAAACAGCTGGAGCTCAGTGAGGTTGGATTGAGAGGTTTGTGGACAGCAGTTTTCAGCTCTTTCCACAGATTCTCGATTGGATTCAGGTCTGGACTGTGACTTGGCCATTCTAACACCTGGATACGTTTATTTTTTAATCATTCCATTGTAGATTTTGCTTTATGTTTGGGATCATTGTCTTGTTGGAAGATAAATCTCCGTCCCAGGCTCAGGTCTTTTGCAGACTCCAACAGGTTTTCTTCCAGAATGGTCCTGTATTTGGCTCAGTCCATTTTCCCATCAATTTTAACCATCTTCCCTGTCCCTGCTGAAGAAAAGCTGACCCAAACCATGATGCTGCCACCACCATGTTTGCACAGTGGGGATGGTGTTTTGAGGGTGATGAGCTGTGTTGCTTTTATGCCAAACATATCGTTTTGCATTGTGGTCAAAAAGTTTGATTTTGGTTTCATCTGACCAGAGCACCTTAATCCACATGTTTGGTGTCTCCAGGTGGCTGATGGCAAACTTCAAACAAGACTTTTTATGGATATCTTTGAGAAATGGCTTTCTTCTTGCCACTCTTCCATAAAGGCCAGATTTGTGCAGTGTACGACTGATTGTTGTCCTATGGACAGACTCTCCCACCTCAGCTGTAGATCTCTGCAGTTCATCCAGAGTGATCATGGGCCTTTTGGCTGCATCCCTGATCAGTCTTCTCCTTGTTCCAGATGAAAGTTTACAGGGACGGCCGGGTCTTGGTAGATTTGCAGTGGTCTGATACTCCTTCCATTTCAATATGATCGCTTGCACAGTGGCTCCTTGAGATGTTTAAAACTTGGGAAATCTTTTGCTATCGAAATCCAGTTTTAAACTTCACCACAACAGTATCTCGGACCTTGCCTGGTGTGTTCCTTTGTCTTCATGATCTCTCTGCACTTGAAACAGACCCAGAGACTATCACAGAGCAGGTGCATTTATACAGAGACTTGATTACACACAGGTGGATTCTATTTATCATTACCAGTCATTTAGGAGAACATTGGATCATTCAGAGATCCACACTGAACTTCTGGAGTGATTTGCTGCACTGAAAGTAAAGTGGCCAAATAATATTGCATGCCCCACTGTGCAGTTTTTATTTGTAAAAAAAGTTTAAAATATGCAATAAATTTGTTCCACTTCACGATTGTGTCCCACTTGTTGTTCTTCTCAAAAAAATTAGAATTTATATCTTTATGTTTGAAGCCTGAAATATGGCAAAAGGTTGGAGAGTTCAAGGGAGTCAAATACTTTCACAAGGCACTGTATCTACAATGAATGATGAGGTCGCAGCACTCTTGTTTTGATGCATAAAAAATAATTTTTATTCCAGCATGGGCATTGGTGGCGACATTTTGGGCAACAAACGCCCTTTGTCTTTGGCTAGACAAAGGGGGTGTGTTGCCTGAAATATCGCCACCAATGCCCATGCTGGAATAAAAATTATTTTTTATGCATCAAAACAAGAGTGCTGCGACCTCATCACTCTATCTGTCTGTCTGTCTCTCTGAAATATCATAAAGAGAGCTAGACTTAATGAGTAAGGAGAGTATTTGTTATTTCCCACCATGCAGATTTGTCACACTTCAGCGCGTTTTCTTTTGTTTTGTAAAACCCACGAAAAAGTGAAAGTCATAAACTAATAGTAAGTATAAACCAGAAACCGCCAAAATGTCAACAGCAGCAGTAAAACATAAAATATCTTTTAGATTTTCTTATAACTTTTATATTTTCCATTATTTCAGAAATATTAAAATCAGTAGTCATAAATGCGGTAACATCTGTTTGCAAGTAATCATGAAATCTTTGTCCCAATGACAGCTTATATTTGATGATAAGAAAAGCAGAAATGTTGCTAGTTCATTATTAATAGGTGTCACAGAGAGCAGATGTTCTGAAATTCATTATTATGGATGCAGAATATATTGCTCTTTTGTAAGTATTTTTTTTCTAAAAAATATTGTACATATAGATTGGGAAAATTCCTAAATTAGTTTACAATCTTTCTCCCAGTCGCCATTGTATGACGCTCTGCCTGTCTTAGGCTGGGGTTACACATAAGCCCTCAGTCAGTTTTTGGCTTCAGTTTTCTCATTTTTTTTTTCTAAGTCCAAAAACTGACAGAAAAACGCATTGGGTGTAATAAACACCCTGTCCGTTTTTCTCTGGAGCTCAAAACATTGCCCTGTCCGTTTTTGAGCCAAAAACGCAGTAAACAGCGTTTTTGGCATCAGTTAAAAAACGCGTTTATGCGTTTTTTTTTAACATGGGGCCCTATGGGAAACGCATGCGCAAACGCATGCACATGCGTTTGCGTATGCGTTTGCGCGCATGCGTTTTTTCTGAAAAAAATTACTAAGTCCAAAAACGTACAGGAGTGCAGGAGACACAAAAAGCACCCTATAAAAAACGGATTGGTGATGAAAATGACTTCCAAAAACAGATTTCTATGTGTAACCCCAGCCTTACTCTCATTGCTCTATTTCATTATTTTTGTGATAGAAAGAAAATACGCTGCCTTAACGCTGCCAATACAATTCTATGGGTGACGGACCCCCGAGTGCAGTCAAATGACGGCATGTAAGTGCCTGAGTTTGAAACCTCGCGCTATTTCTAACCTGAACAGATGACGAATGCTTCCACGTCATGTGGTCCGCTTGGAAATAGCGTGAGGTTTAAAACTCCGGCATTTACATGCCGTTGTTTGACTGTGCATTGCATTGGCTACGTTGAGGCAGCGTTACCATTACGGTTACTCTGTGTTAATGTAGCCAGATTCTATCATTTTAATTGAACCCCCCTGAACGCACTCCTAGCGCTAGTGTGACCCAGGCCTTAGGCTCCAATTCAACCTAGAGTAAAACATTTTGAAAACTCGCAAAAGTTTTCTGCAACGTGAGGTTGACAAATTTTGGTGTTTACACTGCAGCTTCAGCTACCTCTGCTAAAATGGTATGTGGAAATACCCACTTGTCTAATTCATTACAAATTGTGGAATTCCTTACATTTCTGACCGGAGTCAAAACTTTCTCAAGGTTCTCGGAGGTGTACACCACTTTTAAAGATGCACTTGATTCATTGAAAGGAGTGTGCCTCTTAAGGAATTAGGTATCTCTGACTCCACCATGTCTCTTCATCAAGACCAGCGTGAAGAATGCCAGTTTTGATTAATCTGGGGGTTGTCTGTAAAAAACATTTTTTTAAACCATTAATTTAACAAGCCAACATATTGAAAGGACACAATCTTTTTTGTAGACATTCAAAAGTCACTATTTGTATACACAGTGACAAAAGTCCAAAGATTGACAGCTGTATTGGATCTTCAGAGTGACAGATGAAAATGCAAAGCTTAGGGTGGTTTCACACTGGCGTTTGCACGTGTTACATCGGCATGCATCCCAGTCTAACCGCCTATGGATCCGCACTAACTCCCTATCTTTAACATGTGTACGCAGGGTGAATGCGCCGACATCAGTTTGCATCCGTGTCTGCGTCCCGACGCTCATTTTTTCAAATGCAACTTGTTGTCATTTTGGCCAACATCTCTCTCTCTCTCGTTCCCCGGCCATGAGTTCATTGGCTTCTATGGGGCTTTCTTATCATACGGCTCCATACTAAATGTGAAGCGGTGACATGTGTCAGTATCCATTCTGGTATCCGTCTGCGTCTCTGCACTCTAGCGTGAAACCAGAATTTAGAATTTAGGTTTTTCATCTGTGACTATTAATTTTTATCTTTAAAGCGAACCTGTCACCCCCCCTGGACATCAAAAGCTATAATAGCCACCTTCTGCAGCACTAAGGCTGCATTCAGGGAAGGTGGCTATAGGCTTTTGATGCCCTATATACTGTTAAATATTCACTTATATAACTGCTTACAGTTTAGAAGACCTAAGAACGGGAGGCGGGGTTTCACGCTCCTCCGACCCGCCTCCTCTTGTCAATCAGCCTGGTCGCCTGCTGCTGCCTCCCCTCACAGTCTAGCATGAACGCGTGCCTCCGTTCTCCTCTATGGCGCAGCGCATGCGCTGTGCGCGCAGCCCGACGACTTCCTGGCCACCCGGCGCACAGCGCATGCGCGGCGCCATAGAGGAGAACGGAGGCGCGCGTTCATGCTAGACTGTGAGGGGAGGCAGAAGCAGGCGACCAGGCTGATTGACAAGAGGAGGCGGGTCGGAGGAGCGCGAAACCCCGCCTCCCGGTCTTAGGTCTTCTAAACTGTAAGCAGTTATATAAGTGAATATTTAACAGTATATAGGGCATCAAAAGCCTATAGCCACCTTCCCTGAATGCAGCCTTAGTGCTGCAGAAGGTGGCTATTATAGCTTTTGATGTCCAGGGGGGGTGACAGGTTCGCTTTAACCTTTCATACCATAGTAGCCATGCAGAAAAGAGGACCAAGATATGGCGATGATGATGCATATTTCTTTGGGTGAGCTCTAAGACTTTTCCCAACCTATTAGCAGGTTTTGTCATTGCCATTCAACTTAATTTTATAGACCTAAGGGCCCTTTCACATCAGCGTTTATTTGAAATCGCGGCAGATGCGGTGAGAAAAAACCGCATCTGCCGCGATTGCCGCATAACCGCTGCACTTGCGGCGCGGTTGCGGTAATCCCCATAGAAAGTATAGGGGGACTTGCGGCAGGTGCGGTTTTGCACTTGCGGCAGGTACGGCAGACCGCGGTTTTTTTCACTGCCGCACCTGCCGCAAGGTTATGCGGCAATCGCGGCAGATGCGTTTTTTTCACCGCATCTGCCGCAATTTCAAATAAACGCTGATGTGAAAGGGCCCTAACTCACCTCTTTACTCCATACGATTTTATTGACCTGACACTACGTAGAACAAGTCAATATCTCGTCATAAAGAGTAGTCTATTACTTTTTGTTGGGTGTGAGATTTATATTCCTCCTGTTTGCATTATTACAGCAAAACATATTATGTTGAACTTAAACAATTGTGCTCAAGGCAGGTTCTCCAGACCAGTGTGTGCGTACAGTGGGGACTGGAACATTAAATTTGGGAAAATGTGAAAGCAGTAGAAAACCGGTTAGTCAGAATGTTACACATGTCTGACCTCTCTATTAAACTCAGATGGGAAAATCCTGAGCACCCTGCAGCTGGCCAAGCGTAGAGTGCACGTTTACGTTTGGCAACGTCACCTTAAGCACTGTGAATGGCACATGTGTGCTATATAATTATATTGTCCATGGATTTATGCACCTGTGCTGCATGTTTTTATTACATTTTCTTGGCCTGCTTCTAGAGACAATGTTTTATATGCCTAATAACCCAATTTCACCAAACATAAAACTGTGACAATCAAGTCTCGGCAAACATTGCCTAAGTCGTTGACATAATGTACTGAGAAATAGAGTTACGGATCTTTAATTACTGGAGTGTGCCACAGGACCTGTTTTTAAAGCGTGTAAATGTTGTGATTATTATTTTATCTTTAAAGAGGAATAAAGAGAATAAAACATTCCCAGTCTTCTTGTATCTTGTTAGGAGACCAGGCAGCACACAGTAGGGTATGCATCATATAGGTACAGGTCTTTGGCAGTACATATATTGCAATTGTAATTTTAGCAGGTTTTTTTGCCTTTCAGACATAAAGGGGGTGTCTAGCAAATTAGAAAGTGGTTCGGAAGCGTTTCAAAGTGAAATTAGACTTGCTAATAAATGTATCCAACTTAACATGGATCAATGGCTTGTGCAATGTGATCTTCCTTCTCTTGAAGGGGTTATCCAGAACTTTTGTACTTTTTCCTATTGGGCTCAGAATTTCCGGGTAGGTACTAACTTCCTGACTGTTCTGCACAGTGATCACCTTTGCCAGCTCAGAGTGGTTCAAACTGATCCGTCAGGCGATTCTGTGGCTTCCTTGACGTCATGTCGACTGAGCAGCTTCTTCTCTTCTGCTCTATTAACAGGACGTCTCTGCCAGTGTCATGATGATTGACAGTCCTCGATACCCAGTGGCGTAACTTCAGGCTCAGGACCCGATGCGAAAGCTCCAACGGGGCCCCCAATTAATGCAAATCTTTAATAGTATTAGTCTTTTTCTATGGGCCAAAGGGACTTTTGGGGCCCCCCTAGGATGCAGGACCGGGTGCGATCGCAACCTCTGCGCCTATTGTAGTTACGCCCCTGTTGATACCTAACTGCGAGGAGACAACTTTCAATTAGAATGACGTTGACGGCGATATATCATCGACAGAGTAGACCAGAAGAAAAAATGGTTTTCTGTTGCTGTGAGGTCAAACGAAGCAGCAGAATCGCCGGCAGGAGCAGTCAAGAGCCAGCATCAAACAGAACAAGCAGGTAGTTAGTAACTACCTGCCTGTAAGGTCTTAGCCCAAAAAAAAACAAAGTCACAGATAATTCTGTTAAGAGAGATAGCCTTTTGTGACAAATTCTATATTAAGCATTGTAAGTCATGCCACCGTATGCTTCATCTGCATATCTATGCTCTAAAGATTCTTAATTAGTATTGATATATTGTGTTTTATCTGGCTTTGCTCCTTATACCACTGGATGCTTTCTGGATAGACCTAAAGCTGTTAAGTTTACCCTTCTGCCTGATGTATCTGTCTGACCATCAGGACTTGACCCTGGCTATACCCCAACTTTATGACTTGTATATAATTTTGCTATTTTTCCTTACTTTATATTTTTTACCCCACTTGCTGATACTGTTTCCATCAACATTCTTTATTGGCCAGTAGCTAATCTGTGGAAGGAACCCATGGGCCTTCACAGCTAGTCTCAGGTACCTGGACAGGGTGGAAAAATGAATACCACTCTGCCTCTGGGATCTCTTAAGTGGAGGAGCTTGCAGCAAATCGATATGTAGAAGCCCATTTGGGTTGATGAATACACAACACCAGGATTGATACATCACTGAAGGGTGCGAGAATTGACTGCTTCAGATTCCTTTTGTGACTTGTTAGAGGTTCGGTTTAAAGGCTGTGTAGAGCTGTACACAGCTTTTTTTATCGTCATTGCTTCATTGATGCAAAGTTGATCAACTTTCTAAAGTTCCATTAACAACTTTCTACCATTTAATGGTATTTCTGTAAGTTCTTGATCTAATTGAATATTTTACAGCAATGTTACAAATCCATGTAAGGTCCTGATTCTGGATGTAACAACTCTCCTCTGTCTTCCCCCTTACTCTTTTCTCAGTGTTAGAAAATAGCAGTAGAGAGGGGGTTATACACAGATCTAGATAGGGAGTCATTTTGTAATTATACTGTATTGGAGGTGCTGGTCAATCTTTTATATTAGGATTACATTGAATGAGCACCCTGCCTTTTAGCTACGGTGTTTTCATTTTCTTTTTAACTGGTTCCTACATGCCCTTGCTTTGTAGGTTTTTAACCCAGATAGAAGCATTTCAAGATAGGGTCCCGATAAAGAGATATGCCTTGTCCTTGGCTATTGGGCTTATATGGACTGGCCAATACATAAGCCAAGTACCAGGGTGCGTCTTAAAATCTGAATCTTTAAAAAAAAAAAAAAAAAATCTTACTAGGGGGTTTGCTGGGGGTTGGTGCGGAAGTGCCATGCATTGCTACAATTCATGTTCTAGTGTCTAGATTTTCAGAAAATGGCCACAGAGGCTGTGCATGTGCAGATTGAGATCCATAGCCATTTTTTGCAAGTCTGGACAGACACTAGGCACAAATTGCAGCTTGACAATGCAGCTGTGACATGGATACTGGCAGCGCCCACCGGATGATGCCGCGACCCCCCTGGCAGCTCCAGGCTTTGCCCCTACCCTTGAAATCTGCTTCCCACAACCCTGCTCCACTTCTAAAATCCACCCTCGGAAAGTCATAGTGGGTCCAGTATGTACCACCAGTATGGGATGGCTATGTAACACAAGAAATGTAGGCTGCTATGTACCACCAGCATGGGGGAAGCATGTACCACCAGGATGGTGGGCTATGTACCACCAAGTGGGGCTGCTATGTACTACTTATGTACTACTAGCATGAGGATGCTATGTACCACCAGTATGTGGATGCTATGTGCCACCAGGATGGGGAGCTATGTACCACAAGTGTGGGGCTGCTATGTACCAACAATATAGGTGGCTATGTACCACCAGTATGGGAGGGCTATGTAACACAGAAGGGGAGGGCTATGTACTACAAGGATGGGGGTCGGCTATGTATCACTAGTATGGGGGGGGGTATATACTACCAGTATGGGAGCCTATGTACTACCAGGATGGGGTCTGCTATGTACCACCAGTATGGGGGGCTATGTACCACCAGAATGGGGGCTGCCAATAAACTGATTGTAAGACGGACACTGGCGTTATATGGCTGACCTCATTTAACATTAAAATTAATTTTTTCTCTTTTCCTTCATCAAATGTTCAGAGATGTGAGCTAAGCCTTACTGTGATCTTTCGGAGACAGAATAAATTAGTCAACAGCAGTTAAAGAATTCAGTTACTTCTTTCCAGAAGCCGGGCACCGCTGTGCTACTCGTCTCTCTGCAGGAAATCTTCTGCTCACCTCTAGAGCTCAAACCGACCGCTGGAACTATACCGCTCTGCTGACGTCCACAGACATGTGTTGTGCACTTCCAGTTTAGTAGTAATGATTCATGAGTATACAGAGTGGCAGCACTCACTGATCTTCTTGGACAAGCTTTTATTACTTTTTAAAAACACATGATTTCAGCGGTTTGGGGGTGCTCACGCAAGGGTGCAGGGGGGGAGGAGGGGAATCCACCTAACGACGGGCCTTTCACGCCACACACGGGCGTAACTGCACGTAAACTGGTGAAGCGCCCGTGTGTAGCGTGAAATGGCCCGTCGTTAGGTGGATCCCCATCCTCCCCCCTGCACCCTTGTGTGAGCACCCCCAAACCGCTGATATGCTGTGTTTTTAAAAAGTAATTAAAAGCTTGTCCAAGAAGATCAGTGAGTGCGGCCACTCTGTATACTCATGAGCAGTTAAAGAATTGGCTTTATTTATTTATTTTTTTTTACCATTCACTTGCAATATAAGTGATAAATCAGCTTTGTTCCTCACGTCAGTACGATTACACCAATAACAGAGACAAGATGACAGTTTTGCGGGATTGTTCACTACTAGAACAACCCCTTCTGATTCCACATATTTCCCGGGGTAAAATAAAAAAGCCTATACTCACCTCCTGTGCTGGCACCATTCTAGTGGTGTTGGTAATTACGGGGCTCATGTGATAGTGTAACATCATGCGAGCTCAGTGTCTAATCACTGCCAGCGTCTGTCTCCCCGCATTCGGACATGGGAGTAATCAACAGGAAGTGCGCACTGTGGCTGCCGCTCACTTTCGGTTGATCACCTTTTTTGCCCGAAAGCACAAAGAGAGAAGCTCCAAGTCACAGTGTCATGTGAGATCCATGAACATGTGCTATCATCGGGAGGTAAGTAAAGACTTTTTATTTTACCTGCAGGAAACATGTGGAAACAGAAGGGGTTGTTCTAGTAGTGGGCAGCCCATTAATATCAAGCATTAAGACCACTTTAAATTTAAAGACTTTAAGACAGTTTCCTTGTGCCCATCGACCACTGTAATGACATGATGTTTTTCTGTTATCAAATATTCTGCTCTGTGATCTCTATTGTAATAGTAGGCATGGATGAGAGGTTTAGGTATCCATCATTATGTCCTACAGAAAGTATCCCTAAAATAAGGAAAGACAGTACAGGTGATGTAAAACTTTCACTAGGATCAGGTTCCAATAATTTTCTGCCACGTGTCTATCCTCTTCATTGTGTGTGCCCTTGCATTGTTTTATAGATTGTTTTATATAATTGCAAAAATAAAAAATCCCAAAGACCAATATACAAGAATACACTGCATTTTGAGTGCAAAGCTAAGCTCTACATGTAAGTAAAAGCTAATAATGTGCACTGATAAACTACATCAAGCAGAGTCTTAGTTACATTCAGTAGATTGATATCATTTTTATTATGGTCTCTCAATGAAAGCAGTTAACTAGGCACTGGCGAGATATTCCGAGGGTACAGAACAAAAGAGCCTGGCATCAGAAGCTAACATGGTATGCCAGATGTGCTAATACATTCAGGACAGCAGTATCAGCAGCTACGGCAGAAAGCTATAGTCATTAATCTAGAGACCACTGGGATTTCTGGATAGTGCTGTAAAACCTACACCCTGCCAAGGATGCATCAGATAAAGCTATCAACGCATTGTAAAAAAGAGACACAAAAACCTGTTTCATGGTCTGTACTGATCAAGCAATTACACTTATTGACTACATTAAGCAAAGAAACCATGGGGTGCCCTATAAAATTGACTGCCAGCTTGAATAATCAATAGACTTCATGTAGAGTAAATTAAATAACTGAAGAAAAAAACTATCTGGATAAGATGAGGCTAAAAAGGCAATCTGTAATCCCTGATCCATGCAGGAATAAGGCTGCGTCTCAAAGATTCCTTTGCATTCTTGTATGTTTTTCTATTTAAAAGGAAAAAGATGGAACCCGACAGGAGATGGGATGTCTACAATTATTAATCAGTAACATCAGACCAGAATTGGCGACAATCAGAATATGTTGTAGATCGTGAATTACAGATCTTGCACCTTTGACGTTGTACTAATTATTTTATTTACAATGATTTCTAGTGAACCACATTGCCGGTGTAAAACTACAGTGAACGAGCAGTACCTCCAAGAAGCTTCCTTCCATCAAAATCTTTTACCATCCCCTCTTGATTTTGATGGACTTGTGTCTTTTTCAACTCCACTGAAAGAAACAACTTTACAGAAACAGTTGATGTGACATTTAAAGGGGTTGTACTGCGACTGCAAGTCCTAGGGTGCGCCACAAGTAGAAAAGTAGGCGTATCCCCCAGCAGTAGTAAGTTGAAGCTCATGGGCCCCAATGCGAAAGCTCCAATGGGGCATCCAACTATTGCAAATCTTTAATAACATTAATCTTTTGGGGCCCCCCCTAGGCTCTAGGGCCCACATGTGATTGCAACCCCTGCACCTATTGTAGTTATGCCCCTGACCCCTACTACTCTGCTCTTATCCATCCGTCCTTTCTCAGATTTCTGACATAAAGAACAGTGTTTCTTCTGCTGTTTCTTCTGCAGAGTTGTCAAGCTTGAAGCAGATCAGTCGCTGCTAATTGGACATTCTTAATGTCAGGAGACCGATGGGGAGAACAAGGCTAAGAGATGAAGTAGGGCACTAGTTTAGCAGGTATGTGTAGGTTTTTTTACTTTTATGCAGCAACCTTGAGCTTTTAATTTTGGGTTTCCAGTAATAGCAACCCCCTTTGATACCTTTTGACCATCCGCCAAACATGTTCGGTGCATATGGGGAGCATGTATATTGAGAGGGCTCACAAGCTGAACCTGCACTATACCCGGCAGATATAGTGAGTATATCAGCCAGGATCTGTCTCTGACAGATGCAAGTGCTGCAGAGCTCTGCCCACAGTTGTTAACCTGTTAAATGCCAATGTCAGTCTTGAACAGCTGAGTTGGCAGCACATCAACATGATCATAGGTTACTATGGCACCTTCCTGTAATAATGTTCCCATCCTGGCCCCTTCTTGGTATAATGTCCTCCATCATGGGCCTATTGCAGTATCTAATCTATTGTCCAAGACCCTGTGCCCCTATCAGTAAGAATGTACCCCATCATTGGCCCTTCCCAGTAATAATGTCCCTCATCCAGGTGTAATTTATCCATCCTGGCCCCTTGATTTAATAATGTCCCCTATCCTGGACCCCTTCCTGGTATACTGCTCCCTATCCTGGGCGCCTTCTAGTAATAATGTCCACCATCCTGCTGTAATGCCCCCATTTTTGCCCCTTTCAGTAATATATGTCCCCAATTTAGAACCTCTTGCTGTAATAATGTCCACATGCTGTACCCTTCCTGGTAAAATGTCCCCATCCTGAGACCTTCCAGTAATATTGTCCCATCTTGACCCCTTCTAGAAATATATGTCCCTTTCCTAGTATAATATCCCACATCTTGGCTCCATTCCTGGTATCCTGTCCCCATCCTGAGCCTCTTTCAGTAATAATGCTTTGAACTCTGAAGGAGCACTGGATCTACATATTGCTCATCTCCATTATAATTTATTAGAGTTTATCCACAACTTGTATAAAATTTGTTGCAAAGATAAACATGGTGTGAACTTTACAATCCTCAGCATATTCATTATTCGTCAATGAAACATTCATATTAAATAGGTAGAAAACCTCTTTATTTTTAAGACAAATGGTGTCAATTTGTGTTATTTATAATAATAATAATTGTATATGAAGAGCAAATATTATATATATTTACAGAGCTTAGAAAGATTGCAATGGTAGTTTTTCTTATAAACCCATTCAGTTATTTCTTTATCTTGTACTTTATACAAAAGTATTTAGAATCCCAATGAAAAATGAAGTGTCAAATAATCTCAGTCTGCTTTGTGGTTTATCACAATTACTTGATTTGGTCATTACCTGCAAGTTTGCATCCTGCTGAATTGATCATTCCTCTATTTCTTTAAAGGGCCCATTAATGCTACGATATCGTTGATACGTTATCTCACGGCTTTTGGGGCGGAGCTACAATGTTGTTGCATGTGACACGTACATACGATCAACAATAAGTCGGCTGATCTTGATCGGAGGTTTATGATCACGACCTTAAATCAGTCGTTGGTTGTCCGTCCAACCTGCAGCATCGGTGTGTGGACACCTTGATAACGAATGTCGTTTACGACTTCACCTATTCAGAACTGAAGGACATAGCGACCAAATGACCGCAAGCATCGTTTGCTTGTCGTGGAATCGTTGCTGCGTCGTTCATGATATCTGTACATGTGACATCTCACTAGCAATCATTGAACGTCGTTCAAGCGATCCAGGTCAAGTCAGATCGTTGGCCGGATCGCTGAGACATTGAAGCATGCAACGGGCCCTTAAGTCCATCAGGCACATGGAATCTTACAATCATCTCAGACCCCAGCCCTATTACATGTTCATTTTTTCTTCCATGCCTTCTTATCCTGCTTTTTTTTTTTTGAGAAAAATCTAATTTCTCACATCTTAAGGTATCTTCACACGCCACAATGTCAGCTGTGAATCCTAAAGGCGATATGTCACCACGGAACAATCCCGTGAAATTGCCTCACAGTTGCGGCGTGTGTTTGGGAAATTTTGCTGCGATAAATCGCCTCTCGGACGTCGCCCGATTCCTGAGCACTGCTCTGAAATCAGCCGCAATCATGAAGGCGATATTTCCGGGTTGTGGCTGTGATAGGGCGATAGTGATGGAAACAGCTGTTGCCTATGATTTCCCTAGGCGTGTGAACTGATTGGTGTGGGCTACTGTGTTCCCATTGGCTGTCATATTTGAAGAACTGTCCGTCCAGCACCACACCATGGCAATAGCGTCATGTATTAGCCAGCCTTCCAGAGCAGGCTGACCAATCGGAACGCTGTTGCGTTGTCCAATGAGCGCGTATGGGGCGCGGTGTAAACCACTGTGGCACGTACCTCCCATCTCATGGTGAGTGAGGAATTCCACCCGATGGTACGCTGTGGGTGAGGCGATTTCCTGGGCAACACATCACCTTTCTTTCAGGGCGAGATTGCAGCGTGTAATACGGCCATCGGCGATCTGAGAGCGACCATGAAAAATGTGCACTGCACGTTAGATTGCCTCATATTGCAAGCCAAGATTGCGGCGTGTGAAGGTACCATTAAGAAATCACTGTTCTCAGTGAGTAACTCTGGTATCTACAGTAGATGTGTTCTGTTGCTTTACATAGCATAGCAGCAGCAAGTCACAGACAGTGCAAAAAAAAGCCCACAGGGAGGGACATAGATAAAAGATTGCTGATAGCTAGAGATGATCGATTCCTTTCAAGGTTTGGTTCGGGTTGCCAAACGTCCCAGTGTTGAGCAAACCTGTTCTGGTTCGGAGTTCGGGTGCTTTACAAAAAGCACTGGAGCGGGCATTGCTGTGGTTGGGTACAGTTGCTGCTTGGCCCAGTGTTAGCAGTGCAGTATTTGATTGGCTTACAGTTAAAAGCACAGTTTTTGGGTGTGCCCAAAACTAATTTGGAAAAAAAAAAACACCTTCCCACCTGCGAAGTGTTTTACTTATGGCTGTCTGTATGTGGGCGGAGAGCTGAACTGCCGATCAGTGACTTCCATTGAGGTTGGGGTCAAATTCAGGCCCACAAACACTGCACCAAAAGTTTGGTGATGCCCGAACCTGAACTTCAAAAGATTCACTCATCTCTACAGATAACATTCCATCATATACAGAGAACTCTTGGAAAAACATTTAGGTTCATCAGCAGAATACACAAAACCAAAACTAGTGATGAAGAATTCCCAGTATCACAAGTTATCCCATATCCATACTGATTGCTTGAGGTCTAACCATTTTGACCCCTTCAATCCTGAAAATGGGGGTCTGGAACCAAAGAACAGGTGTAGAGGTGAGCATACATTCCCTCTCCTTCATTCGTTGTCTGTGATATTGCGGAAGAAGCTTTGCACAGGTCGTAGACATCAAATGGAGTAGAGATCCAGCATATGCAATCTCCATCCCTGTTTTCATGGCTCCAGACCACCGTTTTCAGGATCTTTGGGGCTCTCAATGGCCAAATGCCCAACAATTAATAAGTTATTCCCTGTTCTATGCATAGGGATAAATTCTGTGGATAAAACTTTAAAGTGTTTCTCCCACAAATACAATTTATCATGTACCTACTGTTTCTGGTCACTTCAGATCCAAGTTTTAGGACCTCTAACACTTAAAATTTGGTCCACCTTTTGAATCGAGAGGTGGTCAAGAATGCAAGCTTCAACTACTTTCACTGTCTATAGGACTGTGTATGGAGGATCGGCCTGCATTTCTGACCACTGCTCTATTTATACTGGTGGCTTAGGACCCCATTGTTGTGATCAGAGGGGGGCCCGAAGTAAGGTATCTAAAGTGATCAGAAATGCATCATCTACCCTTAGGTGAGAATTTGTATTTGTGAACAACTTCTTTGATGGCTTTTGGCCAAACACTGGTCCTGCCGACACCTCTTCCTCCCAATCCCCTATACATATGTATAAACACACCCTAATGTAGGGGAATATGTGCGATATCAGTTCTGGAAATATTGATTTAGTATTTCTATGTTTTCTGTAGTTTGTGAGATAAACACATTCTTCCCTTTGCATATTTAATAAGCTGTTCCGGCATCTTCACAAGAAGAAGAAACACAGTACTGGTGAAAAGCATGCTGGGTAAAAATGAATATTTCATTATGTGTCTAGGTTTTTTGTGTTTACAGGACCCAAGGAGGAGAATATCCCCGCTGACTTGGTTAGTGTGATAAATGGCTTAGCTGTAAACCCCAATATTTAAAGTGACTAATGGACTTAGTTGTGCCATAGGGAAATAATTGTTGTGTGTGCCTACTAAAACAAGAAATCCCTCCGGTATAATCTCCATAGTCAGTTTTACATATATCTGAAGGAAGCTGACACTGATGGCTGTATTTTGTGCAACGAGAATTCTTAATAAAGAAAGCATTGCAAGGAGAAAGACAGAATAGCACGCCGGCATAATATATGGACGTGAGGGGAGAAGATGTATGAGACAAGTGCTGGCAATTTCAGTTACATTGGAGAATTGTCTGTTATGTTACAATATCTAAAATTGGAGCCCATCAATATTACTCTTTAATGGTCATGTAGCGATGTGACCGTTGTTCAGATGACATTGGGGTCCGACTGATAACTGGACAGTACACTGACCAATGTAACTCAATAGGGATGCTCAAATGACTGATTTATTCTCTTAGATCAAGTGTCCATGTGAAAAATATTGCAACGTGAACTATTGTCTACTGAGTCGCTTATAAAAGTCTAATGGGGCCATCAAACAAATCTGTATTGCATTTGATTGTCACGGACACATTGGTATTAGGGTCTGAGAATAGACTCATAATTATGATGTTAGATGTAGGCGACCGTCACACGCATCAATTTCTTGAACAATATCACTTAAGCGATCTGCTTTTTGATAGCTTCAAGCGATATCGTTTGTGCGTCGCTGCGTGTAATATTACATTGTAAAATCGCTTGATCGTTAGATCGCAGATTGTGAGCAGGACCTCAAATCAAGCGATAATCGCTTGATCAATCTGCTCATCGTGGTGTGTGACACCACGATGAACGATCTCCCAGCGGCAGAGCCTATGCTGGGAGATGGTATCTATGGTAAACGTCGGGTTACTAAGCGCCGCGCGCGCCTAGTAACCGATGTGTACCATAGTTACCAGCGATCTTGCTGGTCCACATCACTGGTGAGTCTGCCTGTGTGACAGCTCACCAATGATGTGAACTATATTGTTAGCGATCGCGTGTGCATGTGATCGCTAACAATATCGCTCACAAGATTGAAGCGTGTGACGGCCTGCCTATAACAGATGTAAAAGAAATGGCCACAAACATGGCATATGGATGATAATATGGCGGAAAATAGATGGTAAGTTAAAGAAATCCAGCACTGAAATGTAAGGCTAGGTTCACACTGGACATTTTTGATCCATTTTTTGGTGATGCAGCTTTTTTTTTTTAAACTGTACCAAAAACGGATCAGTCACTACATCTGCAGCAAAATGAATGGCATTTTCAATTTACTGTTCAGACATCTCTGTTTTTGACTGCTGTTTTAGGTTAGGGTCAGACTTAAGTTTGCCCCTTAGCCTGGTCAATCCATCAGAAACTTAGTTTTTGCACAGAGAAGTGCATAGTGTTACCAGCAGGTAACGCAATGCACCGCCTGTGTATGGATTGCTGTGGTAACAGGACGCTTACCGCATCCGTCGGCTCCATAGACAATCCCCGGATATATGCTGTTTGCAGCGTTTCCTGTGTGCTCTGCAAAAGCACAAATCCGGGAGATCTCTGTGGAGCCAGCGTCTTCGGTAAGCATCTGGTCACCATAGCAATGAATACACAGGCGGTGCATAGTGTTACCTGCTGGTAACACTATGCACTGCTCTGTCCAGAAACTAAGTTTCTGATGGATTGGCCAGGCTCAGGGGCAGATGCAAGTCTGATCCTAGCCTTAGTGGTGCATAAAGCACATCCAGAAAATAATGAGCATGTTAATTAATGCTCTGTTTTCCACACCACCATCGCTCAATTACTTACCGTCCCCAGCAATCCCATGGTGAGCCCCAGTGATGTCTTCCTTTGGGGCATCAAGAGAACCTGCAGGTATGGTACTGACAGGACCTACCTATGTAACTCAGCCTGAGAGTCACATATGGCCAGATCTAGTCAGTACCGTACCCATTGGTCCTGCCGATACCTGGAAGGAAGCCATCCCTGGGGCTCACCATGGATGGGATTGCTGGGGATGGGGGGTAAAAAAATTTGTGTCTCTCTATCTGTGTCTTTGTCTGTGTGGCTGAGGTCACACTTGCGGCAGATTTTTGAAATCCTGATCCGGTTTTGAGCTGTCAAAAAGCTCAAAACCGGATCAGGGACTGCTGCCCATAGGAGCCCATTCTGTTAACCGGATTGCACTACATGCAATCCGGTTAACGGCTCCGGATTTGCAGCCTGCGTGAAAAATCATGCAGGCTGCATTTTTCGTAGCTATATTCCTGCTGCAGCCTTTTTGTTATAATGGGCTCCTATGGGAGCCATGCGGATGCCGCAAGGCATATGTGAATGCCAGCGGCAGCCGGCGGCATTTTTCATACCTTCGCAGCTCATAGATCTACTGTAAATGCCTACAGTACTTAGCGCACATACTATACGTAATGTACATATATTATGCGCGCAGCTGTCAGAGGAGCAGGCGGCTTCATTGAGAAAATTGTACAGAGCCGCCAGGAGCCGGCTAACTGTACAGCAGGTTTTAACATATAACATGCCCACCTGAGTGGGCAGCATGTTCTAGGGAGGGTGGGCACCCCCTACCTAGAGGCATGTTGCCTACAATTATTACTAACTAGATGGTGGCCCGATTCTAAAGAATCGGGTAGTCTAGAATCTATATATAGTTCATTTAGTAATAGGGGAGAGCTGTGAAATTAATTGTGTGTATACAGGCGGCTCAGTGGTCAGCAGTGAGTGCGGTGGCTCAGTGGTCAGCAGTGAGTGCGGTGGCTCAGTGGTCAGCAGTGAGTGCGGTGGCTCAGTGATCAGCAGTGAGTGCGGTGGCTCAGTGGTCAGCAGTGAGTGCGGTGGCTCAGTGGTCAGCAGTGAGTGCGGTGGCTCAGTGGTCAGCAGTGAGTGCAGCAGAGGCTGGAGGGGGCAGAGGCTGGAGGGGGCAGAGGAGGGAGGAGGCAGAGGACGGAGGAGGCAGAAACTGGAGGGGTTAGAGGAGGGAGGGGTCAGGGGAGAGCGGAGGCAGGGGAGAGCGGAGGCAGGGGAGAGCGGAGGCTGGAGGGCAGGGGAGAGCGGAGGCAGGGGAGAGCAGAGGCAGGGGAGAGCGGAGGCTGGAGAAGAGCGGAGGCAGAGGACAGCGGAGGCTGGAGGCCAGAGGAGAGCGGAGGCTGGAGGCCAGAGGAGAGCGGAGGCTGGGGGGCAGAGGAGAGCGGAGGCTGGAGAAGAGCGGAGGCTGGAGAAGAGCAGAGGCAGAGGAGAGTGGAGGCTGGAGAAGAGCGGAGGCAGAGGGGAGGCTGGGGGGCACAGGAGAGGGGAGGCTGGGGGCACAGGAGAGGGGAGGCTGGGGGGCACAGGAGAGGGG
This sequence comes from Allobates femoralis, assembly GCA_033576535.1. Classification (NCBI taxonomy): domain Eukaryota; kingdom Metazoa; phylum Chordata; class Amphibia; order Anura; family Aromobatidae; genus Allobates; species Allobates femoralis. The sequence goes on along the minus strand of JARQOC010000005.1, from coordinate 79,168,975 downwards.
AGGCTGGGGGGCACAGGAAAGGGGAGGCTGGGGGGCACAGGAAAGGGGAGGCTGGGGGGCACAGGAGAGGGGAGGCTGGGGGGGCACAGGAGAGGGGAGGCTGGGGGGGCACAGGAGAGGGGAGGCTGGGGGGGCACAGGAGAGGGGAGGCTGGGGGGCAGAACACTCACCGGGCTGTCAGCGGGTCTGTGTGCGGGGCCGGTGGCGGAATGGTGGTCCCTGATGGAGGAGGAGAGTGGGCGGTGCCGGCGGAGGCCGCACACCGGAGTGTGGGCCGGGCCGGGGCGGGCCGGTTCCCGGATGTTGGTGGGAGGGTGCATGTAGCCACCCTGCCGCCTGAGCCGATTGGAGGCCGGTGTCAGCCCCGCCGCCCCTGCAGCGTCCGCTCGGCCCCGCCGCCCTGCAGCCTACAGTGCCACAGCGCGCGCGCCCTCTTACAGCGTCCGTCTCTCCTGAGGCCGCCGCTGATGTTGGTGGCGCCGCCCCCTTCTCTCATGCCGCTCCCCCTGGCTGCCGCCACTCTGGACTCAGGGCTCACACTGTCCAGTGGACGGTGCGGCCCTGGGTGGGAGCACACAGCTCTGTGTGGCGGGGCGGTGGCGCTTTAGCGCTCACCGCTCGTGGGTCTGGAACTTCCGGTTCCGATCTGTGACACAGGGCACAGACCATCACGGAAGTTGGCCAGATTCCACATGAAGTGGCCTTCGGGTTTTATATATATGATATTTAATCTTTTTTGCGGCAGCAGGGATGAGCAAACTATATGGTTGCCGCATTGCTCCGGATTACACATCCGGAGCAATCCGGTAACCGCATTGCGGTTTACCACACACATTTTGCTAGGAAAATGTGTGTGATGGCAATTGCGGTTACCGCATCCAAATCTGCTCTATTCCAAATGTGACCCTAGCCTAAGGTGACCTTTCAGTTATATGTGTGATGTTAAACACTACTGTTTATGTTCAGTATGTTGTAGTATTTTATGTTAATGTGCACAAAAGCGAAAAAAAAAATCTCATCAGAACTACCTGTGTCTGTCTTTACTTTTAAATACAGGGCAGTTGCACATAGCATTAAGCTATGCAGAGAGGTATGTGAGATTACAATGGTGGTTGCGGGTCCCAGCAGCATTGTCTGCTAATGTCCAGTACACAGGTCCAGTCCATTGGCCAACACTGTATGCTCAGACTGTGTCTCATTCACCATATTATATGGATTTACATATGGGTATGTCCAAAAACACATGCACATTTGTATTGTGTTTGTTGAGGATGGAGGTCCACATCAGTAAGCACACACACGTCTGCACACACATAGTTCAGCCAGGACCACACACAATCCATGCAGATATGTCCAGAGTGCTGTTTTGAGCTTACCTACGTAAACAACAGGCGCACACATAGCCATTCATGATGTACTCCACAGTGCTACAGACGAGCCATCCTGTGTGGCATTTTGTCAAAGGCAAAGTGTCTTTTTGAACCCGCAACACATGACAGGAGCGTGCAGTAGCAAGATAGTATAAAGGACAAATGAGTCATGTAGTGGGCAGACTTCCTGACAAGTCTGAGCAATGGCGACGCAGTTGTGTTGGCCAATCGGAGTGGTAGGGGGCGGTGTACAACACTGGCACGCCTGTCTCCTCGCGGCGCTCACACTCTACGCCCACATCGCTGATGAGGTGGTGACATGTAATGCGGCGATTTGGCAGCGAGGTAGGAATGTGAATTTGCTTCCGGTCTGCGCCAGGCGATTTCCGGAACGCAGGATCACCGAACATCGCATGAGAGATGTCTGTGTGTGACAGGGCGATGTGCAAAAAAGTGCCCGGAACGTGCGCGCTCACGTCAAATTGCCAGCCATATGGCGCGATATTGCTACGTGTGACGGTACCTTAAGAGAACTCTCAGCCAGAAGGGAATGGGTCCTTGATTCCTTCAACATAAAAAGAAACTAAATCCAAAAGATAAATGTCAAGTGCCCCATAGGCGGCCGTCACACGCTGAGATATCTATAGCGATATTGTAAGTGATCACGTGCACGCGCAATCGCTTACAATATCGCTCACATCGCTGGTGAGATGTCACACAGACAGACTCACCAGCGATGTGGAGCCGCGATCTCGCTGGTAACTATGGTACACATCGGGTAACTAGGCGCCGCGCGTCGCTTAGTTACCCGACGTGTACCATAGTTACCTCTCCCAGCATAGACTCTGCGCTGGGAGATCGTTCATCGTGGTGTTATACACCACGATGAGACAGATCGTCAAATCGCTCATCGCTAGATCTGAGAACGGAGCTCAGATCAGCGATGTCAGGATCAAGCGATTTAACATCTTAAATCGCTTGATTACATGCAACGATTTCTTGCCCGATATCGCTTACGCGATCAAAAAGGAGATCGCTTTAAACGATATCGGGCAAGAAATCGTTCCGTGTGACGGCCGCCATAGAGAGACGGTGATCAATTAAACGCTGAGACCTCTGATCTCAGGTCCCTCAGAGGTAACATCAGGACTGGACACACTCATGACAGTCAGCAAGCAAGAAAGAGCCTGATAATCTTCATTGGAGAATGCACATTTAGAATTTGAAGGAGATCCACAATAGCGCAGATTTCACTGCAGTTAATATCTTATTCCTTTAAAACCTACAAATGAAAATTATTTCTAGAATTATATAGAAGTGTTTTAAAACTCAAACTCGTATTCATATTTTAGAGTTAAAGGGGAACTCCGTGGATAATTTTTTTTTTGTATGATCCCTGCACTCCTAGACTTTAATGTTAAGATGTCTGTTACATTTGTATAATGTTTAGAATTAATATATTCACTAACTGCTCCTTGTAAGTTACCACTCCCATAAGAGTCAATATGTCATGACTGATCAAGCAGGTCTCCCCTCTCCCTCCACAAGGAGCATCAGTGCTCAGAGAACAAACACTTCCTCCTTCAATCATATAGGTGTGATGTCACATAAGGTCCTATCGACACATGTCTCCCATCCTTCTCTCTGCACATGTGATTGAAGGAGGAATGAGGAAATGTTGGTTGGCAGTGAAGTTTTCTGAGAAGGAGGGGGAAGAGCTGCTCACTCAGGCATCAAGTATTGACCCCTATGGGAGTAGTGACTGGTAAGCAAAATTACTGAATAAGTGATCTGTATTAATTTTAAACAAGTGTAACAGGTAGTTTATCATTATATTCTAGGAGTGCAGGGACAGTACAATGATTTTATCTCCCCAGAGTTACACAGAGCACTCATGCTAAAGATTCTCCTACTTCTTCTGACATCATGTCAACAGAACAGTTCCTTCTCTTCTGCTCTGAGCTTTGACAGGGTGTCACTGCAAACATAATGTTAATTGGTAGCCTGCTCCCTGCTGCATTAGACTGAGCTAGCTGTCAATCAAAATGACATAGTCTGTTACACACCATCGACAGAGCAGAGTGGAAGAGAAGGTACTGCTTTGTCGATGTGACATCACAGGAAGCAGAAGAATCTCAAGCAGGAGTGGTCCATACCACTGCTCTGGTCCGGGCAGTACAGGCAAGTAGTTAGCTATTACCTGCTGATAAGTGCTTACCCCATAGGGAAAATAAAATAAAGTTCTGAATAACCCATCTAAGTATGTAGATACCAAATTATATTGTTTACATCTGTTTTACTGTCATGTTTGGTGTAAATTCTCTGCAAACAAGAGTTATCATCTCTCTCTTTACCTATATAATAAATTGCATTTTTATATGTCATAGCAAACGAATCAATGATACCATATAAAAGTATCATGGTAGGCAATGAGAAAAACTTTGCAAGGATTTAAATATAGATGTTATGATGATGTCAACTTTATAAATATTTAATAAGAATTAAGTAATGCATACTCATTGTCTTCCCAATGGGATGATTTAGAAGAATTACATTAAAGGTCATTTAAGGATATCTACATAGTGCAGAATAGAATATTTGTGTTAGGTTATAAGGTTTTGCAGAAAGTGATGTTCCCCATAATTACAACAATATATAGCTAATACTGTGAGTTGTGGAAGATTGTCATCAAATGAGGAGTCAGCTCAGAGACAGGGACACAGCATATCAAACATAACATTTGTAAGCCTGGTTTCACACTGGCGCTTTTTGCCATCCATGTGAATCTGCCTGAAACTGAATGAACCTGCATCCATTTTCGGCCCCATTGAACTTCCAGGTACATCCAGTTTTGCACTTTTTTTCCTGATCCGGGTGGCCATAGTTTTTTTTCCTGAAACGAAAAATGCAACTTGGTGTATATTTGGTCTCCAAGACAAAAACTGTGACCACCCAGATCTGGGACAATGCAGTATGAATAAAAATCCGGTTCTATGTAACTCAGATCCAGGGGACTCCGAATCCTGCTGGATCCAGACCCCGGATCAAGGATTTGGAACTACGCATGCCCAGAATGCAGTTCCAAGTGACAAGCCCCTAGGGCAGTGGTCCCCAACAGTGCATGTTTTTAAGATCTCCTTAGTATTGCACAGAGGTTGGATTTAATCACATTAACACATGTGCAATACTAAGGAAATCCTGAAATCCTGCACTGTTGGCGGCCCTCAAGGCCTGGAGTTGGGGACCTCTGCCCAAGGGACATGTCATTTGTACCAGCGGAAACAGGTACAAAGCCAGAACAACTGTCTGCTCCCGCATCGGTACTTTCACTGATCGGTGAGCCTGGATCAGTGATAATACTGGTGTTGGTGCATACAGTTGCTTCCTTTTGGGGGATTCCAGGGAATCTGGGGAGATGCAGACTTTACCAGCACCCCAACAGATTACAAAAAATGTTAGGAAACTAGCCTAAGATTAGATAGTTGTTTAGTAAGTACCGTATATACTCGTGTATAAGCCGACCCGTGTATAAGCCGACCCCCTACTTTTGCCCCCAAAACCTGGGAAAATCTATTGACTCGCGTATAAGCCGAGGGTGGACCCCAGCACAGGTATACAGCCCCCAGCAGTGGTATACAGGCCCCAGCAGTATGATATACAGCAGCCCCAGTGGTATATACAGCAGCTCCCAGTGGTATATACAGCAGCCACAGTGGTATATACAGCAGCCCTATTGGTATATACAGCAGCCCCCAGTGGTATATACAGCAGCCCCAGTGGTATTGCAGCCCCTATATACAGCAGCCCCAGTGGTATTGCAGCCCCAGTGGTATTGCAGCCCCTATATACAGCAGCCCCAGTGGTATTGCAGCCCCAGTGGTGTATACAGCAGCCCCTATATACAGCAGCCCCAGTGGTATTGCAGCCCCTATATACAGCAGCCCCAGTGGTATTGCAGCCCCAGTGGTGTATACAGCAGCCCCTATATACAGCAGCCCCAGTGGTATTGCAGCCCCAGTGGTGTATACAGCAGCCCCTATATACAGCAGCCCCAGTGGTATTGCAGCCCCTATATACAGCAGCCCCAGTGGTATTGCAGCCCCAGTGGTGTATACAGCAGCCCCTATATACAGCAGCCCCAGTGGTATTGCAGCCCCAGTGGTATTGCAGCCCCTATATACAGCAGCCCCAGTGGTATTGCAGCCCCAGTGGTGTATACAGCAGCCCCTATATACAGCAGCCCCAGTGGTATTGCAGCCCCAGTGGTATTGCAGCCCCTATATACAGCAGCCCCAGTGGTATTGCAGCCCCAGTGGTGTATACAGCAGCCCCTATATACAGCAGCCCCAGTGGTATTGCAGCCCCAGTGGTGTATACAGCAGCCCCTATATACAGCAGCCCCAGTGGTATTGCAGCCCCAGTGGTATTACTTACCATCCCTGGTCTTCAGCAGCACCTCCGCGCCGGTCCTCTCTGCTCCGGTCCTCCGCGATCCCGTCCTCTGTGCTCCGCTCCACGGCTGCATCCGGGGTCCCCGCGCGTCGCAGAAGCGATGACGTCATCGCTTCTGCGACCCGGCCGGTCAAATGATACAGCCGGGAACGGAGCACAGAGGACGGGATCGCGGAGGACCGGAGCACAGAGGACCGGCGTGGAGGTGCTGCTGAAGACCAGGGATGGTAAGTAATCAGCAGGGGGGGCCTTACAACAGGGGGGGGACGTGTGCCAGCATTTGTGTGGGGCATTATCTACAGATATGCACTGCTCCCCCTGGCGCTGATTGACAGGGGGATGCAGTGCATATGTAATGAGCGGCCCCACGTGACGGGGCCGCTCATACAGCAGCCTCCCCCCGCCTCCTCCTGCCTCCCCAGCCCGACACAGCCCCCACCCCACTCACCCCTGTATAGTGACTCGTGTATAAGCCGAGGGGGGGACTTTTCAGCCCAATTTTTGGGCTGAAAAACTCGGCTTATACACGAGTATATACGGTATGTGATGGGGCAAATTGAAGAAATTCCTAATTCCAAAATCTCAGAATTTGTAAGTAATACAAAAATTTGCTCTGGAGCAGAAAATGCTGTAACAAATGAAAGCTATTCAGGAGCACATTTAAGCTTTCGGCCTGTTTCACACATGCATTTGTTTTCATACACAAAATAAAACATTTTTTCAGGGTATTGTATTTGTGTTTTGTGTTTTTACTGATAGGAGTGAAGTTTAAATCCAGCAGATATATATATCTGGGCGGTTGGTGGACAGGCATCTATTGGCCAATACTTGCACCAAGAACCTTATTTTAAAATAAGTATTTTATTTATTTTTTTTATTTTGTATGAGTTTTTTTGAAAAAACTTTTTAGTGTTTAGTTTTTCTCAATATAATGACATCTACTAACATCACTTAAAAACATCTTTGTTTACATGGTATTGGCACCGACAGTGTGTTGCTACAATTTTATATCTATCTATATGATATGCCCCAGGGCATTGGGCTACTCAGAACCGGGATTTGGGTACTTCTGGGGAGTCACAGGAGTCGAGACCCGGCTCCGTGACACTGGGCATCAACTTAAAAGTTTGGGGATTTTGGTTTTGGGGATGGTTGTCGTGACGCCACCCATGATGTTCGGCTATCGAGGGCTGATGCCGGGACCACTGGGGATGATGGGATTGCAGCTAAGGTTATGTCGCTCCCCTCAGGTGGAGCAGTTCAACAAGGCAACTGGTAAAGTCTATGGCGGTGGTAGGTGGGGTGCAGGGCTAAAGGTGAAGAATAACCGACAAACACACAGTACGTAGTCTCCGTTACCTTTACTGGTAGTTTCAGGATGAAACCAGGATACTGTCTACAGGTGATGTTGTGAGTCCGGATGGCCTGGAAGCAAGTCGGGGATCTCCTCACCCGGTGAGTTCTGAGGCCTCCCTTCTGCGCTTCTCTTTGCTGGTCCTGGCTGCCTGTAGTTAAGCTGCGACCCTCTCTCTCTGCTGTTAAGTCTCTCACCAGTATGGCTAGCAGCTTGAGCCCTTGCCAAGAACCACTCCTCTGGCAACTGGCCCTGAGCTCTCCAGTGCTGCTGTGCCTCCTGGTGCCTTTCTGTGGCTGGGAGATATGGAATCTCCCGTCCTCCAGTTTTGGGTGCTGGTTCTGGAATACCTTCAAAACCTTGGACTCTGGTGTCCGTTTCTGTCGCTCTGCACTGGGGTGAGCCAGTCAGCTGGTGAGGTGGTCGACAGGGTAGAGGGTACTCGGGTACTGGGGCTGATTGCGACTTGGATGGGGGATAACGGCTGGTCGGTCCCAGTCCCGTGCTCTGGACCCTCAATGGCGGGGAAGGTGAGGGATGATGGTGGTGAAGTTGATTGGTTACGTGACGCCGCCTGTGGTACCCGGTAACGATGATACCAGCGCTGCGGCCAGCCGCTGAAGTGATGGAGGTGCAGCTCAGTGTAGTACAGCTCCCCACAGGTGGAGCTTTACCTCAGGGCAGCGGGAATGGATGATGGGATTCGTAGTAGCGTCTCTGCAGTCAAAACTGAGGGTAGCGGCGGGTAAGCAGGCACACATACACACAGTAGTTTTTGTTTCAGTACCTTTTACTGATGACGAGTAACAGGTACAGTCCAGAGAAGTAACCAGGTCCTCGGTGCAATTTGGGACTTTCACCTTGTAGAGTTGTGAGGCATCCTCTGTCACTGTGTACTGGGCTTTTGGGGTAAGTTCTGCCTGTAACTGAACTCGCTGCTCCTTCTTCCCTTCCAGGGCTTTGCTCTATAACTGACAATGAGGTCTTTCTGCTGGGTCCCTATTCCTCCTTCGGCCCCTGGTCCTGTGTTTGGTCAGTTTGAGTGTCTCTTACTTGTACTCCTCAGGGGGTTTTGGTCCTCCTGCGTCCTTCTGGGCTTTCACTGCTACAATGGATGCTGGCAGCGTGTCCGGGTGTACTACAGGGAAACCGTTTTTGTTCCCTTCTTTAATTGTCCTATTCTCCACTGGCCTCCGACCTTCTCCCAAGGGGGCAGGACAGCTGGGTCAGTGATCCTTGGTCCTGGGCCTGAATCTTTCTTAGCAACCAGCTTCTCACTTCTGCTCTCTTCACTGCCTGACTGGAACTCATTGAGACTAACTGAACTAACTGACTCCTCCCCCTCAGGCCTGGATCTTTTAAAGGGTATCTGGCTTAAGGCAGCGAGCTCCCCCTTCAGGTTTGGGGCGGAAGGTGTTGTGTGCTGTGTGTACCAAGGTGTAAATCCCTGCTTGCACAAGTGGATTCTGTGGCAATCCCCTGCAGGGGTGCCACACTGGCTCCAGTCCCCAGGCCTACTCCTCTCCTTCCTCATACCCTCTCCTACGGGTCCCTCACACTTGCCGTTCCTCATTCTCAACTCTTCCTGGGACGAGCTTAGCACTGCTCCTTTCCACAGGTTGTCTTTACAATCCTCCTAAGAACTGTACTGCCTAACCCCGCCCTCAGGCCAGAATATATAGGGGAGTTCCCTGCTCCTGGGTTAGAGCTCCCTCTTCTGGTTTGGAGTTAGGAAAGGTATTGCATTCTGTGGGCTTATCTGTTGTGGATAACACTTCTTGCTTCCAAGCATGACATCACCCACCGGAGGGAGGCAATGCCATTGTGGCAACTGGACTCTGGGGTGCCACAATCCCCCCTAGTTAAATTCAGTATTTCTGAACTGAGGAAACATTTTTAAAGAAATAACAATAACAGTAGATAAATGTACAGGGTCTTAAAAATGAAAAATTACAAAAACAAATACAAATTTGGAAAATACACAGTCACTACGGTGCTTAGACCTTCCACTGTTGGCTGATGATGAACTTTTTTAAAAAATTGTGTTGACCACAACCAGTCCTGTGATCTATTGGCCCATGTTTAAAATAAGTGTTCAAGAATGTGCAAAAGCTCATACCGCAAGTCCTGTAGGCACAGTAAACTTGGTGGTTGCTTATTTACATAGTTACATATAAACAAAACATATTTACATTTTAACCATTTTTACACCCTAGTCTTGGTATTTGACAGGGATTTTACTTATTAAGCAGACTTTGATGTCGTCAAAATTTTAAGGCAATATGGTATGTTGCCTCCTGTCTGTATGTTGGTTTATCTTTTCCTCTTAAGGCAGGGGTCTCCAAATCCAGGCCTCAAGGGCCGCCAATAATGCATATTTTCAGGATCTCTTTAGTATTGCACAGGGTTGGAATCATTACCTGCGCATTTGATCACATTAACACCTGTGCAATACTAAGGAAATCCTGCACTGTTGACGGTCCCTCGAGGCCTGGAGTTGGGAACCTCTGTATTAAGGACTTGTTCTCCAGGTGTTAAGGGAACTGCAGGTGTGTGTTTGTTATAGGCTCTCTTTTGCCTTTTTCTTGCTTGAGACAGGTTTCTCTCAACGCACTCTTGCACTTTATGGTACCTCTGTTGACGTTCTACATCTGGTGGGTTTGTCTCAGGTGCCAGGACATCCATGTCTAAGTCTATGGGCAACTTGGTCTTGTCCTCATCAGGTAGGCAGGAGTACAGTTGGTGGAGTTCACAGAAATATGATAAAGTCTACTAAATCTGGCAACGTCTCTGACCGCATACTTCTTCTTCCAGCGGCAGTGTCTTCAACAGGTCTATCACTGCCTGATTCATTTTCTCGCAAAAGCCATTGGTCTGCAGAAGGTACAGCGTCGTTCTTATTTTCTTGCAAAACTCCTGGAACACCTCTGCCTCGTATGCTGGACCATGATCTGTAAGAACCTGTTCAGGATAACCGTGAGGTCTGCAGAAATGGGCTTGGAAGGCTTTAGCCGCTGTCCTTGCTGTTAGGTCTTTTACTGGCACTACTACCAAGAAATGGAATAGTGATCTACAATGGTGAGCGTGTAGACGTATCCTGACTGGCTCGAGGTCAGTTTCACATGATCCAAGGCTACGAGTTTGAGTGGTTGCCTGACGACAATAGGCTGTAAAGAAGCTCTCTGACTATCATGATCCTTCCACCGCAGGTTGCACAGGCCACAGTCTCTGCATCAGTTCTTTATGGCCTTCCTCATGCAAACCCAGTAGAAATGTTCACGTAACAGAACCTCCAGCTTCTTCCACCCGAATGCCCTGCCCCATTGTGGTATGCCTCCAGGACCATCTGGACATTTCTCTGCAGGACCATATTTGCCACATCAATTCATGGGTTTGTGCGTTGATGTGTCGCCAGCACCGCTTACCCATATAGATGAATAACTTGCTCTTCTGTTTCCACAGCTGTTGTGTCCCTGGCGGAGAATTGGACCAAGGCGTGAGTCATCTTGCTTCAATAACTCCTTGACTAAGCAAATGGCTGGGTTGCTATCTTGCATCTATGCCCAACTGTGGTGGGGTTATGGGTTGAACGTTGCTTTTTGCATAACAGGCCGCTTGTTTCTCCCACCATGGAAACATTGGGACACACTGCTGAGATGAAAAGCCCGTAGCTCTATTTCTTCCAGCTCCAGCGGATCTTCTCCTGCATCTGGCAAGTGGGGCATCCTTGACAGTGCATCAGAATTGGCCTTCTTATGCCCTGCCCGGTACTTGATGATAAAGTTGTAATTGGACAACCGGGCCATCCATCGCTATTCCAGTGCACCTAACTTCGCAGTTTCTAAGTGGGTCAGCGGATTATTGTCCGTATAGATGGTAAACTTTGTTGAAGCCAGGTAATGTTTAAATGCATTCTGTACAGGCCAGACCTCATTTAATCTCTGCTGCAGGTACGGGCGTCAAAGGCTTCTTTCAACCTGGCTAAGATTTGTTTAACAGTTCTTTGTCAGTGTCCAGCCAGGACTTTACTTCCCTTTGGGCCGCACTAGTCAACTGTCCTATTAACATGGTCACTTTCTGGTTCTCAGTCATGGAATATACTTCAAGCAAACTTTTCAGTCTCTCTTTGAAGTCGTTCAGGGTGTCCGATTTCCCTGATACTGCAGTAACCTTGTCATCCTGGAATATATGGCATTAAAAAGGAATGACTGGTGCAGCCGCCAGGGCCACAGCTGTGGCTGCGACTGGGGCTTTGGCTTGTGCCATGACCAGGGCTGTGACGACTACTGGGGCTACGGCAATGTCTGGAGCTACAGCGGCTTGGTCTGGGACTACTGCTGGTTCTTCTCCTTCCGGATCGGACATCTTCCTTCCCCCTAGTGAACCACAGCCATGCTCTTAATCTCTGCCAGCTTATCAGTCTACCGCTCTGCAGATGGGGAGTTGAGCATGCGGGGTTTCCGGATCAGGGCCTCTCTGTCCCGCCGCCTAACATCAGAGCGCAGGGCCTTTTCTAAGGTTCTTCCCACGACGACACACCCCTTCGGCTTCCCGTGCGCCGCATGTTACAGCAATGGCGATACTTATACAGTTCAATAAAGTCTATGGCACACACTACCCATTGACACCGAGTACGAAATCCTGTTGTGTGATGTCAGGATCTTGATACGCCCCAGGGCCGTGGGGTGCTCGGAACCGGGCTTTGGGTACTTCTGGGGAGTCACAGTGGTTGAGACCCGGCTCCGTGACCGTGGGCATCAACTTAAAAATGTTGGTTTTAGGGATGATTGTCGTGACACCACCCATGATGTTTGGCTATTGAGGGTCAATGCTGCGGTGCGGACCACTGGGGATGATGGGATTACACTAAGGTGGTGTGGCTCCCACGGGTGGAGTGTTTCCCCAGGGCAACCAGTAAAGTCTATGGCGGTGGTAGGCCGCTAGGGTGCAGGACTGAGGGCGCGGAATAACTGAAAGACACACAGTACGTTGTCTGGATCACAAAAACAGTTAAACAAACAAATAAAAATACTTTGTTGTAATGAATAACAGTAAAAAACAATTTGCTGCTAAAAAAGTAATAGAAAAACAGGGTATTTGGTTGATACATTTTTTTGCAAAAAAAGTATACTAAGCCACTCTACCAAACGTCAAGGTAACCTGTGGCACCCCTGCGGGGGATTGCCACAGGACCCACTGATGCAGGGAGGGATGTACACTTTGGCACACACAGCACACAACACCCTCCACCCCAGACCTGGAGGGGAAGCCCCACTGGTTGTCTTTAAGCCAGATCCCCTATAAATACCTAGGCCTGAGGAGAGTTAGTACTGAAGTCAGTCTGTAGTAAGTGAGTACAGAAGCAGCTGCTGGAAAGAGCTGGTTGCTGGACCAAGCCAGGCCCAGAACTAGAAACCTGACCAAGCTGTGCAGTGCCCTAGAGAGAGGGACGGAGGCCAGTAGAAGAGGTAGGAAGAAAGAAGGAGGGAACAGATCGGAGAACCCTTTAGCCCACCCGAACACCGGATTCCGAAGCTGCTATTAATCTAGTAGTAGTAGAGAAAACCCGGACAGACCAGGAGGATCTAGTCCCCCTGAAGTAAAGGGAGCAAGACACCAAACCTGACCAAGCATAGGACCAGGGGCCCAAGAGGAGAATAGGGATCCCCACAGCAAGGTCATCATTGTAGGTAGTGGAGTAGCATCCTGAGAGGGAGAAGGACAAAGAGCGCAGGCTCAGCTCCAGGCAGAACTTACCCCAATTACCGCACACACTAATAGAGGAGGCCTCACAACTCTCCAAGGTGGATGTCCCAAACTGCACCGATAACCTGGTTACCCTCCTGGACCATGCCTGTTACCAAACATCATAAAAAGGTACCGAAAGAGAGACTATTGTGTGTGTGCCTGCTTCAACGCCACCGCCTGCAGCGTTCACAGCAGAACCGCTAGTACTACTCCCCTCATCCACCCGGCAGCCCACCTGTGGGAAGCTGTACTACCAAAGCTGCACTTACATCACCTCAGCAGCCGGCCGTAGCGCTGGTAACTATTACCAGGTACCACAGGTGAAGTCACGTTACAAATCCCCCATCATCATCACACCCACCCCACCACTGAGGGTCCAGGGCACGGAACCGGGAACTGACCAGCCGTGATCCCCACCGAAGTAACCTCCTGTCCCGGTATCCGAGTACCGCCTACCCTTTCGACCGACTCAAACCCATTTCAGAGCATTTCCTAGCTGATGTATTTAAAAAACAGGCCAGGCCATCAGACTTAATGTCCTGGCAGCCCATTGGATGTGTTCTTGTCGGGTCCTGGGACAGCCGTCGGATAAGTGAGTATGTTATTTTTTTATTATTAAAACCTTTTAATATCTTTTATTTCATTTTCGCAGTGTATATAGATACACTGCGAAAGTACTCGCATTTCAAATTGACTTACATTGGACTCGCCACTCGTAATGAGTACCCGAGTATTAGGACCTACTCGTTACGAGTATAGCGAGTCCGAATATTTCACTACTTGCTCATCCCTACTTATAGCCTATATGGTGTCTGCTTTTCTGGTATGGGAAAAAATCTAAGTTAGTCCTATAAACTACTACGTTAAATGAAAAATGGTTAGCATTCAGATAACACATGGATGACATTCATGTTTTTTCACAAATCTATTCACTTGAAGGGGCGACTTTGGTCTGCAACATGGATTAAAGTTGGATTTATGTCTGTTTGTATATACAAAGAAGAACACTTGAAAGGCACACCGATTATAATGGGTTAATGAGCTATCCGTTAAATATATAGTACACGCACAACCAAAACAGATGTCTGAATGAGCCCTTATTTTTTGAGCATTAGTTGGCACAATATCAACAGAAGATGATATATTCCCCTACATTCTACCATAAATATTGTAGTTTTCCAATTATATATCTTGAAGCTTTTGTCTATATATGTTTACTTATTATATATTTAACATATAATTTATAGGTATATATAAATACAGTCCCTGACAGAAGTTATGTCGCTTATCCATGTTATAAAAGCTTATAACCTGACGTTAAATTCATCCATTGGTTGTAAAAATTACTGTTTTGAAAGCTGAAACCCTCTCAAATGTGGTTTAGGTTAAGAAATATTGATTATTTAATGAACACAGAATGGTCAGATTTTGGCAAGACAAATGTTTTGTTGGTCATATAATGCACCCAATCCTAGTTTACATCCTCACCTGTGCTCAGTAAATGATCCGGTTAATTGGTGGGTGTGTCTAAAAAGAAACTCAGCACCCCAGACCTTCACTTGAACTGCAACTTGAGCTCTGACAACATACCAAAACTCCACCCTGCGACCAAAGCCTTGATTATCAAGAGGCTGAAGACCAGATCCACTGCAGAGGTGGCTGGCACCTTTAATGTGTCTCAGCGTCAAGTACAAAGAATTAAAGAAAGATTTGAAGAGACTGGAGATGTGTTTGACAAGCCCAGGTCCGCAGACTCCCCAAGACAACTTCTCAGGAGGAACGTTTGTTAGTTAGAAAACCCAAAGCAAGCCCCTCTTCCACTGCAGCAGAGCTCCAACAGGCCGGGTCACCTCAAGTCCCTGAGTCAACTAGAACAGTTTGTAGGATTCTGTCTTAAAATCGCCTCCATGGTCGAATCAGTGCCCAGAAGCCAGCACTAAACAAAAGGCAAAAAAACAATGTGTGGCACTTGCAAAGTTCCACAGCCTGCTAAACACATATACGTGGGAAAAGTGGCAGAAGATGGATTTCTCTGATCAATCTTCAGTAGAATTAAACCACAGCTGCCACAAATACTGCAGGAGACCTACTGGAGCCAGTATGGATACAAAATATACCTAGAAAACAGTAAAATTTGTGGTGGAAAGATCATGGTCTGGGGCTACATTTAGTATGGGGGTGTGCAAAACAATTGCAAGGTGGAAGGCAATATCAATAGTCTAAAATATCAAGAAGTATTAGCTACCTCTTACATTCCAAATCATGAAAGGGGTCAAATTCTGCAGCAGGATGATGCTCCATCTCATATATCCATCTCTACAACAAAGTTCCTACAGGCAAAAGAGATCAAGTTGCTCAAGGACTGGCCAGTCCAGTCACCAGACATGAACATCATTGAGCATATTTGGGGTAGGATGAAAGAGGAAACTTGGAAGACAAAACCAAAGAATCTAGATGAACTCTGGGATGCATGTAAGACTGCATTCTTTGCTATTCCTGATGACTTCATTAATAAATTCTATGAATCATTGTTGACCGCATGGATGCAGTCCTTCAAGCTCATGGAAGTCACAAAAAATATTAAATATGACTTTAATAGCACCACAACTTCATTCACCAATGTTATGCAACATGTATTTGTATTTTAAGTTAATTATTTGCTTGAAAATCACATTACTTTCTGTTGGCGACAAAACTTTCGTCTTGCCAAAATCTGACCATTCTGTGTTCATTAAATGATCAATATTTCAGCATTGATGCCAATTTATTTTCTTAGCCTACACCACAGCTTTCAAAAAGAGTAATTTATACAAACAATGGATGAATTTAACGTCAGGTTATAAGCTTTTATTTACATAACATGGATAAGCGACATAACTTCTGGGACTGTGCATATAAAAATAAATATATTTTAAACATACAAATATATATATATTATGGAACAGAGCAGCACAGTTCTTAATAAATTTGGTGCCCACAACTAAGCTTTCCTCATTGAAGCCTCCAATACTTACGCAAAAAATGTTGCAGCACCCAAGTCCTTCAGTGTCAAGGGGCTCCTTTATTTACTGCATGTGCCCATGCTATAAATAAAGGAGCCCTTTGACACTGAAGGACTTGAGTGCTGCAACATTTTTTGCATATATATATATATATATATATATATATATATATATATATATAGTAGGAGTGTGCAATTTTTTTTGTCACCTGGCATCTGTATGCAATTCATTTTTTTATGAGCAGCTATTATTCTACAATCATTTACAGGACCATTTAGAGAATAGTAATGTATCTATAGAAAACATATGCCACTAGGATAGTCCGTGTGCCGCCCGTTCTCGACTATACAAAGCATGCTGCAATTTTTTCCTCGTCAAATACAGGTGAGAATAAATTGCAGATCTGCTCTGCCTTGGCCTTACTGCAATGTGATTTTTTTTCTCGAATTGAACTCATTGTATTTATTCACCAGTATGAACGAACCCTTAAGCTCACACAGTTTATTTCAAAATCTCCAGAACCTTTCTTTTTACGTATCTTCAGTATTGTGAACAGAGTGTATACAATGTGACTAACTTGAAATGTGATCATTTATGTGATATCATTAATTTATATCAATGTGATATTTATAAACTGTAAAAAGAGAAGAGAAAGCACAATAGGATTTTATCTTTATAACAAATGTCGCACGAACGTTTGTCGCTGCTCACCTGGGGTGGCTGTGTCACCCACAACCTGTATGAAGGTATGTTATGGCTGCTGCAGGATCCACACTCCACTTGCAAATAGTGGTGGCCAAGAATGAAAAAGGAGAACCGGACAGTGTTTCCTGGATCCGTGCTCCTCACACAATGAAACAGTGATTCCACATTTATCGTGCAATGATGGCCTTTATTCCACGTTTTGTAGTTATATCCCAACTCCTTCATCAGGGAGCCATTATAATCATTATTATTTTATTTATCGGCCTTCAGCTCCCTCTCGAGCCATAGCATCTTGATGGATAAATGCTCTGTATGAAGATTGATTTTGTGCAGCCTAGATAGGTCCACCAAGGTCTTCTCCACACTTATCTTGACAGTATCAAGCCATTGGGTTGCTTGTGTTCCTCCTCATCTTGCATCTTTTATACTTCCAACAATAATGTCCTTACCTAATGATTTTTCTCTTCATATTATGCTTCCAAAGTAGGCAAGTCATATATTAGTGATATTTCCTTCAAGTGACATGTCTGGCTTGATTTATTCCAAAATTGATTTATTTATTCGTCTTGCCATCCCTGAAAGTGATAAGATCCTTCTCCAGCACATTCCGAAGCTGTTGATACTTCTTCTGTCTTGTTTCTTTATCATCCATGTTTCACTTCCATATGTAACTACAGAAAAAACCAGACTATGTATGAGCTGTGTCTTTGTTGCGAGAGAAATATTTCTTGATTTTAAGACCTTGTTAAGTGACTTCATTGTGGATTTTCCTATAGCTATTTTACTATTGAATTCCAGTGTTGCCGCTGCATCTTGAGTGATCAATGATCCGAGGAGGTTGAATTCCTTTACCACTTCTAGTACATCACATATTTGTCCCGGTTGTACCTGACAGTGGTCAATATCTTTGTCTTACTTGGGTTACCTAGCTCCGATGTTCGAGCTTTCCATCTTGATACTCCATAATAAATCCTTCATTCTATCAACGCTTGTTGCTATCAGTGTTGTATTGTCTGTGTATCTTATATTGCTAATGATTCTTACTCCGATTTTTATTTCTTCTTCTTATTCAGCAAGTCTAGTTTTCCTGAAAATAGCTTCTGCATATGAATTGAAGAGAAATGGTGACAGGGTGCAGCCTTGTCTGACGCCTCACTTTACTTTGAACCATGCTGTGTCAACATCTTCTGTTCAGACTGTTGCTTCTTGATTGATGTAAAAGTTCCTAATGTGGCTGATCAGATGGTTTGAGGAATCTGTGAATAAAAAGGTGCAAGTGTGTGCTCAGAGCTGTTTGCTCACCTTGTGAGCTTGTGTCACACACAACCAGTTACAAGAACCCAGACAGATGCCGCAGAATCCACGTGCACTAAGGCAGACGAGTTAGCAGGAATTGGATCAAGTTAGTGGAAATCACCTGAGCTGCTGATCGAAATCCGATCGGTGGATTTTCTGATGAAAAAGTGGGCAAACAGTTTGAAATCAATTGAATAAACCACCTTTTAATTTATCCGACATAAGTTTGGACTTTTGTCTTTGCGCAGCAGCGCAGGTGATTTTCATTAACTCGATCCGGTTCCTCCCGATCAGACGGTTTGCACATCCATATTCCTTAGGCGGCCGTCACACGGTGAGATATCTTGCCCGATATCGTTTAAGCGATCTCCTTTTTGATCGCTTAAGCGATATCGGGCAAGATATCGTTGCATGTAATCAAGCGATTTACGATGGTAAATCGCTTGATCATGACATCGCTGATCTGAGGTTCGGTTCTCAGATCTAGCGATGAACGATGCAACGATCTGCATCATCGTGGTGTATGACACCACGATGATCCATCTCCCAGCGACCGCGCCTATGCTGGGAGATGGTAACTATGGTACACGTCGGGTAACTAAGCGACGCGCGGCGCCTAGTTACCCGATGTGTACCATAGTAACGAGCGAGATCGCTGCTCCACATCGCTGGTGAGTCTGTCTGTGTGACATCTCACCAGCGATGTGAGCGATATTGTAAGCGATTGCGCGTGCACGTGATCGCTTACAATATCGCTAAAGATATCTCACCGTGTGACGGCCGCCTTATGGTAATCCAAAGTGTCTGGTGATTAACAGAGTTAAAGGCTTTGCTGTAGTTGATGAAGTAAAAATAGTGATCCTTGTATTTATTGGCCTTTTCCATTATCAATCTCATGGTAGCAATTACATCTCTGGTTCCTCTGACCCTTCCTGATCCTGCTTGTTCCTCTGGCAACTCTTGGTCAAAGTAGGCCGTCTGTAACCATTTGTAGGATCTTCAGCAGTACTTTGCTGGCTTGAGATATGAGCACAATAGTCCGATAGCTTCCACAATAAGTAGCATCCCCCTTCTTCGGAGTAGGAATAAAGATGGATCTTGTCCAGTCCTTGGGCCATTTACCAGTAGTCCATATCTGTTGACACAGGTGTGTGATGACTTCTGCTGCTTCAGAAGACTTTAATAGCTTTATTGGTAAATTATCACATCCAGGTGCTTTGTTTTTAGATAGAAGCTTTATTGCAGGAAAAACTTCTTTTTTCAAGATGTTTGGTTCACTATCATGCCCAGTCTCAGTTTCTTCCCGTATCACTGACACATTTTTGTAGAGATTCTCCGTGTAGTCTTTCCATCTTTCCTCGATCTGTTCTGGCTCAGTTAGCTTGTTCCTATTGGCGCCTTTCAGTATTCCCACTCTTGGTTGAAACTTTCATCATATCTCTTTGATCTTTTGGTATGCCTTCTTGGTCTTGCCTTTCAGTTGTTCATTTACTATCTCTGTCAGATGCTAGGATATTGTTAATGATATCCTTGAAACGTCACGGATTTGTGAACATTCCAACGATATCGTTTGTGCGTCCTTGCGTGTAAACGAACGATGTAGGATGGAAAAATCGTTGGAACGTTAATCACAAAAATTAGATCCTGACCTCAAATCTATCATTCGTCGTCCAATTAAGGAACTGTGACGAAGCTACATTGTTCAGTGTGACACCTTTATGAACGATGTCGTTCAAAAATCTCCTATTCCTGCCGCTTTAAAACATCGTTCAGTCCTTGCTCTCCTATTTAACTGGTGCGTTGCCGAATGGGATATCGTTAACGATATCCTTGTGTGTGACAAAGCACTAACGATGTCTGAATGATCACGGTCACGTGATCGTTCTAAGGTATCGTTAACGATATCCTAAAGTGAGAAGCGGCCTTTATGTGATTGTAATGTGATTGTTTAGGAAACATATATCATAGATCCATAAAACTATATTAATTGTATGATGAACACTGAAAAGAAAAAGAGTCAAAATTCCAGAGACTTTTTTTTTATTGGTTGCAGCACTGCCCACAAAAATCCAGTAAAAAGAAACGAAACCATTGTCAGAGTAGGGAACAACCCTTTTTATTAAAGAGGACCTGTCACCAAGCCAGGCATGATGATCTAATTACAGCACTGGATGCAGCATGTCTGCTGCATCCAGGCAAGGGGTCCCCAGCACTTAGAAAACTTACATCGTGCAGCCATAAAGGAGGTGGCTAGAGGCTGCAGCGAAAGGGCAGATTCACACCCCCTGCATGTGTAATCTGCCAATCATTGTCTCCCTCTTCTGCAGCATAATAGAGAGTTTTGTTTTTTTTTCCCAGAAATGGCCGTTTCGCCCCACCCCCTACGGTAACGTCACCGCTTATACCCGCCCTGCTCTATGGTTAACAGAGAGCAGGGCGGGGAAAGGCCGCCCCACCTCCTGCAGTGACATCACCGAGGTAACCCTCCTTTCTCCCCCCCAAGGCCGATTGCCTGGCTCTAACCTTCACTAGTTCCCCCTGGAGGTCACTATATACCCTACCGGGTTCCTCCCACCTGCTGACTAGTGTGGGGTGTGGGTTCTAGGGTTCCACCTACTGTCCATAGTTCCACTTGCAGTAGGGTGACTACACCGCTTTTATAGGGTGTAGTACCCCTTTTGTGGCACCTACATAGTGGGGCACCACACTGGTGTCTAAAAACATGTTAAGGCTGGTTTCACACTTGCATTTTTTTGTCTAGCATCCTAATCAGATGTAAACCTTATGCTACCTGGTCAGGCCTGTTTCCATAGACTTAGGCTGGCTTCACATTTGTGTTTAGCTCCGCTGCATATGGCAGGGGCCGAATGTGTGCATGCGTCGTGCGTCCTTATATTTAACATGGGCACGCACAGTGTATGATTTCGCCTGCATATGGACTCATGTTCAGAGCTCCTCCCAACACCCTCCTATTAGTCGTGTCCTCTGTAAATTTTGAACTTTAGGGCGTATCAGGCAAAAAACTGGATGCAAGCCATTTTTTGACTGATTCAACACTTAGATCAGGCATAATGCTAGTACGGTTGCAGAAACAAACCCGGATACGATCAGACGCATTTTCAGCCTGATCACACCTGAACACAAGTGTGAAACCAGCCTAATAAAGCTTTAACTTTGCAATCCAAATGCCATTCAAAATTACACAATTCTCAAGATTTTTGGATCATTAATATTAGGGATTAAAAGTGTGCCTATTTCCATAGCAGCAACTTCTTTTTTCAATAATAACTATTCCTAATGACCTTTTTGTTTTTAAATTTCATGTATCATCAGTCCGGTATTTATAATTACACATGAGATTGAAATATTTTAAAAGGAAATCTTGTGTAAGAAGCATACCCAGCATGAAGCATGGAAGAACTCTATTAACACCATTTCACTTTTATTACCTATGAGCATTCAACTAGACTTCCTTGACACTAAGGTAATTGCCTTCAGTTAATTAACAATGGAATAGAAGTGTCGCTAATATACCAGTCTCCTCTCTCAAAGGGACATTGCTGCCATTATTGCACCTTCTTTTTAATGTTGGGTCAAAGACGTTAATCAGCGGTTCTTGCCCCCCACAGAAAAATTCATTACTCTAAAAATAAGTCTTGACAAACTACCGTAAGTCTGTAGTACATGTAGAACATCCATCCCTTATTTCTACATACATTACCTCGTTATATCACATCAACCTTAAAATTGCAGGAATATTTCATTTAAAAACATTTAAACAATATACACCGGTATGTAGAATACAACCCATAATAGTTGGGGATTATAATTTTGACATACAAGAGCCCTATGCTTCTGGCAAACAAAAATCACCAATCATCATAAAAATCAGGCACTCATCACGTTAATTATTGTTGATTATGGCCTGTGTCCACTATATTAACAGACCTGTGATTTTTAACCCCTTCCCGAAATGTGACATAATAATACCTCCTGCATTAGGTCATCACATATGGAATGGCTCCAAGCTTTCAACATGTTCAATATAGGGAAAGTGCCAACTGCCTGACAGAACCAGCATCTGACTGTAATAGCAGTGACTGGCCCTAGCTCAGATTGCTGCTGGTTATCCACGTCATTGCCACTTTGATAGTGCATGTATGTACCAGCTCCCATTGTCTTACCCCACTGATGGATTGGTAAAGTAGCTGAGGGCCTGCTGAAGGCACAAATGCCTGCCATCTTGGTCATTCTCTGATTGGGCTTCATTTAAAAATATAATTGTGTCCACGTACTGCAATACAACAGCATTGTACTATGGACTGTAAAATAAGGGACAAAAGGTTCAAGTCCTCTATGGGGATTAAAATAATTATAGAAAAATCATAATAGTATAAATCACCCTCATTTTCTTCTTCTAGTTCGAAATTATATATATATATATATATATATATATATATAAATATATACGTATCAAACAAAGTTCCACTGCAGCACTCCTTAAAATAGAGTTCAGTAGTCCTTTATTTCTGGCTTCAGATAGACCAACAGACAGGAGATGGCCACGTATCGGGCACACACGCCCTTTGTCAAGCAATCACATGCTAAAGTCCTCAGCCTTTTATACAGTCTACTTAATTAAATACAACTTAATATTAATCTTTCCATATCATAGAATTACCATAAATTAGTGAGTTACATTACTTGTGATATTTTATGATTCACTTTGTGTTTATATGTGCTTAACTATTTCCCCATTCTCTCAGTTTCTACCAATTTTTGGGCATTATGAACATTTCCATATGGTGTACTTCAATAACTCTATTATTATTGATATACTTTATGTAAAAAAACACTCCACTTCCACTTACAGTGCAGCGCCATGATCTCTGCTCCTCCTGCAGTATCTCAGCGTTGAGGAAGTACCCACTGCGCATGCGCTACTCTTGTTTGTATTCATCATAGCTACAAGTCAGTAGCGTCATCCCGCGATGACAAGGTGATTCTCGCGCATGCGCGGTAGCTCCTACTTCTTCCTATCTTTACTGCGCTTGCGTCCGCTGCTGCACAGAAACGTCTATTAGCGGCGGTTCACAGTGGCACATGAACCACTTAATTAGTGTTATTATAAGGACATGATAATCATAATCTTTATATCTTAATCCTGTAATACTGATGGGACCACTCTGTATACACCAATTAGGTGCATAATGTCTTAAATAAATGTGCACTCCGTTCCATTCATTCAGTTTAACCTCTCACTTGTCTTTCACCCTTGTTTAGAGGGTTAAAGCACAGTGAAACCCCTCTTGGAGATTCTGGGTGAAGGACCAAGTCTCTCCACTCTGGAGGTCATAAAGGGATTTTTCATTCTTACAACGGGGCACAAAATACAGACAACAGAGTTACTGCCAAAAACTCAATATACTTTTATTATTATCTCATTTTAATTAACAAGCGCCTCTAGTGGCCAAAAGATTTTTTGAATTTAGGAGAATGGCTTTGCACTTAAAGTGGTGATGGTTTAGTAAACTAAAAAAATATACAAAAATACTCAAAAATAAAAACATTTAATAAATCAAATTTGAAGTACACCGCATCAGATGTTCAGTTTTATGTATTTTTTTTTCCCTTTACTTCCTGTTGGGAAATCTGGAGAAAAAAGAAAAATTATAACGTGCATCACTTTTTTTGGTGAATTTAAAGTAGTGAATTACGTGCAAGAATGTGATTTAAAATATACACCATATAGGACTACAAAGTAGAATCATGTACAGGGGTAGATATATTTCATATATAATACACTCCTTTACAACAAAAATTTTAATTTATAATCAACATTTAAACCAAATGGTCTCAATGTGTTTAGCTCTTTTATCCATTTTAGTCCCTTTTCTTTTAATAGTTTTTCCCTATCACCTCCTCTACGTATATTTGGCACCGCATCTATTATCCTCCATTTTAAATCACTTTCTTCATGTTCTTTATCCATCCAATGTTTAGAGACTGGTAATCCTTTTAAATATATAGATACAGTATATATATAAATAAATCAAGAAAATAGGGCAGCATTACCAAAAATTATAGAATTGAATGCAAAACCTATACAGCAGTGTCCAATCAAGCGAAATAATAAATCAAGAAAAATTGGCAGCACTCCAAATTAAATGTGAAAAAAGTGGATACTTTACTGATCCTCAGGTCGCGACGTTTCGACGGTGACCTGTCTCACCGTTGAAACGTCGCGACCCGAAGATCAGTAAAGTATCCACTTTTTTCACATTTAAAAGAGTGCTGCCTATTTTTCTTGATATATATATATATATATATATATATATATATATATATATGATGGCTTTAATTAAAGTCATCATTGCTCTGAATACTAAACTCATTTCAGCAGTTGGCAGCGTGGGTTCAGGAAGCTCTGCCCTTTCTTCCCAGTATTTGGTTCTGACACCCCTGCACGCAGTGGTGGATTAAGTGCATCATGGGCCCGGGCAGTTCATAAAACCTGGCAACCCCCCCGCCCGCTAAAAATATTGTCTGCAAATATTTTGTAGCTCTTCTCAGAAAAACAGTGCAGCAGCCTCCCCAGTGGTATATACAGGCCCAAGCAGTATATACAGCAGCCCCAGTGGTATACAGCAGCCTCCCCAGAGGTATATACAGGCCCCAGCAGTATTACAGCAGTCTCCCTAGTGGTATATACAGGCCCCAGCAGTATATACAGCAGCCCCAGTGGTATACAGAAGCCTCCCCAGTGGTATATACAGGCCCCAGCAGTATTACAGCAGCCTCCCCAGTGGTATATACAGCGACCCCAGTGGTGGTATATACAGCAGCCCCAGTGGTGGTATATACAGCAGCCCCAGTGGTGGTATACAGGGCCCCCCCCCTTGCTGCTGCACACCTGTAAAGGAAGGAATACATCCATGCTGCATCATTATACTTACTTATACCTGCCGCTGTTGCTGTCCCACCGCCATCGCGCTCCTCCGGCTTCATCCGGCTTCTTCCTGTTTCCTCCTCTGGCGCACAGGCAATGACGTCATTGCCTGCGCCCGCCGGTCACAAACAGGAAGAAGCCGGATGAAGCCGGAGCCGGTACAGAGCGGCGACAGCGGTAGCCGGCAGCGGCAGGGATAAGTACTAATCGCAGGTGCAGCTGACCGGATAGCAGCGTAGCGGCGCTGGGTCCAGGCCCCCCACAAGCGCCGGGCCCCAAAGCGACCGCTATGTCTGCTATGCGGCCGGTAGTTAAGAATTAAGAAGGCGAACAGGCGGCCGGTCCCCTGGGCCCCCCAAGAAGCCTTGGGCCGGGGGCGACCGCCCAATCGCCCCAATGTAGATCCGCCATTGCCTGCATGAGTGGAGTGTGGATCCTGCAGCAGCCATCTTCATGCCTTCATACCAGTTGTGGGTAACACAACTGTCTCAGGTGAGCAGCAACAATTGAAACCCTACACATATTGTTGGCATCCAACCCTATTGCGCTTTCTCTCCTCTCCTATAGCTTGAAGTTAATTCCTCCTATAGTCACATTTGCTAATGTTCTCTGTTATCATGTCCCTAACATGCCCATTAAGATTGATATTTCTAATCCATGGTGAAGCTTTGACAAAATGCAGATATAAAAGTAGTTTATGACCCAGTAATACGGACACACCTAAACGTGGCTACTGGGTGGCTAGGTTATAGTTAGAAAATGACTGGCGACACCTGTGTGTAAAGGTGCTAGCTGGAAAAACACATTATAGAATAAGGTAAACAGCTACACATTAAAACACTAAGAATAAACATGATCTAGCATAATGGCTATAAAAATTAATGGCAAAGTAAATACGTAAAGCTAATACAAATGTGTATGGGGAAAAGAGACAGCAAAAAACTGCCGAGGAATACTGAAAACAATGGAGAAACTTAGCTGATTCACTGACCAATTCACAAGAGCCCAATAACCAATGTCAAGGTGTTATCCTCTATCGAGTACCTAACCTCATGCCTCTGCTTGGGATTAAAAGTGTGAAACCAGCCTAAGGTTATATAGTCCTGATAGTAAAATGATCATTTCATAAACTTCTGCTTTAGTCCTGGACTAGGTTATATAGCTACTATGACATGATTCTTAAAATTAAGTACACCCGAGATCTGTGCATGCAGTTTATATTGTAAACCTGGTTTTAGATCTCCTTTAACACATCAAACCTATAAAGTATCAATAGATCACTTTATATGTGGAATTACTACTATTCTCATTTTATTGTTATTTTAATATTAATTGAAAAAATCCCTTTAACCAGTCTTTGTTTAGAGGAGCTACTTGATCTTAAGAAATTATAGTTTCAGCTGTAACTCCCTGAATTTCCTCAAGGTACCTACATTCAATTGCATAATGTAATTATTATCTGTGTGATTTACAATACAATTAAGATGTAAACGCTTGATTTTTATCTCATCCGTCTAATTTTCTGGCAGCACCCAGCGCAAATTTCATTATAACTCGGTTTAATGCATGGGAGATTAAGTTTTATTGTTTTTTTTTTTAATATTGCTATTGAATTATAGCGAGTGAAATACATCTCTGCATGTGTAGATTTTATGACTTATTAAAAAAAAAAGATGCATTTAGGAGATATTGTGTCATTAAATTGTTTGCATGGGTTTATTAATCTATTATAATCTTTCATAGAAAAAATATTATAATATATTAAAAATTAAGTTCTGTCTATTTCAGAGATATGGAAATCATCTGTATGCCTGAAATATACACATCTACAGAACAAATGATGACTCGGCCATACACATTGGATGGCTGCTGGTTGAACTATGGTTCAGCCAATCGTTTGGCCGGGAATCATCTCAGCTGCCTGACCTCTGTGAGAGAGTCCCCGGCAGAATCGGTAGCCTGGAACAGACATGCCAGATTTCCCCTTCATTCAATTGTCCAGGACCCAGGGGAGGGCTGAGCCAGGTGGCAAGGGGACAAATGCCCTCTGGGCCGGTGCTCTAGAAGCATATTTGGTGCACAAGGCCATCTATCTCTTTTGGTCTGTACAGCTCCCTGTCTGTATGGAGTGACAGGCGGCCGACAGCAGCACACACAGAGTTATATTACCTGGAGACTTCTGGGTGGCTCAGGAGGCCTCTGGACTGTGGGTTTCACTTTCTTGGAGCTTCACTGCTGAGGCCCTGATTCCTCTCTCAC
Organism: Allobates femoralis; assembly: GCA_033576535.1. NCBI lineage: Eukaryota > Metazoa > Chordata > Amphibia > Anura > Aromobatidae > Allobates > Allobates femoralis. The sequence continues at coordinate 79,141,840 of JARQOC010000005.1, read as the reverse complement.
TTCCGGCCGAGCTCCATTATTCAGGCACCACTTACTCAACAAAGGTAGATACGGTATACACACTGGAGTCTGTGTGTTCGTGCTTGAGTTTCCCTGTATATATGTATCTGTGTTTGTACGTGTGTGGAATGTCTGTTTGTGAGTGCGTATATTTGCATGTATAAGGCAGCCTATATGCATGCAATTAATGTCCCCTATGGAATGTATAAACATCAATCTTTGTGAATTCTATGTGATGTATGCAGCATAATATATATTACAGTGCTGTGATTATATATCGTATATATGTAGAATTGTGTATACATAGTATAGGGATGTTTTTAAAGTATAGTGCTGTGTATATAGCTTATAGTGTGGAATCAACACTACATACACAGACACATTTCTAAACTATGTAGTAATACACAGCTCCACTGTATATTTTTTTTTACCACAGTATATAGTTTGGAGCTGTGTATATATGGTAATAGCAGCATATATGTTAGGGTTATTCATACTTTTTTTGTCCTGTATACATGGTGCAACACACACACACATATATACAGGGTGGGCCAATTATGTGGATGCACCTAAATAAAATGGGAATGGTTGGTGACATCAACTTCTTGTTTGTGGCACATTAGGGGGAAAAGTTTTCCAGATCAGTGGTGACCATGGCGGCCATTTTGAAGTTGGCCATTTTGGATCCAACTTTATTTTTTTCAACGGTAAGAGGGTCATGTGACATATCAAACTTATTGAGAATCTCATAGGAAAAACAATGGTGTGCTTGGTTTTAACGTAACCTTATTCTTTCATGAGTTATTTACAAGTTTATGACCACTTATAAAATGTGCAGCACGCCCATTGTGTTGGATTGTCAATGCAACCCTCTTCTCCCACTCTTGACACACTGATAGCAACACCGCAGAAGAAATGCCAGCACAGGCTTCCAGTATCTTCTGTTTCAGATGCTGCACATCTCGTATCTTCACAGCATAGACAATTGCCTTCAGATGAGTGATGAGGCAAACTATTTTGTGAATGGTGAAGTTAACAAACAAAACCACCGCTATTGGTCTGACACTAACCCACAGTGGATAGATCCCTCCAAGAACACAATAAATGATGGTATGGTGTGGTATATGGGGTACAAAGATAGAGGGCCATTCTTCATCAATGGAAACCTCAATGCCACTGGATATCTGTATCATGTACGTTTTGTACGGATATGCTAATTGCAGTGAAATGCATTGATGTTGTTTGTCACATCCAAGTCAATGCATTTCATTATTTGGCATTCAGACATTGCTCTTTTTGCTGTTTCGCTTTTGGGTTGAAAAGTGGGTCCGTAAAAAGAAGTCACACACCCATTTTATGGTGTTATTTCACTGCACTATTTACTCGCCTTCCTGCTCTTCCCCGGTGACCCCTCCTCATACAAGGGCCACAGGACCTGTGGAGGACCTTGGACAGCACATGTGACTGAGTGACATCACCTGTCTCATAGCAGGCTGCAGGGTCCTAGAGGCAGCAATTCTGCTGCCTTAAGGGATGACAGGACACAGCTGAGGTCACCAGGGGAGCGCGCCACAGTGAGTAAGCGGAGGTAAATAGCACAGCAGTAATTACACAGAGAAGGCTGCGCTCTGTGAGGATCCATTCTTGATGCAGTTTTGCACCAAAAACAGATCCTCACAAAATGCAGCAAAAATGCTGTGTGTGAATGCAGCCTTACTATGAAAACAGTGGAGAACTCTTTATTTGCCCATATGGGTGGCAATGTGTTTCGATTACATAGGGCGATGTGCACCAAATCTGCATCTTCTGGCAGGAAAATTGCTGCATGCTTTTTTTGATGCGTTTTTTCCTTCGTTCTTTTTTAATGAAGTCAATGAGAAAAACGCAGGCAAAAATGCAGAAATAATTGACAGGTTGTTTCTTTTTTCTGCACAAAAAATCTACTGCAAGCAGCACTTCCTTGTGCGCTCGCAATAAGCGGTGACTATGCAGGCTGCTGTCTGAACTGGTTACCACGATACACATCGGGTAACCAGGGACAGCGTCTGCTAGAAGCGGCCGCATCCACGCACCTGCGCTTCTCTGCCAGAATCTAAGTATTTAGCGCAAGAAGCGCTAAATACTGAAGCGCAGGTGTGTGGACAATGCCTATGTTAGTGAATGGACCAGGTCAGATCTGTGATTTTTCTCATGCCGATTCAACATGAGAAAACAACCACAGCATACAAGTCTATGGGTGTGAGTGAAATATCACACTGCACTCTGATGTCATCCACGTGTAGCGTGATATACTCCGAGACAGTCAATGGAGAAGATGGAGAAATTCATCTCTCCCTCTTCTCCTCACCTGTCCTCCGATCTCAAAGTCTATAGAATCGAATCACATTAGATGACATTAGTTTGAGCCAAGTGTCATTAGCATATCGCATCCCATGCTCTCGCCTCAGATGCCATGTGCTAGTGTGACTCTGGCCTTATACTTTATATACACCCTGCACAGTACCAGTTCTCCTGTCCTGTTATCAGAAAGGTGAGGTTGGATTGTCATCATTGTACGAGCATCACATGCTTGAAACAAAGTGCACACAATTTGGGAAACGTATGAACTATTGTGTCCAGCCCATTATGGGGGATTTCTGTGAATTTTTTTCCAAATTGCCTTTTTCCTTTCCCCTCCTTTTTTTGTGTTGTTTCAATTCACTCAAATTTAATTTAAACATTGATTTCAAGTTTTAATGTTCCTTTAAGTAGCAAGAAAAATCCAGCACCAAGTTTCATAGCATCTTCTAAGTCCAACAACAAAGTAGAACAGGGAGAAATAATATATCAACTTGTAGACTGTGAGCCCTCGTGGGCAGGGTTCTCTTCTCACCTATTAAATCCTCACCTATGCCTTGTAGACTGTGAGCCATCACAGGCAAAGTCCTCTCTTCTCACCTACTGTATCCTCACCCATCCTTTGTAGACTGTGATCTCTCCTGGGCAGGGTCCTCTCTTCTCACCTAGTGTCTCCTCACCCATCCCTTGTAGACTGTGAGCCCTCTTGGGCAGGTCCTTTCTTTTCACCTACTGTGTCCTCACCCATCCCTTCTAGACTGTGAACCCTCACAGGCAGGGTCCTCTCTCCTCACCTATTATATCCTCACCCATGCCTTGTAGACTGTAAGCCCTCACAGACAGGGTCCTCTCTTCTCCTATACCTGTCTGTGCCTTTTAGCGTTCACAATTATTGTACTTATCTATGTATGCCCATATATCACATGTAAAGTGGATTAAATGGTGCTGTAATAATAAATAATAATAAACTGATGCATGTCAGATCTCAAATTATCCTTATGATTAATGATCAATTGTGATCCGAAATGCATCATTTGATTACATAGATTAAAATAAGACTTACGTCCATCCTGTTCAACCTCTCTCCACCAATTATCCATTTTTTTGCCACAAATTACCTACAACCCAAAATGTTATGTTTACTGAGGAAATCATCCAGCTCCTTTTTTAAAATTGGTTATAGATTCTGCCATTGCTACCTCCTGTGAATGGCACTCCACATTCTGGCTGCTCTAACAGTAAAGAACCCTTTCCTATGTAGCTGCCAGAATCGCCTTTCTTCCACCCGCAGTGAGTGCCTTCAGGTCCTTAGTATTGTCTTTGGAAGGAAAAAGTCATGTGCCAGTCCTTTGTATTGACCACACATGTATTATACATGTAAAGATCTCCTCTGAGATGTCTCTTTTCTAAGCTAAACAGCCCAACTTTTCCAGCCTCATATAGGAGGCCTTATGAATCAATGTATCATTTCTCTTCACCGTAGTACATTTAGAAAAAACTTTAAGGATTTTAAGGCCTTTTTCTTACTATTTGGACTCATAACCCCATGTTCCATGCTCCAGTGGATATTAAGGGAATTGGATTGGGTTTTCTACTTTCTACTTATTTACTTTCAATGTTCCTTTATGGTTGGCAGGGGCGTAACTACAATCGGTGCAGGGGTTGCAATCGCACCTGAGCCCTAGAGCCTAAAAAAGTCCCTTTGGCTTATAGATAAAGACTATTTCTATTAAATCCAAAAAGAACGATGGAGGCTGGCTGAGCAACAGGATATTCCACAGCACACCACCGCTACAGGAGTATACAAGTAACTCTGTTAAGAGGTCAGTGCCCGGCTTTCATTTCTATGCTTGAATCTATTTCTATTAAAGATTTGCAATAATTGTGAACCCAAATAGGGTACCTTTACACACTGTAACTTTTGGCGGCGATCAGAGACAACCGAACGTGCGCATGCACGTTTTTCATGGTTGTCTCCGAACGCCGAAGGCGCTTGTACATGCTGCAATTGCGCCCTCAAATAACGGGACGTGTTTCCAGAGAAACTGCGGGAAACATCCGGTAGACTCCCGTTGACGCTTCACACGCCGCAATCCCCAATGGAATGTGGGCGCACCTGTTCAGCACCGCGAAAACATAGGCGTGCCAAATTGAGCGCTCCAAACACGTTCATTGGACAAAGCAATAGTGTCCTGATTGGGCAGCCTGCGCTGGAAGGCTGGCTAATACGTGATGCTATTGCCATTGCCTGTTCAAATATGGCGCCCTGTGAAGGGACAGCCAATGGAAACAAAGTAGCCACCACCAATCATCGCTAACGGGGCGCGGTCTCCAGCACGCTGTGGCACGCCTCCGGGAAATCAGTAGGCGACGCTGATTCCATCCCTATCGCCCATTCACACGCCAAAAGCAGGGAAATTCACCATCATAGTTACGTCTGGTTTTGGAGCAGTGCTCTGAAATCGCAACCAGGCGAAACTTTTAAAAACACCACCGGGTTCCCAAAATACACACCGCAATTTAGTAGCAATTTCATGGTGACGGTGACGGGGCTCCGGATTGCCTCTCAGTTTTCTCACCGCAGTTGCGGCGTGTAAAGTTGCCCTTATGGTACCTTTACACGCCGCCACGGCAGGCTGGATACATCGCGCTACTGGGTAGAAATGTAGCTTGTAGCGTCAATGTAGCCCGTCGTAGCGGCGTCTGAAGACGCGACGCTACAGCCGGTGACAGATACATCTGTTTATCGGCTCTGCTCGAAAACAGATGGCTATATCGCCGATGGTAGCGAGCTGTATCGGCGTGTAAAGAAGCAACGGAAGGGAACTCTGGACACCCGGGCTGTAGCTGCAATGTAGCTAAGGCGTGACCTCGGCTCCATGTTACCGCGCCCCATGTGCGATCATTGGTGGAAGCTGCTGCATGACGATTGGTAGTCGCTGCATAGGGAGGCATATTTAAGGAGCTGACGAGTCACACTACACAATCGCTCGAGCGTGCTGTATTACTCAGCCTCCTGCGATGCCTGCCCAATCAGGATGTTATTGCTTCGTCCTATCAGCGTACGGAAGTCTTGTAATCCACAATTGGAGCACGCCTATGTGCTGTCCCTGCTGCACCAGGTCCGCCCATAGTAGCTGGTTGTAGCGGCGTGTAAATGAGCTACAGCTGGCTACTTGAGACACCCGGCGATGTAGCTAGCTATAGATGTAGCGTGGCGTAGCGAACCTTGTGGCGGCGTGTAAAGAGGGTGCGTTGACCGTTTGTAGCCGTTTGAGCGTGCTCGTGCACGTGAAGTAGCGGGATGTATCCAGCCTGCTGTGGCGGCGTGTAAAGGTACCATTAGAGTTTTCATGAGTTACGCCACTGATGGTTGGAGCTAACGTTTGCCTTACGAGTAGGATATTTTTTAATGGATTGACCTACTACTGACTTCTTATGCAAAGTGAATGACCAATTTTACTTTTAAAAGAGTCTTTGCCTATGACATATTACTGTATATGAATCTGGCAGTGGCTTAACTTGAAACTTATGGACCCCGATGCGAAAGCTCCAACGGGGCCCCCAATTATTGCAAATGTTTAAAAGCAATAGTCTTTTTCTATAGGCCAAAGGGAATTTTTGGGCCCCCTAGGCTCCAGAGCCCGGTTGCAATTGCAACCCCTGCACCTATTTGTAGTTACGCCCCTGGAATTTGGTATACTGCAAGCATAACATGACAAATTAGTTCTACTTTCTCCTACATAATCTCACAATATAATCCCCATAAATCAGTATCATGGCTGAGCTGGACTGAACGAAACTGTTGTTCTCAGCATGTACATGTATAATTTTAGCTAACAATTATTTCCTAAGAACTTTTAGCCCTAATTTTAACACAGTATTACTGGAAAATGTTCCTGCTCTTTGAACGTTCAGTGTTTTATACAAAGAAGGGAAAAAAAAGTTGATTTATTGAATGAGCAATTACATTTGAAAATTGGATCTGCGGCAATTCAAATATATTCTTCTCATGAATCCAATTTACCACTAAATGGAATCCTGGGGTCACATTCTGTCTTAGTTTACACACACATTAAAACTGTAAAAGTTTCATATTTGTTCAAACTGTTAGGAGCCTTTGGTACCTTTACTAAAGCTATTATGCTGTAAGGGCTTTATTCAATCACATTTCCAAAGAGTTCATTTTTCATTGGCAATGATGAATAAAACTCATTGATGTACGTTCCATCCATAAAGAGCCTCTTTGTAGGATGCAGGCATGTCCCCTATAGATAGAGAGTGCGATCTACACATTAATAATATTTAGTGTCTTTGATGTCTATGACAATCCACAAAATGGTCTAATGGACACAGTTGTCTTCATACATTAAGAAGGCAGCAACATAAATCTTACACTGCCACGTGTACTAAAAAGCGTAGAAAAAGTTCCTAAATATCATTACTAAATACCAGAAAAGTTTTTAAACTTTTGGAATAAATTATGCAATAAATTATGTAATAAAAGTAAATGTATAATTAGAAAATCAACTCTCGTTTCAATCAAGTTTGTGTGTTAACTAGAGAGAGAGAGACAAGCACACATAAGGTCTTATCTGATTTATAATGCTGGAGTACCGATAGGGTAGCACTCACCTTGTGTGGTTGTGTGAAACACAACCATTATCAAGCATGGAAGGTGAAGGCTGCTGCGAATCACCCAAGGAGGTATCCTAGCCACGTGCAAGTGGAGCCAAGGAGGGTGCGTTGTAAAAATCGTGCTGCCTTCTGGAGTCCCAAGGAAAAGTCAAATCCAAGGAAGTGTCGATTTCCAAAGATTTTATTAAACTCTACACTTCGAGTGCATCTGCACACTTCTTCAGGAGTTAAAATCACATTGCCAAGGAAATGTCAAATCCAAGGAAGAGTAGATTTCCAGAGATTTTATTAAACTCTACACGTATTGTGTGTATCAGCACACTTCTTCAGGGGTTAACTCCAAAAGAAGTGTGCTGATGCACTCGAAACGCGTAGAGTTTAATAAAACCTATGGAAATCTACTCTTCCTTGAATTGCATTTTCCTTTGGACTACAGAAGGCAGTGCAATTTTTATAGCCCACCCTCCTTAGCTCTTCTTGCACGTGGCTATGAAGTTTGTGTGTTAGAAATATTTATTTTATTCTTGATGATATTTTCACATTTTTCACATCCCTTTCTATAATGAAAAAAATTCAACGTTCAGTTTGGGCGCTAAGTCTACTATTAGCCTTTTCAGCAGTCATCATCACAAACAGGATTACAATGGCCGGTAATGCTACTACACAGGATTATAACATGCTATGTTGCCTGGGTACAGTAACTAACTGTGCTTAGTTATAACATAATAGAATGATATTTTTCACATAAAAACAGGGGGTGGTGCTATGTGGAGGGGCAGAGCTACACAAAGGGGTGGTGCTATGTGGAGGGGTGGAGCTATGAAGGGCAAGGCTATAAAGGAGACAGAGCTGTGAAGGGGTGGGGTTATATGGAGGGTTGGAGCTTTGTAGGGGTGAATCTAGGTGGAGGGGTGGGGCTACTGAAAGGGGTGGAGCTATGATACATACACATACACTCAGCTTTATATATTAGATAATGGTTACTAGTGATGAGCCCGCCTGATCTAATAGCAGGGCATGACCAATAGGCTGCTCTGACGCTATGCTTCACATGTACCTGAGTGGCAGAGCCTTATGATAACCTTGTGTCTGTAAACGCCACCAGTCGCCTCCCTGACAGCATGGCCAGACGCTGGTGCTACAACCGCCCCTATCTGTGTGTTGTAGGTGACTGCACAACAGTATGCGGGTGTGCCGCCCAGCTTAGGGGACCGGGATACCCGGCGCAGGGTCCCTTTCCTTGGGGGAGTCACTGGTGGCTGGACCCAGGCCGTGGCCCCAGGCTGACACACTCCTAAAGGGGGGTATTTACAGGGGATTTAGAAGTTTATATAGTTTATAAAGTTTGTAGATGTTATTGTCGTGACGCCACCCAGAATAATGTGGCTATATATGGCCACCGCTGCCTTGTACTGGCCAGGGAATGATGATGAGAGACAGCTGAGATGGTATAGCCCTTTTCCGGGTAGGACTGTAGGGTCCCCTGGACAGGTGATGTTAAAGTTAGTGATGGATGAAGATGGAAGTCTGGTGAGGAGATGTTAAGGGCACAGACACTTACTTGATTCACAGCAAATTCTCTCAGCGGTGATGGTCCCAATCCTGGATAGATGGTAGCTGTTAAATCAGAGGCTGAGGCACAGATGAAGTTTAACTGGTTTACTTTCAACCAAACTACAATACAACAAGTCCCGTCTCCGGAGTCTGCAATAGGGGTTCAGTTGCTCAGGCCCCACCGGGTCCTTTACCTCCTGCTTGCGCTGTCTGTGTGGCCCTGCTGCCGTGTGTGAACTGGCTGCCGGCCCAAATCTGTCCTCTCTGGGTCCCACTCAACAGGCAACTTAAGTCCTTTGTCTCTCTCTGCTTACCCCCTCCGGGAGTACTGCTGAACTCTTAGTATGTTGCTGTGTCTGGCCCTGTAAGCTTGTTGTTACCTCACGTTGTCCGGTTGCTGTATTGTATATAACTAATGCAGCCACGGATCCGGTATCCGTATCTGCGCTTTTTATCTAGGGTAGATAATGATGCTACCCGATTCTGAAAGTGTTCCTCTTATCAGTTTTCTCCTCAGACCGATGGCTTGGCCCTAGAAAATTGTCAGTCAGTTCTCAGGAACTCAATGCAGCTCCTGTCACTCTGAGATCCTGGCTCCAACTGTCTGAAAATCTACCTCAGACCAGTGTTTTATCTCTAGGGAAATCTCTGGTGTCTCTGGAGCTCCCCCTACTGGCCAAAGGTGGTAGTGCAGTGGCATGGCTTTCTATGTGAGTGCAACTATTATGATCTTATACTGTGGCTAATACCCGCAGGGGTGCCACACGGACACCTGTGTTACCTCTCAGAGGAGCTGGCAGCCTGCTGCTAGGTGCAATGGGTATTTACCTGGCAATTTTTGGTGAGTTTTTTTTTCTTTGATTCTATGTCCTAGTTTGGTGACTCTCTAGTGATGAGCGAGTAGTAAGATCTTCGGGTTCGGATAGCTCTAACTGAATAAATTGAACTGTTTCAGTATTTGGATCTGAGTGAGTTCCCCATTAACTGGCATTGGATTCATTACTCATTACTTGTTCAAAGTATTCAGACAGAGCTATCTGAACCTGAGTATCTTACTACTCGCTCATCACTAATGATTACCAAACACCCCACACCCTCTCTGCACAATAACCTCTGCACAGGATACAGAGCATACCTAGAAGGTTTTCCTGACAAATCAATAAATCTGATCCTGACTTTTGCATATATGTCCAATGTGGCTGTTGTAATGCGATGAGATGATTTTAGGCAGCATGTGGCTTAACGGCATGATCGTAATTATCTTGACTAAGTTCCTTAATCCGTGTTTATTAAAAGATCTACATCCCTTAGAATAAGAAAGATCTTCATCACAAATAGGAAAAGAAATACGGTATATAAAATTCCTTGGTCATGCAGATCTAACATAGGCTGTTGCTTAAAGCACTACTCCAGTGCTTGTTTCAGCACTGGAGTGGGGCTTTAAATGTAAGTCCCCTACCCCCAGTCTTATACTCACCTGCCACTGTTTTCACCTTTTTCCAGCTGCGCTTCCAGTTTGCGGAGATTTGTGACCTGCCGGCAGCTCCAGTGTGTCATGGAACGTGCCAGAAGTCACAATTCTATGAGAGCCTCATTCTGGCCCTCATACAGTTGAATTGAGAGCTTTTGATGTATTATTTTATTATTTCCAGACAGTTAGAAGATACTGGCACAATAAGAATGCTAGAAATAGGAAGAAACCACTATGGCTAAATAAGGCTGTAAGGGGCGCAGTACGTGACAAAAAGAAAGCATTTAGGGAATTAAAGCAAGTAGGTAGTGATGAAGCGTTAAATAAATACAGAAAATTAAATAACATTTGTAAAAAGCAAATCAAGGCAGCAAAGATTGAGACAGAGAGACTCATTGCCAGAGAAAGTAAAAACAATCCCAAAATATTTTTTAACTACATGAAAAGTAAGAAACTACAAAAATGATGGTGTTGGCCCCTTGAAAAATAATCTGGGTAAAATGGTGGATGAGGATGAGGAAAAAGCCAATATGCTAAATTACTTTTTTTCAACAGTGTTTACACTAGAAAATCCCATGACAGACAATATGATCAGTGATAACAAAAACTGTCAATTAAATGTCACCTGCTTAACCAAGCAGGAAGTATGGCACTGCCTAAAAATCACTAAAATTGACAAATCCTCGCGCCCGGATGGGATACACCCCAGAGTGCTGCAGGAATTAAGTACTGTCATACATAGACCATTATTTTTAATATTTAAAGATTCCATAATAACAGGGTCTGTACCACAGGACTGGCGCATAGCAAATGTGGTGCCAATATTCAAAAAGGGGACCAAAACTGAACTTGGAAATTATGGGCGAGTAAGCTTAACCTCTACTGTGGGTAAAATCCTAGAGGGTTTTCTAAGAGATGCTATACTGGAGTATCTGAAGAAAAATAACCTCATGACCCAATATCAACATGGTTTTACGAGGGACCGTTCCTGTCAAACTAATCTGATAAGCTTCTATGAAGAAGTAAGTTCTGGACTGGACCAAAGAAATGGACGTGGTGTATATGGACTTTTCAAAAGCTGTTGATACGGTGCCATACAAAAGGTTGATACAAAAAATAAGAGCAAGGGGAATAGGGGAAAATATGTGTAAGTGGCTTAAGAACTGGCTTAGTGATAGAAAACAAAGGGTGGTCATTAATGGAACACACTCAGAATGGGTCACAGTTAACAGTGGGGTACCACAGAGGTCAGTATTAGGCCCGCTTCTTTTTAATATATTTATTAATGACCTTGTAGGGGGCATACAGAGTAGAATCTCAATATTTGCAGATACTGTAAGAATATAAAAGGGTGGGGGACAAGAGGCGCAATAGTGCCCTATCACTAGTGACACTGATGGTAATGGGGTGATGACGAGAAGCCACTCACCTGGTGCAGTTGTGATCCCCACAACTGGTTTGAAGGCGTTTTGGAAATATTATTCCAAGCTGCTGCAGGACCTCCACCGACCACTGAACAGTGGTTTAATCCAGAAAGATGATGGGAGTGTAGGTGTGCCACGGTCCGCGCTACTCCAGGGCTTAAAAAACTCACCAAAGAGACAGTCAGATTTCTATCCTTTATTCTACTCCTCCTACGCGTTTCGGCGCCTAGCCTGGCACCTTCATCACTGAAACGCGTAGGAGGAGGAGAATAAAGGATGGAAATCTGACTGACTCTTTGGTGAGTTGTTTAAGCCCTGGAGCAGCGCGGACCGTGGCACACCTATACTCCCAATATTTGCAGATGACACTATACTCTGCAGGGTAATCAATACAGAGGAGGACAATTTTATATTACAGGAGGATTTATGTAAACTAGAAGCTTGGGCTGATAAATGGCAAATGAGCTTTAATGGGGATAAATGTAAGGTCATGCACTTGGGCAGAGGAAACAAAAGGTATAATTATGTGCTTAATTGTAAAACACTGGGCAAAACTATCACTGAAAAAGACCTGGGTGTATGGGTAGATGATGAACTCACATTTAGTGACCTGTGTCAGGCAGCTGCTGCAAAGGCAAATAAAATAATGGGATGCATTAAAAGAGGCATAGATGCTCATGAGGAGAACATCATTTTACCTCTATTCAGGTCACTAGTGCGACCACACTTAGAATACTGTGTACAATTCTGGTCTCTGGTGTATAAGAAAGACATAGCTGAACTAGAGCGGGTCCAGAGAAGAGCGACCAAGGTTATTAGAGGACTGAGGGGTCTGCAATACCAAGACAGGTTATTAAACTTGGGGTTATTTAGCTTGGAAAACAAAGGCTTAGGGGTGATCTTATAATAATGTATAAATATATGAGGGGACAGTACAGAGACCTTTCTAATAATCTCTTTACTCTTAGGCCTGAGACGGGGACAAGGGGGAACCCTCTACGTCTGGAGGAAAGAAGGTTTAATCATAATCACAGACGCAGATTCTTTACTGTAAGAGCAGTGAGACTATGGAACTCTCTGCCACATGGTGTTGTAATGAGTGAGTCACTACTAACATTTAAGAAGGGCCTGGATGCCTTTCTTGAAAACTATAATATTACCAGTTATATATACTAGATTCTTTGATAGGGCGTTGATCCAGGGAATTAGTCTGATTGCCGTATCTGGAGTCAGGAAGGAATTTTTTTCCCCAATGTGGAGCTTAGTGTTGCCACATGGGTTTTTTTTTTGCCTTCCTCTGGATCAACATGTTAGGCTATGGGTTGAACTAGATGGACTTAGTCTTCCTTCAACCTTAAAAACTATGTTACTATGTTACTATGTAGCGGGACTGGAGCAATGCTGAAAAAGAATGGAAACGCCAGAGGGTGTGTTTGAGACTGGAGACAGGGACTTACGGTAGCTTTAAGCAGCATTGCAAAAAAAAATCACTGGAGTGGTGCTTTAAATATTGTTAATTATATTAAAAGAAACTCTTGTCATTGATCCAGACTGGGCCTAGCACCTTAACTCCAAGACATTTCATTTAGAGCAACCAAATGAATGGGCAGTCTTATAAAACTGAACAAGTTCTCTCCAAGTATTAACTGGAAATTTCATGCTCACTAGCACTGAAGAAAACCAACCATTATTTCTCCTTTATTAGGCCATATAGTTGGTATAAATAATTTGCTGTTGAATAAACTCTTGATAGGTGCAATACCCACATTTATCCATCAAAAGTATAGATTGCAAAGTGAAATGTTTAAGACCAACAGTGTTGTGCTTTACAAGACATCAGCAGCTGCCTGGCATTGAATATGATACTCTCAGACTTTTATGTTTATGCCTGGCAATGTTCTGTACATCAAATCCACAATGCATCTGATGCACAATAGCCTCATGTGCTCTGCAAGGTTCTTAAGGCATAAATGGTTAATGAATGAACTGTAGAAGAGATAATAAGATACTTTGTAAAATGTCTTAAAGGGAATCTGTCCCCTAGTTTATGCCCCCCAAACCTATCACTACGTGTCCCTGCAGCTTCCTAGTACATCCCTAACCATCCCTGTCTGACCTAAATTTTAATTCTCCAGGGACAATGTGTCATCGGTTCGCGCTGCCAAAAATGACTCAAATCCAAAGTTCACTCTACACATTTATTGGATCCATCCTCCAACGCGTTTCGGAGCCTGCTAACCTCCTTCATCAAAGAGTGTAAGAACTTTGGATTTGAGTCATTTGTGACAGCGCGGACCAACGACACATTGTCCCTGGAAAATTCTGGAATTTGACCACATAGCACGAGGAGGTGTGGGTCCAGCAGCAGTCGCCATTACATGCTTTTTATACTGGTTGTGTGTCACACAACTAGATCAGGTGAGCAGTGATTATTACGGCTCTTAAGCCGCAGATTGTTAAAAAGATAAGACCCTATCTGCTCTTGCTTCGTTTTTTAGTTTTGACCTACATGTGAGTTATAAATGTGGAAAAAAGCGATTGCTAACTTACATTTTTCCCCCATTCTGAGGGCGTTCCTAGACGTGTGGGCGAGCTGTGGGTGATGGGTGGGTGATCTCTCCAGGCCAATTCTCCTCCCCCCTCAATCCTTGGTATCATGCCCGGTGGGAGTGATAACTCATTCAAAAGCACGCTCCTAGAGTTTCAAATTCGGTTGGCGCTTTCTTTCGGGTAAGACACCATGGTTGCATCATTTCCAGTTTGGTGCAGTGTAGAGGATTATCGAGTGTACGGGCAGGCTTCAGAATCCACACTGCGCATGCTCTGGAGCCAGCCAGTATAACTAATACACCCCCCCCTTCCCACACTGCACAGGACTGGAAATGACGTGACCACTATGTCTTGACTGAAAGAAAACACCCACCGATTTTGAAACTCCAGTATTGTGCTCCTGAATGAATTATCACTCCCACCGGGGCGTGATACAAAGGAGTGAGGGGGGAGGAGAATTGGCCCGGAGAGACCACCCACCCATCACCCACAGCTCGCCCACACGTTTAGGAACACCATCAGAACGGGGGAAACATGTAAGTTATCTATCATTTTTTCCAAATTTAGGTCAGACAGGGATGGTTAGGGATGTAGTAGGAAGCTGTAGGGACAGGTGGTGTTAGGCTTGGGGGCATAAACTAGGTGACAGGTTCCCTTTAAAGAGCAACACATCTTTTTCCAATTCTGAGCCAGTTACCCCTCCTGCTCATGAACTCCTCATTCACTATCAAATAATGATAAACTTAATCTTGACATACAAGTGAGACTGAAAAAGCAGGCTGTTCATAAACCAGTGGGGGAAAAAGAGGAAGTAGTCCTTTAGATATTATAAAACACCCATAGTCCTCCATATATTATAATACAAACCCTACAGTCCTTTAGATATTATAATACACCCATAGTCCTCCATATATTATAATACAAACCCTACAGTCCTTTACATATTATAATACACCCCATAGTCTTCCATATATTATAATACACACCCTACAGTTGTTAACATATTATATGATACCCTATAGTCCTCCGTATATTATAATACACACCCTACAGTCCTTTTCATAATATAATACACACAGGGCAGTATTTGGAGTTTCTGTTGCCCTAGGCAATGCCAGTGGTCGCTAACCCCCAGCCCCCCCTACCCTCTCGTGGACAATCTTTTCCCCCCGTCACGGCCAAGTTTCATGTAGCTTCTCCCCCCACATTCCATCATGTAGCACATATATAAGGTATGTAGGTTTGTCCAACCACACTACAGAGACATACTGATAGGATGTTTACATTGTGAGCCCCAATGGGGACAGTGTTGATGGTGTATGTAAAGTGCTGTGGAGTTCATAGTGTAATATAAATGCAAAAAAACTTTATTCTTAATATTATGTCACAATACCAGGATCTGAGGATCTTCTGTTTTGAGGTCAGGGGCTTCTGATGCCATGTTGCTGCCTGTGTCGCTGTCTTCCTCTTTTGACACTGCAGTGCGGTGGACAAGAGAGCATTAACTGGTTAATAACTAGAAGTATGGAGTGTGTAGTAACTGAGCCATAAATCCTCCCGATACCATGTCCAGCAGACATTGCAGGATTACTATATGGATTTTATTATTAGGGTACGGACATACTGGCGTGATTTTATCACATTGCATTCATACCAATGTTAATCAATGACTGAAAGCACATTGGTGAGTGTTGGATGCTTTTTTCTCATCCAAATTCTGGCTGAGAAAAGTGTCGCAACATCCTCTGACAGTATGTGATTCACACGCGAGACTCGCCAATGCAAGTCTATGGGTCCGACAAAATCATGGACCGCACACTGACAGCACACGAACCATCCCCACACACAGAGGGGTACACCGAGCCCCAGAGTAACCCTTCCACTGCCAGGTACAGCATGACACAGAATGGTACACCAAGCCAGAGTAACCCCTCCACTTCCAGGTACAGCATGACAGAGGGATACACCAAATTAGCACCACCCCATGTCTACCATGCACATCCCAACCCCCCAAGTCACATGCACATCCCAGCACCACACCCTGCCTACCGTGCGTATCCCAGCACCCCTGTCTCCCATGCACATCCATCCCAGCACCCCCCCGTCTCCCATGCACATGCATCCCAGCACCCCCCCGTCTCCCATGCACATCCATCCCAGCCCCCCCCCCGTCTCCCATGCACATCCATCCCAGCACCCCCCCATCTCCCATGCACATCCATCCCAGCACGCCCCATCTCCCATGCTCATCCATCCCAGCACCCCCCGTCTCCCATGCTCATCCATCCCAGCACCCCCCGTCTCCCATGCACATCCATCCCAGCACCCCCCGTCTCCCATGCACATCCCAGCACCCCCCAGCTCCCATGCACATCCCATCACCCCCCGTCTCCCATGCACATCCATCCCAGCACCCCCCCTGTCTCTCATGCACATCCATCCCAGCACCCCCGTCTTCCATGCACATCCCAGCACTCCCGTCTCCCATGTACATCCATCCCAGAACCCCCCCGTCTCTGATGCTCATCCATCCAGCACCCCCGTCTCCCATGCACATCCATCCCAGCACCCCCCGTCTCCCATGCACATCCCAGCACCCCCCAGCTCCCATGCACATCCCAGCACCCCCCGTCTCCCATGCACATACATCCCAGCACCCTCACTGTCTCTCATGCACATCCATCCCAGCACCCCCTGTCTCCCATGCACATCCCAGCACCCCCGTCTCCCATGTACATCCATCCCAGCACCCCCGTCTCCCATGTACATCCATCCCAGCACCCCCGTCTCCCATGCACATCCCAGCACCCCCCTGTCTCCCATGCACATCCCAGCACCCCTCTGTCTCCCATGCACATCCATCCCAGCACCCCCTTGTCTCCCATGTACATCCATCCCAGCACTCCCCAGTCTCCCATGCACATCCCAGCACGCCCGTCTCCCTTGCACATCCATTCCAGCACCCCCCATCTCCCATGCACATCCCAGCACTCCCCCTGCCATGCACATCCCAGCACTCCCCCTGCCATACACATCCCAGCACCCCCTCATCTCCCATGCACATCCCAGCACCCCCCCATCACCCATGCACATCCCAGCACCCCCGTATCCCATGCACATCCCAGCACCCCCTCATCTCGCATGCAGATTCCAGCACCCCCCAATCTTCCATCACATCCCAATACTCCCCCTGCCAAGCACATCCATCCCTGCACCCCCCATCTCCCCATGCACATCCTTCCCAGCACCTCCGTCTGCCCTGCACATCCCAGCACCCCCCCTGCATATCCTAGCACTCCCCACCGTCCCCCATGCACATCCATCCCTGCAACCCACCCTCTGCCTGCCATGTACATCCATTCCATCATCCCCCCTCCCCTTCTCCCCTGCCGGCCATGCACTGTGATGCACATCCCAGATCCCAGCACTCCACCCTGCCATGTGCATCTCACAGTGCACACCGCTCTCCCCCTTGCCCCCTCCCCCGCTTCTTCGGCTCTAAAGCGCCTTACCTGCTTCCTGCTCCCGCCTCCAGGCAGATCCAGCGACGTCTTCTCTTCTCTCCCGCACTTTGCAGACGCCGGCAGTGTGGTGACTCATCACCTGCTGCCTCGCGCTGTGACGCTGCAGGTTCGCACGGCCGGATGTCGGGGTGGGGAGCCGAATGGACTCCACTGACCCTGGAAGTGCAGGGCGCTCACATTCATTTGCAATTGTGTGTTAAAGACATGCTGGCAAATGAATGCTATGCCCCTGGGCCCCCACCAAAAACACTCCAAATTTAATAAAGAGCTTGGAGGAGGGAGGGGGATTTAAAAAAAAAAACAAAACCACTTTTTTTTAACTTGCCCCTATTGCTGCCCACTTGACACCTGGTGCCCTAGGCAAGTGCCCACGGGTGCCTAATGGTAAATACGGCCCTGAATACACCCCATAGTCCTCCGTATATTATAATACACACCCTACAGTCCTTTACATATTATAATACACCCCACAGTCCTCCATATATTAGTCCTCCAGTCACTTTACCAGTTTTATAAATGTGATTAAAAGGAACCTGTCACCAGGTTTTTGCCATCCATCTGAGAGCAGCATAATGTAGAAACAGAGACCCTGATTCCAGCGATGTGTCACTTAATGGGCTGCTTGCTGTCATTTTGATAAAATTAGTGTTTTCTGTGTTGCAGATTTAGCAGTCTGTGAATATGCCAGACTTCCTGGCTGCAGGCCAAGTAGACTGCTAATGATAATCTCCAGCTGATTAAACAGTGATTTTATCAAAACTACATTGAGCAGCCCAGTAAGTGATGCATCGCTGGAATCTGGATCTTGGTCCTATATTATGCTATTCTCAGATTAGGTTGCAAAAACCTGGTGACAGGTTCCCTTTAAATCTCTCATTTCATTATTTACTAAATTGCTTGGCTTATTTCCCCCAAAACAAGAGTGAAGACATATAGGCCTACATCAAAATAGTAGTTGTAGAGGCATAAACAATTTATTGGGTACATGAAAACATTTTCTATTTTATTTATTTTTTATTTTTTTAAGTAGTAAACATAATAAAATGCAGGTCGTATAACGCATCTGATATTATTTACTGATGTGATGTGTTCGGTCAGTCAGGCATGCTCCATGTAAAGTCACAGCATTTAGGGATTGGTAACATTACACCCTATTTGGAAAGTTCACTAATCATTAACTTCTTGCTACTTCAACTGTTGCTCCCTGAAGTCTTTACTCAGGGACCTGACAGACTGCAATTGTTTGCTGCCTTGTAGCAAATAGAATAAAATGTCAATATGAGCCCCATTAAGATCATTATACAACCAAAATGAATGGTACATGAAAGATGCCTTTCTCACTTTGGACCACCAGTATAATGAATTGGAGTGCCCTCGGATGAACCACATCCCCTGAGGATCCATAGTACAAGGGGATTATTATACATCGTTTTCCACATATAATGGCTACCAGATTGTACACTGAGAAAATTGTAAAGAGTTATATTCCCATAGTATGAATGCTTGATCCTCGTGTCTAACACACAGGGGATCATATACATGTACCTGAATGGTCGCTCAACATCTACCGGTAATTGCAGATTTTAATTCAGATTTTTTTTAGCATAGCTTTTATAAGGTTGACAAATAATAAGGATATAGTATGATTGAATCCATATAATGATTGGCTTAATATGATGCAATAATTGTGAATCTTTAATCTTCATTTTCATTGTTTAACTAAATTTGCAGAATTTAAAAGTAAAGAGTAATTTTATAGTTGCAAAGTAAGAATGCTTTAATAAATGGAAGTGTTAATAGTTTTATTAATTAACATAATGCAAAGTGAAGGAACAAAAAATAAATCTTAATCAAATCAATATTTGGTGTGATTACACTTTACCTTTAAATCGGCCAATATTTTGAACGTTTTCCCGAACTTAGCCGCGTTTGCCGACTTTTGGGTAAAGTATTCGGGTTTCCGATCACCAAACTGAATCACCCATGTTCTTGGTGAACGTGTTCAAAGTTCACTCATCTCTTGGAATAAATTTCCCCCCCAAAAATTAAAGAATTAGGCACAACAATTTAGGCAACAATATTTACCTGCCCAGGTCACAGAATCTAAAGCAAATCCCTTTAAAAATATTGGAACCAACAGAGGAGCAAACACTGAGGAAACAACCACTCACAAGCTACCAATTCATGGAGGAAGTGATTGCTTAGTATTAAAATTGCATAATTGTGGGCAGATAAACAGAACCTAGATTACTGAAAGACCAGATAGGAGAGAACGGACAATTGTGAGAGTTGTAACTTGAGATGAGTGGTACTGTGGATATTCCGATTCACCGAATCCA
Organism: Allobates femoralis; assembly: GCA_033576535.1. NCBI lineage: Eukaryota > Metazoa > Chordata > Amphibia > Anura > Aromobatidae > Allobates > Allobates femoralis. Next base: position 79,122,003 of record JARQOC010000005.1, on the reverse strand, counting down.
CATAGACTAAAAAAAAAGTTGGGTTTTGGAATTAAACTTGACCCGAACTTGACCCCGAATAGTGAACCTCATACAAGTCAAAGGGGACAAGAGGTTCAGGGCTGTAAAATTGGGTACGTAAGGGCTATAAGAGGAAACCAAAATGGGTCAAATTTACATTGACCGCAATTTGACTATCCACATCTAAACAAAGATTGACATCCAACCAGGTTTTGCCTTTATATATTCTGTTTTGAATTGTTGTTTGAACATTTCATGTATGCCATGAGTAAGAGCACATTCCCCAAAATGCATTGGCTTTTGAATGTATTACTACCAAAAATATGGATTTTAATTCATAATCCCAGAGTAACCCTGACTTTTTGGGATGCTTGGCCTTAAATTCCTTTGCCATTCAGCTGCACTGTTGTGATGCGAATCACTGCAGTAATGAATAGTCCCAGAACTGACGAGAAAGACTAAAATTACAGATAATAATTATAATAATAATACTACTTACTGGATAAGTAAAGGTAGGTCAAACAATCCGAGGTCAGGTCCAGGAAATGGCTCAGTACATCAAGGGGTAGTCAGAGACGAAATCCAATTCACGAGTCGGGGTCAGGAAAACCATAAAGACAAGACAGTTTACGAAGAGCAGGCAAAAGAGTAATCAGATCACATGCAAATGGTTAAAGTCCAGGTAAGGGAATTAAGTCAGGCTGGGTCAGGCACAGAGCACAGAGAGATCAGTCTCACACAGGCAGTGTATGATTGACACTGAATGGAGGGGCTAGCATGCTTAAGTAGAGTACTAATCAAGGGAAGTGAACACAGATGATTGCAGCCCAGACCCAGCACAAAAAAGACAGGCTGATAGTTGACAAGTACAGTGTGTAGATTGTGAAAGTACCCACTCCTCAAAGTGGGGCCACCAGACCCCCAGGTTTCCCAGGAAACCTCCGATGAAAGGCCCAGACCAAACAATCAGCCTTTACAGAATGAGCTGAGACCAAGGACTGTTCTTCAGGTCCAGAAACTTTCCAGTGTACTAGATATTGAAGGGAATTCCGAACCATTTGGTAATTAGTGATCCTTTGCACTTCATATTCCAAGCTTCCCTCAATAGACAACGGAGGAGGCGGGGATGACGGAGACACAGCAGAGGGAATAAACTCCTTCAACAATGACTTGTGGAACACATTAGAAATATGGAAAGACTGAGGGAGTTTTATTGTAAGGCAACTGGATTGACCACCTCCCGAATCTCATATGGCTTAATGAATCTAGGACCCAACTTCAGCAAGGGCATATTCAATCTAATATTCCAAAAGGATAGCCATACCTTATCTCCCACTTTGAAGGCGGCCCCTGATGAGCGCTTCCTATTGGCCTTCCATTTCTTCTGATGGTGAGCCACCCCAATGTTCTTTTTAACCTCCCTCCAGACATGCCCCAGCTCTTTAATGGTGACATCTGTCCCAGGACACCCAGGACTTATCCTGGAGAACTCACTAAAATGAGGATGAAACCCATAATTACAAAAAACAGTGAGGTCTCCGTGGACTGATTAACCCAACTGTTAAAAGAAAACTTAGCCAGAGGAAGAAATAACGGCCAATTCTCCTGCTGATTGGCGGCAAAAAATCTTAAAATTTGTTCCAAAGACTGATTTATCCTCTCTGTCTGATCATTAGTTTCAAGGTGATAAACAGAGGAAAAGGACAAATCAATCCCCAATTTTCTGCAGAAAGCCCTCCAAAATCTAGAGACAAATTGTACTCCCCTATCAGATACAATATTTAGAAGAATACTATTCAATCATACCACATGAATAATAAACATTTTGGAGAGAGTTTCTGCATTGAGTAACCCAGATAATGGGACAAAGTGAGCTTGTTTGCTGAATCGATCGAATGCCACCCACAAAGCAGTCATTCCCCCAGACAGAGGTAAATCTTAATTGAAATCCATGGACAAATGAGTTCATAGTCTTTCCGGAATCGGCAAAGGAGCCAATTCCCTAGTCAGCCGGCAAAGCTGCACTTTGGCGCGTGCGCAAGTATCCCAAGCTGACACAAAATCTCTAATATCTTTATGCATAGCAGATCACCAAAAGAGTCTAGCAACTACCTACTGGGTGGCAGTGACCCCAGGATGACCATTCAACATACAATCATGGAATTCTTGCAAAAGGCATAATCTGAGATACACAGGGACAAACAACTTGCTTTCAAGGGTATTGCAAGGAGCCAAGGACTGAGCAGTACGAATTTCAGCTTCCAGCTCACAGGAAACCATAGCCACAACAATACCCTGAGGAAGAATGGAGGAAGGAGGTACTGGAGAAGACACAGAATCAAGACTATGAGACAGGGCATCCGGCCTAACATTTTTAAACCCTGGTCTCAATGTAATAGAAAATTAAATCTTGAAAAAAATAAAGACCATCTGGCCTATCCAGGTGTCAACCACGTGGTAGATTCAATATAAGCAAGACTTTTGTGATCTGTCACCATGGCTCCTTCCAAAAAAATGCCTCCATTTCTCAAAAGCCAAGTTGACAGCCAGTAACTCTCAATTGTCCACATGATAGTTTCTTTCAGCAGGAGAACATTTTTTAGAGAAAGACACATGGGCGCAGAATAGCTAAAATCTTAGGACCTTATGACAATACAGCCCCCACCCCGACCTCAGATGCATCTACCTCTATAATGAACGACCTCTGGAGGTCTGGTTGAACAAGAACAGGAGAAGACATAAAAAATTGTTTAAATTTTTAAAAGCCCCAACCGCTGCTGGCGACCAAACCTTTAGCTCTGTCCCTTTACGAGTAAGGTACGTAAGAGGCTTGATGAGCTGAGAAAATGCTCTAATATATTTTCTGTAATAATCTGCAAACCCTCAAAAGCACTGCAGGGCCTGGTTTGAACACAATCAATGATGGCCTGAACCTCCCCAGGATCCATCTTAAACCCAGAGGCGGATATAATAAAACCCAAGAATTATATTACTTGAACAGAAAAGGTAGATTTTTCAATTTTAGGAAACAGTTATCTCTTAACGTTTGCAGAATGAAACACACATGTCTATGACGTGAATCCAGGTCAGGTGAGAAAATTAGAATATCCTCTAAATAATCCACAATAAATCTGCTAATATCATCAGAAAGAATATCATTCATATAATTCTGAAAAAACGTAGGTGCATTGGTTAGACCAAAAGGCTTGATTTTCAAAGAGGCCTTCAGAGCTCAGGACGTCATCTGGCCGCGCCCGCTGGTTCCTGGGAGCCAATCAGAGCTCGAGCCGGGCTGTGCAGAGTTGAGCAGGGGCACACAGCAAGTTAGGCTGTGATTAACCCCATCTGCTCCAAAGTGGCTGCACCTGCAGGACACTGGAGGAGCCTGGACACACCAGGGGACAGCGAGGACAGCAGGGAGCCGGTAAGTAGCAGTGTGTGTATGTGTGTGTATGTATATGTATGTATATGTGTGTGTGTGTGTGTATGTGTGTGTGTTTGTAAGTGTATGTGTGTGTGTGTGTGTTTGTATGTGTGTGTTTGTGTGTGTGTGTTACGTGTGTTTGTATGTATGTGTGTGTGTGTATGTGTGTATGTGTGTGTGTGTATGTGTGTTTGTATGTGTATGGGTGGGTGTGTGTGGATGGGAGGCTGCAGTGGCTGGGGCTGCCAATATAAGACCCCCCCCCCGAAAGTAAGACAGGGGGTCACTTTTGGCCCCCAAAAAAATGTAAGACAGGGTCTTATTTTCGGGAAAACACGGTATCCATGTTTTCTGTGTAATGGCTGTAAGTAGGTTTTATCTTGCGAGGAACTGTGTGGTTAGACACACGAAACACGTAGAGAAAAATAAAATCTTCTTGGAACTTTTGGACCGACTGAGAGATCCATTCTTTGATGGCGGCGTGAGCATCTATCCACCCACTCCCCTTTCAACTATGTGGCTTTTATTCTACCGGATGATTTGCCTCAGCTTCATGCGTGTTAGTGGTGGTGTCACACACAACCCTACAAGGTGAGCAATTCTATCACTATTCTAACCACTGTTTTTTATCAGTTAAACCCTTAATTTGCGCTTGTCTTTCTCCCTCAGCTTGTTTGTGTTTGCTTTGGATATTGTCCTTGGTTTAGCCCTTACCTTGCATCCTACATAGTGTCTTTTTGAATTTCCCCTTATTATATTCTGAGTTGCTTAGTTAAAATGTGAGAAGGTAAATGCAAAATATATTACAATCAATGGGTGGCATCTGATACAATATACTTTACATTAAACAATTGCATTGCATCTGCCATGCCCACCGCTGAACAATATCCAGGACTACATACCATGGCTGCCAGATTTATGAATTTCCCAATAGACAATTGTGTCCAAAGTATATATCTTCATGCTTGAAAGGCTTATCGGCGAGGAGATTAATCTCTTCAGAGAAGACATCTGGTTCTCTCCTGAGGGCATAGGTTGCTATGCATATATGAGCAGAAGTAAAGCTTATTTTCTATTATGAATAAACTGAGAATGGATTTTATCTATAGTGTCACATTTAAGATTATCTATAGAAGTATCTATGGAATATGAAGAGTTTCCAAGGGTTCTTTGTTGTATATATTCACGATATTATATATAAAAGGTGCAATGAAGTTCTCATACTGGACACTATACATACACGGAGTATAAGCTAGATATTCTAATATGTGTCTACTTGTCTGGCATTTTTATAGTCAACAGGTATACAGTTAATTTATGTTTTAAGGGGGGCAATCACTTTTTCACACAGGGCTCTGTAGGTTTGGATTTCTTTATCCCCTAATAATAAAGGCCTAAATTTATAAACTGCATTTTGTGTTTGCTTGTGTCAACTGCCTAGTATTTAAATTTGCTTACCGGTAGTAATCTGAAATATTTAAGTGTGACAAATATGCAAAAGTATAAGAAATCAGAAAGGGGCAACTCTTTTTCACACAGGGCCCTGTAGGTTTGGATTACTTTCACTTAATAATAAAGACCTTCATTTACAAACTGCATTCTGTGGTTACTTGTGTTATGTTTGTCTAATATTTAATTTATTTGGTCATCTGAAACATATAAGTGAGACAAACATGCAAAAAAATAAGAAATCAGGAAGGGGGGAGACTCTTTTTCACACCACTGTATTCCAATCTTCATTAGTATTGGGTTTGTTTATATATTTTTAAAGAGAATCTGTCAGCAGGAATTTGCTATTTAAACTGAGAGCAGCATACGGTATGGGTTGGGAACCTGATTTCAGTGATGTTTCACTTACTGTAAATTCAATCAAATCAGTGTTTTATCAGCAGGTGGTTATCACCAGAGGACTATATAATACTCCTGTTCTGTATAACCCTACTCCAACAACAGATTTGCATTTTTTTTGCCTATAAACGAAAAGATGTCAATTAATGATGTGGGCGGGGATATGTATTTAGAGAACTAATAGATCTGTAGCAGAGAAAACAGTGATTTTATCAAAACTGCAGCAAGCAGCCTAGCAAGTGAAACATCGCATGAATTAAGGTATCTGTCCCTATATTGAACTATGGTCAAATAAATAATTTACTGGACAGTCCGTTAAGGTATCACTCTTAGAAAACGTTTGATATTTTCGGCATAAAATAATTTACATTGATTTTTCTGGCTAACATTGTACCCCAATATAAGAGTGTTTTATTTTACAACAATCTCAAACTAAAGGACAACAAACTGGTGACAGATTCTCTTTATTTCAATTATATACATGAATATAAAGATATATAGGAAGTATAGTATAGTATACTAGTGGTCATGCTTCTGAGAATACTGTAGTATTGCTATAACAGTACCACTATCTTTAAAATTAATATATGCTGCAATACAATAGTACCTGAAGTTACATTTGTTCCATGAAGTTTATGGTAAGGAGAAAATATTTTAACTTACACCATAATTCTGAAAAACAGTATTGGGCCATGTTCAAATGTTCAGTTTTTGGTCAGTTTTTAAAATTTTTTGTCCACCAAAACCAACAGTGAATGAAAGATAACGAGGTGGTGACTAGGGATGGGCGAACCCAAACAGGGTCCATACCGAATGCCTAGTGTTCAGGCACAGACCCTAAACGCGGACTTCCCTTGGAAGTCTGTGTTGCAGTTTTGGTTCACGTTCTACTGGGGGTGCTGTCAAAAGAAAGAAAATATGGATTAAATATAACCTCATACTTACCTGCATCTGCCTGCTTGTACCTCCAAGGCCGCTCATTACGTTCCTGGGTAATCACTGCTGAGGGGTGGATCAGCCAATCACAGACGCTGTCACAGAGAGTGGACATCTGTGATTGGCTGCCGTCATAACCTGGAAACAGCCCATAGATTTTAGCTTCTACCAAGCGAGGTGATGCAGTAAAGTTCACACAAGGTCAGAGCTCAGCGGCGTTGCTGGCGTTGAACTAGTGTGAACTTTATTGTTACATCACCCCACACACATTTGGCAGTGTGCTTTGGATTCCCTAGTGGATGGACGTCACAGACGATTCACATGGCGGATTGTTCTGGTGGTAATAGACATGGTTCATGAGGGATGTGTTTCTGTGTTTTTTTGTAAAATAAATTATTTATCTCTGAGTGTTCAGATTTGCAAATAAAAATATTTTTCACAATGTGGTGTTTTAATTAATATTTGCTTAGAGGTTCCTAATGGCCGGGCGTAACACTGACCAGGACATTATGAACCTTGGGCTTAGTGCCAACTGGTAAAATTCAGCTGGAATTAATCCCTTTATTACCCAGTCTGCCACCAACACCAGGACAACTGGAAGAGTTGGAGTAGAACGCCAGAAAATGGCACTTCTAATGAAGGTGCTATTTTTTTGGGCAGCTGCGGGTTGAAATTTGCAACGTGGGGGGCCCAGAACACTTGAGCCTCCCCATACTGAGGATTCCCAGCCCCCAGCAGCCTAGTTGTACCTGGCTGGCAACCAAAAATACAGCAAACCCCTTTGTCATTTTTTAAAAATTATTTCTAGAAATAACTTAATAAAAAGCGTTCTGCTGTATTTGGATTACCAGCCAGGTATAACTAGGCAGGTGTGGGTGGGTGGCAAGCGGTTGATGCTAATTGTGGTACCTGGCTGGAATCCAAACATTCAGTGACGCCCTATGCTGTTTTGTAAAAAAACGTCTGGTCAGGTCCGCCGAACTTGAACATTGGCTGGTTTGGCCATCCGTAGTGGTGACGTCTTTTATTATACTTTTCCTTTGATTGTTCCACTCCTGGGTTTGGCTGGTAAATGCTGATGTATAATACTGAACAAATACTCACTGTATGAACATGGCACAATAGAAAGATGTCACCACTTCTGTATTTTTCATCCACTCCAGGATTTGGCTACAAAAACTAATGAGAAAAACTGACCAAAAACCCAACTTGTGAACATAGCCTAAATATATTGAATACTATTACAGATAAAGCTTGACCCTTCATATAAAAGTCAAAAAGAGCTGTGCAATTTCACAATTATTTTTTGTGTTTTTTATTTACCATTTTCACTATACAGTAAATACAAAATATATACCCGTATATAAAAGTTATCATCACACCCCTTTTACCCAATTCAAAATTAAGAAATAAAAATACACATATTTGGTATTGCAGCATTCGTAAATGTCTGACCTATTAAAGTATAAAAAAAATAGATCTGATTAGTAAAAAGCTTGACGAGAAAAAACTAAAAAAGCCAGAGCCGCAGTTTTTCAGTCGACAGAGACAAAATGTAATTCCAGGCGATCAAAACATCGTATCTGCCCCAAAATAAATAACATAAAAATGTAAAAACATTGGTTCAGCCCTCACACAGCCCCATATACTAAAAATTAAAAATGCTATGGGTCTCGGAAAGTCGGAGCACAAGCAAGATTTTTATTTTCAAAATTACAGATTTTATTTTTTCACCATTTAAATCAGGGGTGGGGAACTCCAGTCCTCGAGGGCCGCAAACAGTGCATGTTTTCAGGATTTCCTTAGTATTGCACAGGTGATAACATACCGTATATACTCGTGTATAAGCCGACCCGTGTATAAGCCGACCCCCCTACTTTTGCCCCCAAAAACTGGGAAAACTTATTGACTCGCGTATACGCCGAGGGTGGACTCCAGCACAGGTATACAACCCCCAGCAGTGAGGTATACAGCAGCCTCCCCAGTGGTAGTATACAGCAGCAGCCCCAGTGGTATATACAGCAGCAGCCCCAGTGGTAGAATACAACAGCCCCAGAGGTATATGCAGCCCCAGAGGTATATACAGCCCCAGAGGTATATGCAGCCCCATATGCAGCCCCAGAGGTATATGCAGCCCCAAAGGTATATACAGCCCCAGAGGTATATACAGCCCCAGAGGTATATGCAGCCCCAGAGGTATATGCAGCCCCAGAGGTATATGCAGCCCCAGAGTATATGCAGCCCCATATGCAGCCCAGAGGTATATACAGCCCCATATGCAGCCCCAGAGGTATATACAGCCCCATATGCAGCCCCAGGAGGTATATCCAGCCCCATAAACAGCCCCAGAGGTATATGCAGCCCCATATGCAGCCCCAGAGGTATATACAGCCCCAGAGGTATATGCAGCCCCATATGCAGCCCCAGAGGTATATACAGCCCCATATGCAGCCCCAGGAGGTATATGCAGCCCCATATGCAGCCCCAGAGGTATATGCAGCCCCATATGCAGCCCCAGAGGTATATACAGCCCCATATGCAGCCCCAGGAGGTATATGCAGCCCCATATGCAGCCCCAGAGGTATATGCAGCCCCATATGCAGCCCCAGTGGTATATACAGCCCCATATGTAGCCCCAGGAGGTATATGCATCCCCAGAAGTATATACAGCCCCATATGCAGCCCCAGGAGGTATATGCAGCCCCATATGCAGCCCCAGAGGTATATACAGCCCCATATGCAGCCCCAGGAGGTATATGCAGCCCCAGGAGGTATATTCAGCCCCAGGAGGTATATGCAGCCCCAGGCGGTATATGCAGCCCCCCCCCATCTATATACAGGGCCCCCCCCTGCCGCAATCCTGTAAAGGAAGAGATTAGTATACTTATCCCTCCGCTGTCCCGCTGCCGCTGTCCCGCCGACGCTCCTCCATCTTTATCCAGCGTCTTCCGTCTTCTTTCAGCTTCCTCCTCTGTCGCGCCGGCAATGACGTCATTGCCAGCGACCATCGGAGGAACCCGGAAGAAGACGGAAGACGCTGGATGAAGATGGAGGAGCGGCGGCGGGACAGCGGCAGCGGGACAGCGGAGGGATAAGTATACTAATCTCTTCCTTTACAGGATTTCGGCGGGGGGGCCTGTATATAGATCGGGGCACTGTATACTGTATACATTGTATACAGTATACAGTGACTCGCGTATAAGCCGAGGGGGTAATTTTTCAGCCCAATTTTTGGGCTGAAAAACTCGGCTTATACGCGAGTATATACGGTAATCACTTGCACTGGTGATGATTCCAATCCCTGTGCAATACTAAAGAAATCGTGAAAACCTGAACTGTTTGCAGCCCTCGAGGACTGGAGTTCCCCACCCCTGATTTAAATAATACAAAAAGGTACACATTTTTGTTATCTACATAATCATATTGACTTGGAGAATCATACTGCCAGGACAGTTTTATAGTAAAATAAATGCAGTAGATAAAAAAAAAACTATTGCAATTTTACTTTTTTTTTGATACTTCGACGCACTTGTAATTTTTTTTACAGCTTACCATTACATCATATGGTAAAATAAATGGTGTTCCCGCAAAAAACTAGCCCTCGTATGGCTACATCAACGGTAAAATAAAAAAGTTATGGTTCTTGGAATAAGGGGAGGAGAAATGGGCATTAAAGGGTTTGAGGGGTGCTACATACTCTTACGTCAGCAGCCATTTTGAGAACTATGTTTAACCTCTTAACAACTAATGACGAGTATACTAGTCATGAAAAGATGTCAGTTCCCGCATCATAACGAGTATACTCGTCATGGCTTTGAACTGTCACTGCTTCTAAACGAATAGTGACAGTTCAATTCTAAAAGCTGTCAGTGACAGCTGAGGGTCAGGGGCAGAGGTGTGGGCACCCCTGTTAACCCCCCCCTGCCCAGGACCCCTCCGATCGGCAGTGTAAAACTGAAACTGCCGATCGGAGCGATTCAGACAGATTTACCCCTCCAGGTCTGATTGGAGCTCTCCAATCAGATCTAGAAGGGCCGATCGGCGGGTGCCCTCCCCCTACTCAGCCCCCTCCCGCTCCAGGACACATATCCCCCCCCTGGATCATATTTATCTGCCGGCGGGCTGCACACCCGGCGCACCCGCCAGCCATCACCAGCTCCAGCCCCCGCTCCATCCAGCATGGGTACAGCGCCAGAAAATGACACTTCAATGAATGCGCCATTTTCTGGGGCGGCTGCGGGCTGCAATTCGCAGCATGGGGGGCCCAGAACGCTTGGGCCTTTCCATGCTGAGGATTCCAGCCCCCAGCTGCCTAGTTGTACCTGGCTGGGCCAAAAATATGGCGGAGCCCTATGTCATTTTCTTTTTCTAGAATTAGTTCTAGAAATAAAAAATTGGCTCCACTGTATTTTTGGTTGCAGCCAGGTACAACGAGGCAGCTGGGGGTTGCTGGCAGTCTGTAGCTGCCAAGTTGTACCTGGCTGGACCAAAAATATGGCGGAGCCCTACGTCATTTTTTTTTTCTAGAATTAGTTCTAGAAATAAAGCCTTCGCTGTATTTGTAGCCAGCCATGTACAACTTGGTAGCTGGCTGACTGGAATCCTCAGCGTGGAGAGACTCAAATGTTGTGGGTCCCCACGCTGCAAATTTCAACCCACAGCCACCCAAGAAAATAGCGCATTCATTAGAGGCGGCATTTTCTGGTGCTGTACCCCAACTTTACCAGTTGCCCTTGTGCTGGTGGCACACGGGTTCTCCATATGCGACATCGTGTCCGCTAACAATTTCAATAGAAAATTAGATCCAATTGTTAGCGGAAACCATGTCGGGTATGGAGAGCCCCTCCCTGTGTGCCTAAACATTGGAGCTCCCCCACAAGTGACCCCATTTTGGAAACTAGACCCCCGAAGGAACGTATCTAGATGTATAGTAATCACTTTGAACTTACCTACTGTATCCTCCCCTATCCCTTGTAGACTGTGAGCATTCGCCGGCAGGGTCCTCTCTCTACTGACTCATCCCTTGTAGACAGTGAACCCTTGTTGGCAGAGTCCTCTCTCCTCTCCTAGTGTATCCACACCCATTCCTTGTTTTCTGTCAGCCCTTGCAGTCAGGGTCCTCTCTCCTCCTGTACCTGTGTGTGCCTTGTATTGTTCATGATTATTGTACTTGTCTATGTGTGCCCCTTTTCACATGTAAAGGGCCATGGAAAAAATGGTGATATAATAATAATAATAATAATAATAATAATAATAATAATAATAATAATAATAAATCAGCAATAGGACCTAGAGGTGAGTGGATCTTAAAATTAGAATTAATTAAATTGTGCAAATTATACTGAGAAGTTTGATTTACAATTAAATTAATCTCCAAAAACTGAATGTCCCATATTATGCTCTGGGACATCTTCAGACCCAAGAGCAAAATAAACAACACATTTACAAATAAAATAACTTATACTTACCTTATCACTCACCTATATGCCCCCCATTGCTCACTGCCCACTGTAGGATCCTTAGAGTCACCTCTGCTTATCCCAACAGCAAGTTACATCTCCAGACCTGTTCATTCTAGGCCAGGGGTGGGAACCTTTTTCTGCAAGGGGCCATTTTGAAATTTCTACTATCCTTCGGGGGTCGCACAAAATTATTAACTTGAAAATTTCCCCACTAAATTTGGTAAAACAATCAACTCACTCTACTGAGATGGCTGGCGCTGCTTCTCTTTGGAATGGCTGTGATGTTGATCATTTTGCTTCTCTGCTTTACCAAGTTTGATAGAGATCACAGATAGACATCACAAGAGAGGCTGAGGGCATATACCCCACTGGGGAGGCCGAGGCTGGGGCATAGAGATCATTGGAGAGGTGGATTTAAAAGGCAGGCAGTCGGCAAAACACGTCTGCCAGCCTGAACACTGCGGTCCCCAGGAACCTGCCTGACAGCCACAGAAAAGGTTATAGAGGGTGGCATGGGGCCCTGGGGCCTGAGGTTCCCCACCGCTGTTCTAGGCTAAGACCATTACCAGGAGGTCACTGTGTATCATACATGGAATAAACACTCTGGAACTATGATGGCAGAAAAAAGAGGCCATGAGGTCCTGATGACAGGCAATAGTCATCGCTGCCCTCCTTCCAGTCTTACTCTTTCTGCTCTTTAATCACAGACATGTTCACTCTAAGCTGTGATTTCTGGCCATAACTAGGTATCAAAGATAACTGCTAGTTGCACATCCGTGACATTATGACTTGCAAAACACAGTGATCTCCAAGGCCTAGTCATGGTCAGACGTTTCGTCCTAGTTTGGGAAATGTAGGTTGTGACACGGGGAAAAGACATGGCTCTTAGAACTCAATGGAGGGCACCAAGGAGCAGTAGGACCAGACAGGTAAGTGATAAGGAAGGGTTTTATTTTTTAAACTTTTGCTGGTCATATACGTTTAAGCAAAATGGGAGCCAGATGGCCATTATTCTGCCTAATCCACATAATGTGAATTTGCACCAATCTATAGTCTCAAAAAAACAGACTTTTTGTATATTCAAGAAGAATTTAATTCTCCTGGAAAAAATGTTGGTCGTTTCTAATAAAACCTCTTCTACTCTGTGAAATCAATGATAATAATGACCATTCATCTGGGATCATCTGTAACTCAAGGTCCCATGTTCTGACAACCTTCTCAGTGGGGTGTACATAGAAATCATGGGGCCTCATAGTGGAAATTCTAATTGAGCCCCCCCCAAAAAAAAATAATATGCAAAAATAATATTTGGTGGGTTCACTTTTACAGTTGGGAAAAAAGTATTTAGTCAGCCACCAATTGTGCAAGTTCTCCCACATAAAAAGATGAGAGAGGCCTTTAATTGACATCATAGGTGACCTCAACTATGAGAGACAAAATTATAAACAAAATATGAAAATCACATTGTCTGATTTGGAAAGAATTCTTTTTAAATTTTGGTGGAAAATAAGTATTTGGTCACCTACAAACAAGCAAGATTTCTGGCTCTCACAGACCTGTAGCGTCTTCTTTAAGAGACTCCTTTCTCCTACAATCTTTACCTATAATACTGGCACCTGTTTGAACTTGTATCAGTATAAAAGACACTGGTCCGCAACCTCAAACAGTCACACTCCAAACTCCACTATGGTGAAGACCAAAGAGATGTCAAAAGACACCAGAAACAATATTGTAGCCGTGCACCAGCCTGGGAAGACTGAATGTGCAATAGGCAAGCAGCTTGGTGTGAAGAAATCAACTGTGGAAGCAATAATTAGAATATGGAAGACATACAAGACCACTGATAATCTCCCTTAGGGCTCTACGCAAGATCTCACCCCGTAGAGTCAAAATGACCCCAAGAATAGTGAGTAAAAATCTCAGAACCACACAGGGGGACCTAGTGAATGACCTGCAGAGAGCTAGGACCAATGTTACACAGGCTACCATCAGTAACACTCTACCCCGCCAGGAACTCAGATTGCCAAACGTGTCCCCCTGCTTAAGCCATTACAAGTCTTGACCTGTCTGAAGTTTGTGAGAGAGTATTTGGATGACCTAGAAGAGTATTGGGAGAATGTCATATGGCCATATGAAACCAAAGTAGAACTTTTTGGTAGAAACCCAACTCCTCGTGTTTGGAGGAGAAAGAATGCTGAGTTGCATTTAAAGAACACCATACTTACTGTGAAGCATGGGGATGGCAACATCATGCTTTGGGGCTCTATGATAAGGAACCAGGATGACTGATCTGTGTACATTAAAGAATGAATGGGGCCATGTATCATGAGATTTTGAGTGCAAACCTCCTTGTATCAGCAGGGCATTCAAGATGTAACGTGGCTGTACCTTTCAGGATATCAATGATCCAAAGAACACCGCTAGGGCAACAAAGGAGTGGCTTTGTAAGATGCATTTTAAGGTCCTGGAGTGGCCTAGCCAGTCTCCAGATCTAAACGCTATAGAAAACCTTTGGAGAGAGTTGAAATTCCGTGTTGCCCAGTGACAGCCCCAAAACATCACTGCTGTAGAAGATCTGCATGGAGGAATGGGCCAACATACAGCAACAGTGTGTGCCCACCTTGTGAAGACTTACAGAAAACATTTGACCTCTGTGATTGCCAATAAAGGAAATATACCAAAGTATTGAAATTAACTTTTGTAGGTGACCAAATACTTATTTTCCACCAAAATTTGAAAAAAAAATTATTTCCAGACAATGTGATTTTCAGCATTTGTTTTCCCATTTTGTCTCTCATAGTTGATGTCAATTACAGGCCTCTCATCTTTTTAAGTGGGAGAACTTGCACAACTGGTGGCTGACTGAAAACGTGCCAGCACTGGCGACCATGTGCCATTTGCCAGCACAGGGGGACATATGTAAGATAATGGGGCTATATCCCATGATGGGGTCTATATCTCAGGATGAGGGACAGATATACCAGGATTGGGGACATATATATCAGGATGGGAGACAGATATACCAGGATGGGGGCATATATATATACCAGGATGGAGGAGTCATCTACCAGGATGAGGGACATATATACTGATTGTAAGATGGACACTGGCATTATAAGGCGGATCTCATTTAACATTAAAAAAAAAAAATTCTCTTTTCTTTCACCAAATTTGGGGGAGTGTCTTATAGTCAGGTGTGTCTTATAAAGCGAAAAATATGGTAACTTCTGGGAAGGCGGTAAGGGACAGTTAGAGTTGTTGCTATGTTTGTAAGCTGCTGTGTTGTGCCACTGATAGGCCGCTCTCTAATCACATTTCATTGTTCTTTTGTATTATGAGATAATGAATTGACTGTAACACAAGGCGGAAGAATCTTTAGGCAAATTATAGTAAGTTAGTAACTCCATTTTGGTCTGTTGAGTTGCGCAGCACAGGGGTCTCATCATCTAAATTGGGTGTATGCAAATTTGTTTGAGTTTCTCCTTTTGTCATTGGTAAAAGCATACCCAGACAAAGTCATAAAAGGTATCCTAGTCAAGCTTGTGTCTGTTTTTTTTCCTCATTTATGGTCTTGCTGTATCATGGGAAGTCCACGCTGGTACACAGTCTATAAACCTACCATAGTTTTCTATATAGTGTAATGCACAGCACATTGTCCTCCATATAGTTTATTGCACCCCCATAGAATTCCATACAGTATAATTTATAACCCATAGTTCTCCATACTGTATAATGCACTCTCCATAGTTCTCAATATAGTATAATGTGTCGAGCCCCAGGCCCCGGGGTACTCGGGTATCAGGCTCGGTGGTTGTTCTAGGGATGTCACGGGTGGCAACGCCTGATCCCGTGGCCTGGGTGACAGGGCAGCGTTCCTGGGAGGGAGCAAGTTGATGTAGGAAAACACACGCAGGCAAAGTCACTTTCTCCTGGGTACTTTACTGTCAACTTGTAGCAGCATCACACAAAGTTCACAGTCCAGCAAGATGTTAAAATAACAGGTAGCTTTACGGGTGGCTGCAAGTGGATCCCAGGTGGTATGGTGGAACCTGTGGTGTACCTTAGTTGATGAACCTGTGTCCTTTCTTCCCTGCCTAGGATGGGCCTATACCCAATGGCTCCGTGTAGGTAATATTGGGGTTCCTCTCCCTTGTGGTGAGGAAGCAGGTAGACTGCTCTGTCTGGCAGGGTGCTGTGGTGATATACGGACCACAGCAGCGAATTGCCGACTGCAAATATGAACTCTGGCTGGATCCTCGGGCCCGGAGTTCCCGTGGTGGACTGGAGAATCCCCTGGAGTATGGTCACTGCATTCTGGGGATCTCCCTTTCTCTCTAGGGCCCGGACTTCTCGCGTCAGGCACCCACTTTCAGGATGTCCTCAAGATCCCTTCTTCTTCCATCCAGATCGGCTTGAAACCGTCTGGGTAACCCTTCCGCCTCGTTCCACACTCTTTCTAACCGTCCTAACTCCTCTCCTCCTCCTCCAACTGGCCTTCTTCTCCTGAAGCCTTCCTTGATCCCCCTAGAGGAGAATATATCCCCTCCCGGGTAACCTCTCACCACTATGCTAATGTGGGAGTGCTAGAATGGGTCCCACCCACCAACCTAGGGTCCACTTGCAGCTGGAGCAATTACACCTCTTTTACAGGTGCAATACCCCTCTGTGATGCCTCACTATGCGGAGCGCCACATACCCCCCTGATGGAATATACTCATCCGCGAGTATCAGTACCTATTAAACCGGGAAGTGAGAAAGCATTTTTGTATTTTCATATTCAACATCAACGGGTAAACTATTTACAATCAAGCATTCTTGGTTTTCTTCCTATTGCTAGGAGGCACTATTCTTTAACATTACACATATACACACATTGCAGTAGTTAGTATAATAGACCCTACGGTCCTCGGGTCACCTGTTGGCAAAGTTCTTACCCTCCAGCATTACTATCTGCAGGTAAAACATTATCTAACTTGGCCCAATGAGGACCGGTACTAACTACGCGGGCCCAGCGGTAATGTATTGTCCAGCATAGTCCAGTGTGTATTATCACCGCTGGGCTGCTACTTTCACAGCACATATTATTAACAATGGGAAAGTTCAAAATAAAAGTCTCTGTATCTTCAGATCAAAAATAAAACACAGGGGCACGCTCATTATTTTTAGGGATTGCCAAAATGGAAGGCAAAATTAAAGGGGAATGGTTTCTGGTTAAAGGGCTATATACAAGGCAATGTCTCTGCAACGGGAATATATTGATGGCGAGAGATACTTATGGCAAACCAGCCTAATGGACCTGGATAGTGTTCAAAAGTAACCTGCTCACCTCGGTATAAGTCTCGATCCGGGTGTCCTCGCAGCAGGTACGATTCTACATCGCGACGTGCAAAGAATATGTCGTCTTGAAGTCCGCGTTCTCTAAGGAATCCCCATCCTTCATCCTGGTAAACTGAAACGACGGTTCCTTGTCGGCGTAGTTCTACTGGAAGCGGGGGCTGTGCTCTTGCCTCATCCCATATTCGCCGTGTTGCCTGCTCTTTCTGGAACCACTCCTCTCGGCGTCGTTGTCTTTCCACTTGGTCTCTGTGGTTTATCGATGACTGGTACTGCGGAGGTGGTGAGTTGCTGGTTGAAACTCTGGATGACACTTTTGTCTCTACCGAGGTCACGACGGTAGGGGTGCCTCGCTGCTGCCACCGCCATGCGGTACACCATGCAGCTTCTGGGGTGCTCCCTCCCGAGGCTCCTTCAATTTCCTCCGGCTCCTCGAAGTCTGTCTCATCCTCCTCAGCTTTGACTATAACATCTGGTTCAGTAGGGGACGTCCGCACTGCCTTGAGCCGGAGGTAGCTGCGGGTACGGGACGGTGGTATTGCCGGGGGTTCAGTCTGGACTCCCGTGTCCCGGGTCTGGACGGGTGGTGGTATGGGTGGTAACGAGGCACGGTACACCACAACTGCCTGCACAGCTACCGCTGCCTCCCGCGCTTCGCGGCCTTGTCGCATGGTTCTCAGCTCATAGGCCCGCTCCGCGCTCCACCTTCTGCACACCCACGTCAGAGCTTCTTCCATGTCCTAGCGGAGCCGTCCAAATGCGTCCCTCCAGTAGTCAGCATCCCCCTCTAGTGACAAGAGGGACGCCACTGCCGGGTCTCCTTGTGAGATTCTGGCCTGCTCCTCGACCTTGCGCACGATACCTCTCCAAAGGGGTGCCACCATGCTGCCAGGTATAAAGGAGCCTAGGTCGTTCTGTCCTTCTCTTCTGGTTAGTCTCTTTATTGGCAGCCACTCCTGGAGAACTTCCTGTGGGCCGCCCCCCTGATTGATTGATGGCAATCGGGGCGGCCACACTTTTTGGTGCCTCTGTCTTGGCCCTCCTTCTTCTAGGTGCTGAGGCACACCCCCGGGCCGGCACATGGTGTTTAGTAAATGGCTACGGTGCCATCTTGGGTCCTCCTGCAGTGATGTCGGGAACCCATTTTTGGCACCAAACAATGGGGGAAAAAGTTCTTTTCAATAGTCCAAGGCGCACAGTACCTGGTAATACCGGGCACGAAATCCTGTTCGTGAGCGCCATAAAGATATGTCGAGACCCAGGCCCTGGGGTACTCGGGTATCAGGCTCGGTGGTTGTTCTAGGGATGTCACAGGTGGCAGCGCCTGATCCCGTGGCCTGGGGGACACTTCAAAAAGGAGTTATTTACAGGGGAATAAGAGTTTTTGTCATGTGACGTCACCTGTAGTACAGTCCGCCGGAGGTAGATGGTAGTGCGGCTGAGTTGGCAAAGCCTCCTACAGGTAGGGCTATTCCTCCGGGGCAGCCTTCCTGGAAGGAGCAAGTTGATGTAGGAAAACACACGCAGGCAAAGTCACTTTCTCCCGGGTACTTTACTGTCAACTTATAGCAGCATCACACAAAGTTCACAGTCCAGCAAGATGTTATAATAACAGGTAGCTCTACGGGTGCCTGCAAGTAGATCCCAGGTGGTATGGTGGAACCTGTGGTGTACCTTAGTTGACGAACCCGTGTCCTTTCTTCCCCGCCTAGGATGGGCCTATACCCAATGGCTCCTTGTAGGTAGTATTGGTGGTCCTCTCCCTTGTGGTGAGGAAGCAGGCAGACCACTCTGTCTGGCAGGGTGCTGTGGCGATATACGGACCACAGCAGCCGATTGCCGACTGCAAACATGAACTCTGGCCGGATCCTCGGGCCCGGAGATCCCGTGGTGGACTGGAGAATCCCCTAGAGTATGGTCGTTCCACTCTGGGGATCTCCCTTCCTCTCTAGGGCCTGGACTTCTCACGTCGGGCGCCCTCTTTCATGATCTCCTCAAGATCCCTTCTTCCCTCTGGATCGGCTTGAAACCATCCGGGTAACCCTTCTGCCTTGTTCCACACTCTTTCTAACTGTCCAAACTCCTCTCCTCCTCCTCCAACTGGCCTTCTTCTCCTGAAGCCTTCCTTGATCCCCCTAGAGGTGAATATGTCCCCTCCCGGGTAACCTCCCACCACTATGCTAATGTGGGAGTGCTGGGAATGGGTCCCACCCACCAACCTAGGGTCCACTTGCAGCTGGGGCAATTACCGTATATACTCGTGTATAAGCCGAGATTTTCAGCCCAAAAAATGGGCTGAAAAGTCCCCCCTTCGGCTTATAAATAGGTCAATACGGTAACAGAAGCTGTGGCTAATGGCGCTCGTCCCGCTCCTGAGGCTTCGTGGGCAGGGCTATGTGGGGAAGATGGCGCCAGGCTATTGTACACAAGGGAGGAAGAGGCAGCCAGAACCGGACCTCTCCCAGCGGTCCTCACCTGTCCGGTTCAGCCACAGAGCTCTATGCACCGGCGGGAGAGGAGACAGGTGGACCGTCTCTGCCCTCCCGTCCTCCGCTCCCCGACAGCACAGATCCGGCTCTCCTCCGCACAGATCCAGCTCTCCTCCACACAGGCGTTGGCAGACCAGCCGGAGCAGTCACCCGGAGCTCCCAGCTGATTACTGCAGCGGCAGGGTGTGCTGCGTGGTGCCGGCGGCAGCGCAGCCCAGGCGGGAGAATCCAGCAGAGCACCGGCCACGCCGCTCCAGAGTCCTCGCTGCGGTCCCCTTGGTCCTCCTGGCGTCACCGGGGTATGTGCAACCCGGTGTCCCCACAGAATGGCAGAGTGGGGACACTGGAAGTTACAGGCTCGAACAGACTGGGATTATGTGCACTTTGCCTGGGAGCGACCAGCCATGTTAGAGCCCAGGCCACTCTCCCAGCAGTGCATATATAGTGCTGTATATACTGGGGCTGCTGTATATACCACTGAGGGCTGCTGTATATACTGGGGGTGCTGTATATACTGGAGATGCTGTATATAGGGGGATGCTGTATATACTGGGGATGCTGTATATGGGGGATGCTGTATATGGAGGATGCTGTATATACTGGGGATGCTGTATATGGGGGCTGCTGTATATAGGGGGATGCTGTATATGGGGGATGCTGTATATAGGGGGATGCTGTATATAGGGGGATGCTGCTGTATATACTGGGGGATGCTGTATATACCACTGGGGCTGCTGTATACCATACTGCTGGGACCTGTATACCACTGGGGGGGCCTGTATAGCACAATGCTGGGGGCTGTATGCCACACTGCTGGGGGCTGTATACCTGTGCTGGAGTCCACCCTCGGCTTATACACGAGTCAATAGGTTTTCCCAGGTTTTGGGGCAAAAGTAGGGGGGTCGGCTTATACACGGGTCGGCTTATACACGAGTATATATGGTACACCGCTTTTACGGGTGCAATACCCTCTGTGACGCCTGACTATGCGAGGCGCCACAAATGCTCCCCCATAGTCCTCCATATAATAATAATAATAATTATAATCTTCATTTATGGTATATAGTGCCAACATATTCCGCAACGCTTTACAATTCAGTGGTTCATATACAGATGGTCATAGGTAACAGTTATTAAAAAAAATACAGTAATTATAGTAGAGGATCAATGTAAAAAATACAATGTAATCATTAAAGCAGAGAAACAATGTAAAAATACAGTACAATAATTACAGCAAAAATAAAGGTGACCCTGCTCGAAAGAGCTTACAATCTACAGCGATATGGGGGTTACACAAAGTACAGGGGCTCATTACAATGATGATCCAGGCATCTTGAGGAAGAAGAGTATAGAAAAAAAATAAACATGAATGGTCACCAGCCAGTCTGTGTAGAGCTCTTGGGTTTGGTGGAATATGAAGGTCAGTTATGTCCAGAGAGATAGTGAATGGGCTATATACAGTGTAAAGGACTTCTATTAGGGAGCAGGATAGGCCACCTTAAAAAGAAGTGTTTTTAGGGAGCGTCTGAAGCTATGCCAGTTGTGGATAGACCTAATTTCTTGAGGTAGAGCATTCCAGAGAATTGGTGATGCTCGGGAGAAGTCTCGGGGCCAGGAGTGGGAGGTTCAGATTAATGCAGATGTTAGTCGAAGGTCATTTGTAGAATATAGAGAACAGGTAGGGTGATAGAGAGAGATGAGGGAGGAGATGTAGAGAGGTGCTGCACTTTGAAGAGCTTTGTGGGTGAGAACAAGCAATTTGAATTGAATCCTGTAGTGTAGAAGGAGCCAGTGCAGTGACTGGCACAGAGCGGAAACATCTGAGTAACGGTTAGCCAGATAGGTGACCTTGGCTGCTGCATTAAGGATGGACTGGAGAGGGGGAAGTCTAGTGAGGGGGAGGCCAATTAATAGAGAATTTCAGTAGTCAAGGTGGGAATGGATTAGAGCTATGGTGAGCGCATTTGTTGTTTCCATAGTTTAATGCACACCATAGTCCTCCATATAGTATAATGCACACCCCATAGACCTCTATATTATAATGTACCCCATAGTTCTCTATTTAGTATAATGCACCCTCCATAGTCCCTCCATATAGCATAATGCACACCCAATAGACTTCTATACAGTGCAATGCACTCCATAATCCTACATATAGCATTGAGAACACAATTTCGTACTCACTGATTTAAAACAATAAATAAATACTCACCTCTCCTTGGTCTCTCTCTGCAGTGGTCTCCATGGTTGGCTTTCTGCAGGTCTTCACATCTCGGTGCCAAGGGCATGCAGTAGTGGTGTCATCACTCCAGCTACACTGAGATATCAGATCTCAAACACAAAAGAAGAATGATGGAGGAGGGATCGGAGTGCTCCCTCTTACATCATTGCTTTCAACTGTATTGGAATCTAGGATTGTGATGCACTGGATCTTGCAATGACAAGTGTGGAGGAAGGTTCATTGACTCATGGGCCCCATAGCGACTGCATGGTCTGTCGTCATTGGCAGATTTACCGCATCCGGCAAATTTACCGCATCTGCTGCATCTGCCGCGTAACAGCCATTTTGCGGCAAACCTCCATTCTTTCTCTATGGGGCTTGGGCAGGTGCGACAAGTGTGGTTTTTGCCATGATCTGGCAAATCTGGTACTTGCAGCAAGTCAAAAAAACACAGCTAAACGAGTTTTTTTTACTTGCTGCAAGTTCTGGATTTGCCTGGTTGGGCAAAAACCGAACTTGCCTTACCTGCCTCAAGTCCCATAGAGAATGAATGGGGGCTTGCCGCAAGTTGGCGATTACGCGGCAGATGCGGTAAATCTGCCAGATCTGCCGCGAATCAGCAGAAAACACTGATGTGAAATGTCCCTTAAGGAATTTCCTTGCTGAATAGAACTAGCAAAAATAAAATTTGAAAGTAGGTATTCTTGAAAATGTATTAATTTACAAAATTCAGCAGTTTTAACTTCCCCACAAAATAATCATTAATACATGTGATGCTGCGGCCTGCTGTTTTGCAAATATGTATGCTGGGACTTGTAGTTCAGCATGTTTAAATAATGCATTATGCTGAGACTTGTAGTTTCACAGATTCAGGTAATGTATTAGAAGTGCAGGCTGCAGGTGAGCCAATAGATAGTGGCGTGTCTGGCTAACCTGATTCTATAAACACAGGGGATATAATCTCTGTGTTTATGGTATTAGATATCTCTGTGCGTTTAGGAGCAGGAGCTTCCGTGGAAGACGTATGGCCAGGAGGCCGATCTCATTGCTTATGGTAACCTGTCCTTGGAAGGCATGAGGTCCAGGGACAATAGGACTGCTCTTGCGTAGAACCAGCTGGTGGCCTAGAAGGCATGAAGCCCGGAGATCGTGTGCACAGCCTGGGATGGCTCTGCCAGAAACTGGGAGTTCTCTCTGTCAGTGCTTGGAGTAACCATTGTCCTGGAACACACCCGGTATGGCAAGTGTGGAAACAGCCGGCAGTGTGGAAGGTATGCGACAAGGAGATCACAGGGGCATTAAGGAAGCTATAGTTCTGCTGAGGATCTGGAACTTACAGGTGTTGATGATCCCAGAAAGGAAGTTTCCTGATGGACTGGCAGGAGTCAGTGAATGGAGCTGAGAATAGCTCCTGTAAGATAACCATGTGCCTGAAAGGGACTATGTACAGGTGGGTATATCTGCCATTGGGACAGACTGAGGGTCATTTAATGCTCCGTTGATGTACGTATACTGGACTGTTTATGTTATGTGGTTTATGGTGTAATAAACCAATGGACTTTGTTTTACTGAAAACGTGCCTGTTTGCTTCAATTCCGCTATCATTTGAGTGTTCCCCAACACGCTCAGCGAGCAAATCACTACATACATTAACACATAGAAATGTCTAGATTCCACAAAAAATATCATTAACATACAGTACAGTAACTTACATCACCTATTCTCAGGCTCTTTGTCTAAACTAGGATTTACTGTCTCGGTGCGGCCCGAGGCCCCCAAATATTGAACCATGTGAAATATTGCAGTTGCTTAAGAAGGAATAAAGCATTTTTTCTGTGGTTCTTCATTATTCTAAGTCACTTTACACTGCATAAAACATAAAAAGAAGAGATCATCCCCTTTTTGTAGCAGCATGCATGAATTCATTGTCCCGGCTCAGTTTTTTCCCCTGGACATAGTGCATTGTCTGCTCCCCATATGTCCACAGTCTGCAGATGCCATATGGTGCAAAGCAAAAAAAATATCCTTTTACAATTGCAGATGAAGTACTGGTAGGTATAAGGATAACATTATCAATGTAACACACTACATTGAAGGCACATTAGGAGAATGACACTGTGAGTACATTATAGTTATTTTATTTCTTCTTAGTCCAGTCATTGTAACTGAACTTCATCTGAGATTGTCCAACTGGTGCATATAAAATACCACTGGGATAGACTGTTTTTAACACTAGCGTTTCCTACACAAGACTAAAAAAGTGCTCGGAGTGAATTGTACCAAATTTAACAAAAGGGAGCACCATAAATCATTTGATATTAAGGTCATAAAGTTAGAAAATGAGGACTATGTCTGCTATGAAACAAAATGTAGCTAATTTTTTCCTTCCTTATGAATTCATATATATCAGAAAGCAGGAGACCATATCTATATCAAGAGCCCACACTCTAATCCCTGCCAAGTGTAGAGAAAATTCCTAATTTCTGTTTGTAGTTATGGCTATGTATCATCATTTGGGCTTTCTTTAAAGGGGAATTTTGGGAAAGATAAAAAATATTTGTACAGTTCCTGCACTTCTATGCTATAATGCTAAGCTGCCTGTTACACTTGTACAATGTTCACAATTAATATAAATCAGTTATTCACTAGCTGCTCCTTACCAGTCACCAATCCCAGAGGGGACAATATGTCACGCCTGAGTGAGCAACTCTTCCCCCTCCCTCTCAGAAACCTTCAGTGTCATCTCACACTTCCTCATTCCTCCTTCAATCACATGGGTGTGTTATCACAACAGATCCTAGACTAAGCTGGAGTCTGAAGATCTGTCTCTGTACAGAGAGCAGGATGGGAGACCTGTGTCAATAGGACCTTACGCAACATCGCGCCCATGTGATTGAACAAGGAAGTGTTTGTTTTCGGAGGCACATATGCTTACTGAAAGGGAATGAGAGAGCTGCTAAATCAGACATGACACATTGCCCCCTCTGGAAGTGGTGACTGGTAAGCAGCATTAGTAAATAAATTATTTATATTAATTCTAAACATTATATAAATGTAACAAGCAGCTCAGCAAAATAGACTAGGAGTGCAGGGAACTTACAAAAAAATGTCACCCCAGAGTTCCTCTTTATGCTCAAAAACAACCCATACATAATGGGATTGATACATTATCAATATTTTGAAGTGTGTAAATTATATACATGTACAGAAACATCTAATGACACCCTGTTCAAGTCACCTTACTGCTACATAGCGGGAAAAGCAATGACTCTAAGACATAGTTAAGTCTTCTCATGTATTTGAAACATTATTAAAAATAAGTATAAATAACACACACAAAAAATTCAAACACTAGAGATATTTCAGCAACATAATCCTTTATATTAAGAGCTGGGACTCCAAACATCTACTTGGGAATATAGCCAGCAAAGAAAGCATGTGTATGGTGAGTTTAAATAGTCCCTCCCAGGACATGATAGGGCCAATAAAATGAGGATGTGAAAACACCTGAAAAGTAATAAAAAGCAAACAAAACAAAAGAAAGGAAGGACAAGAGAACTATCAGCAATTGGACAAAGACAAAACAGCCTGTGATCCAACAGAAAGAGAAACAAACCATAAAACTAGAAACCACCAGATTGAGCCCTGGAGTTAAGGAATTGGAGTACCCCCTTCTACAAGTGGTCACTGGACTATCAGAACCCCATTCTCGGATGATGTTGATGAAACTTTCTTATATGGTGCTCCACATGGAGATCCTCTGAATTGACCAGGAGTTATCTTCAGGACTGTAACCCTTCTGCCTGACCCACCTTTATCCCAAGGACTCGCTCTACTCCATGCTCCAGATCCACTTCTATCTTTCAGTGTGTAATTACACTCTGCTCTGCCCCCTGGTTCCTTAAGAGGTATGTGAAGTACTTGATGGCTGTTTAGGTTACTCAATTGCACCCAATCAATGATGACCTTTACCTAACGGGATCCATCTGAAACCCTGAAGCAGAAACTAAACGACCTAAGAACTGGACCTGCTGCAAATCAAAATGAAATTTATTCAGTTTACCAAATAAATGATGGTCGCAAAGAATCTGAAGTATCTGCCTGACATGCTCCCAGTGTTCTTCCTGAGGATGTGAGTAAATTAATATGTCATCCAGATAGATCACCACAAATCTACCTTCCAGAGAGCAAATATTTAATTAATGAAACTTTGAAAAGCCGCTCAAGCGGTGGTCAACCCAAATGGCATCACCCAATTTTCGAAATGACTCTCATTCATATTAAAAGCAGTTTACCATTCTTCACCGAGTCGAAAATGTATGAGGTTATATGTCCCCCCTCAGGTCAAGTTCAGAATCCAGTATCGAGTATAAAATCCAGTATAAGGGGTAAGGGGTAGGGTTTGTGGACCATAATTTTAGGAATCTCTCTAAAATCCAAGCGTGGACACAATCCTCCATCATTTTTCTTAACAAAGAAAAACCCCACGGTGACTGGAGAGGTAGACAGCTGTATATGCCCCTTGGACAGACCTTTTTGAATATACGTTTTTAATGCCTCTGTCTTTAGAAGAGAGAGGTTAAACAAAGAAGACAGAGGGAGAACTTCACACTCAGAAAATGCAAAGTCTTAAATGAATTCTGGAAGGTGAAGTGTCATAAAATCCAAGGGTCCAGATAAACCACCAGAAAAACAAAAGTCACAACAGGACTTAACCTCCTGAGTCTCCCAAGACTAAAGGCAAAGGAAACACCATACATTTGATAGATTTAGTGTTTAATACTCCTACTTTCATACATACATCCTCGACCTTCGAGGTCACATAGCTTTGAGAAAGAGGAGAATTATCAATTGCTGAAACTTGAATATGCATGCGGATAGTAGAGACATAATAACCACAGTCAGTAGTGAACTCAAGATCAATAAAATTCAAAGCAGAACCTTCATTTTACAGGTGTAAAAATAAAACCTGTTTTAGTCTCCAAGAACCTGTAGAAAAATCCCTGATGCCTGTACTAGATGTAATCTCTAACTCTTAGAACCTCAATCCTTACACAAGGATTTTCTTTACTTTTTTACATTCATTACAGTACCTGAAACATTGAGCCATAACGTGACCAGAATGACCGCAATATAAGAAAAAAACAAGTTAGTTCTCTGCGTTCTGTAACCTCTCTGGGATCCTTGCAAGCACTAATTTGCATAGGCTCACCATCCTCTACTGGTGAAAAAGACACCACTAAAATACCCTTAAATGTGTTTCCACTCTTCATGTCTCTGTCTAAACAAATAGCAACGGTTATAGCCTTTTCCTCCAAAGGCCACAGACAGGAATTTTAAGTCATCTTGTCCTTTATCTAATCTGCAGTGTCTGGTAGGACTTAAGGCCACTTCACACACTAACATCACTAACGATGTCGCTGCAACGTCACAGGTTTTGTGATACGTAACAGCGACCTTTCCAGCGATGTTGTAGTGTGTGACAACCACCAGCGACCTAGTCCCTGCTGTGAGGTCGCTGGTTGCTGCACGTCGCTCAGGACCATTTTTTGGTCCCAAGTCTCCCGCTGGTCAGCACACAGCGCTGGATACTAGTGTCCTCCCTGCTTAGCGCAGACTGTAAGCAGGAGGACGCTGGTAACTATGATAAACTGCGGGTATCTAGGCAACG
Source organism: Allobates femoralis (assembly GCA_033576535.1). Taxonomy (NCBI): domain Eukaryota; kingdom Metazoa; phylum Chordata; class Amphibia; order Anura; family Aromobatidae; genus Allobates; species Allobates femoralis. Next base: position 79,094,618 of record JARQOC010000005.1, on the reverse strand, counting down.
CTGCCTAGATACCCGCAGTTTATCATGGTTACCAGCGTCCTCCTGCTTACAGGCTGTGCCAAGCAGGGTGGACGCTGGTATCCATGATAAACACCGGGTAACTAAGCAGCCACGCTGCTTAGTTACCGCTGTTTATCATGGATACCAGCAATCTCACAGGTGTTGAGTCGCTGGTGAGTCGCTGGTGAGTCTCTCTGTTTGACAACTCACCAGCGACTCCAGAGAGACTTTCCAGCGATCCCAGCCAGGTTGGATCACTGGTGGGATCACTGGAAAGTCTCAGTGTGTGACGGTACCCTTGCTCCGAAGAGTGTTATCAGTCCAAGACGTCTCCACAGCCCAATGTGTAAACTCTGAGCAGTAGTCATCAACTTGACAACCTCCCTGAACCAATCTACAAATATGAGATTCAGCTACAGCAACTTTATCAGGATCATAGTAAATCAGGCTGCAATATATGCCTCTACAAAGGCCAAATCTTAAGAAGGCAAAGAGAAATCCCAGGCCTGTGGATCTTCAAAGATTAAAAACAAAATAATGCCTACTTTTTTATTTTCAGACCCAGAGGATACCAAATATAAATAGGAGTATAATTTACATGAATCAGAAAAAAACATAAAACTTCCTTTAGTCTCCGTCAAATCATTCCGTCATTTTTACCTTAGGTTTCAATGTGATACTCTGGTTACCTTGGTCATTAGTAGTGGCCAAACGTACATGCTACTGTTGTTCCCTAATATTTGTGACCTCCAGAGGCAAGGACTATAGTTGTGTGGCAATGGCGCCAACCACATCAATATGGACAACACAGAACACACTAAATGAGCTGGCTAGAATGTTATGACAGAGCCCAACCACTCACAACTGGATTAAAAAATCAGGAGAGACATTAAACCCGCAATTCATAGTTCCCTATTAAAACTAGGAAAAGCCCTAAATCTGACCCTGATTTGGCTCTGCCTAACCGCAGAGGTTGGCACCTTTAGATTACGCAATGGTGCCCCACTCAACGTGTACTGACTCTGAGTGTCCTTAACTGCACCCTCAACTATAAACAAAGTGTAACACAAAACAACAATCCTCATAATGAAACAATACAAAAGCAGAGGGTGAGACACAGGTCTTAGGCTGGTTTCATATTTGCATTTGTGTCTGCATACGGAGGGCATGCAGACACAAACGCAGCCATACTGATGTTAACGGAGTGGAGCATCTCTGCATGCGTTCACATCAGTATGCAGCCAATCAGCTGTCTCAGTGGTGGCTGGGAGGCAGAGATCAGGGGCGGAGATCTCCTCCTCTCGGCTGCCGCTTATCTCCTGATGGTGTCGGCGGGGAGAAACAGCTGATCTGACAGCTGTATAAATCTCCCGCGCCGACACCGAGGAGATGATGTCAGCGTGGGAGATTTAAACAGCTGTCAGATCATCTGTTTCTCCACGCCGACACTGCTGGGAGATTAGCAGCGGCCAGGAGAGGAGATAAGCGGCTGCTTAAGCTGATTTCCCGGTGACCGCCGCTGATGTCCCAGGAGATCAGCAGTGGCCTCCGGGAGAGATTTCAAAGAGATCGCAGCGTTCTCCTGCGCTGTGATGCGGAGGACACTGCGGATCCATTGACTTCAATGCATTGTTTGTGCTCTTCCGGGTGCTTGCAGATAAAACAAGCTCCCGCGAACGCACAAATAATGCAACATGTTGCGTTCGGAGGGTGCATAAATTACACATCCAAACGCCACATGCATACGCAAGTGTGAAACTACCCTAAGAACGTGTTCACACAATCATACAGGAAAGATGGAGGAAAATGGAAATAGCTCAAAAGATTAATGGTATAGGTGGAAACCGTGTGTTAGTTCAAGGAAACAGGAAGGGGAAACCCCCAAGCCCTAAATGTAACTGGATGGGAAGAATGTTGGGAAGGGAAACACACAAACAAACCACAGGGAGAAACAATAGCGATATTTCAGCTAGAAAATTCTTTGACTGAAGAGCTAGGGTTCCAAACATTCATCTACCTAGGAATATAGCAGTAAAGAAAGCATGTGCATGCTAAGTGTAAATAGCTCCTCCCAAGATGTTATACAGCTAACAAAATAAAGTGAAAACACTTGAATAGAAATAAAAAGGAAAACAATGCAAAGGAAAAATACGAGAACTATCACTAGTTAGACAAATACAAAACAGGCTGTGGTCCAATAGGTAGGGAAACTAATCCACCAGAGGTTACCGGATCGGGCCCCGGAGTTGAGGCATAACAGGTACAATGGGTAGGTTAGAGACAGATCTGAGTAAGGTCGTCTACACATGTGGGTTCATGCAATCTGATACAAATGCATGCTAAAAACCTTACATTTGTAAGTCTAGTAAATATGCAAATTTATGCATTCTAAAAAAGCAAAACAAATTGCATCTGCATACAGTGTAGTGTGTGCCGCTTCATTTTTGTGTTTGTCGTTGACATGCAGGCAGCGTGCAGTAAAATACATGAGTAAAACTAATTATCCACTATTTTAACTATTGACCAAAGCTTTCATTGACCCATCAGTTTATTTTACAAGAACACTTCCCGGGGAAACTAAATACCTAATAGATTCTGAGTTTTGCAGCCTGCAGACACCAGATCAAAGCATTTTGCTCATACCGTATACTGTGCCTGAAAAGAGCATGAGACAGTTAACAGTGGAAGGTCACCAGCCTGCCATCCCTCATCACCTTGTCCACTTTCATAGTCGGAAACTATAAACGTCCCAGCTGGTGCAGGGGGGGCGGCATGGTGCACTATTTGTATGTCCACAGCTTCTCATGCACCTGTTGGTTCACCACCATCTGCTAGCCAAAATGCCTTAAAAAAGCCACACCCTAGGACAACCAGCTGAAGAGAATTTAATCTGTTCCCTGCAGGCATCACAACAAAAGCAACTGATCACATTTTACAGAAATGGAAAGCGCAGCATAGAAAATCAAACTAGACCCAGGGGGGAGCTAATCTCTCTGCATCCTAGGGTTGGCTTCTTCTTTCAGAATGAGACTATTTAGTACATGTAGATAGCTATTAGCTGATATCCCGGCTTGGGAAGAACCTGCTATTCGCTGGTGAAGAAATATTGGAGTGGGAAGGATTTTAACTCAGAACAAACGAAGGGGCTGTCCACCAATGGAGCAAAGAGTGATACGAGAAAGTTCCCGAGATGATGGGAGAATATATCCACAATTATATATTCATTGCTTTGTAGTCTAGCGGTTCCTGAAATACAACCATTCTGTAAACAGTTATTAAAAATTAGTATCTTATTTCTGTAATTAGATTTTCTTAGTAATCTGGTCCTTAGGAGATCTTAAAATTAGGTCAATAGAACCTCACTTGGACAACAAATTCTCAATGAAACCGTGCTGTTATTTATGTAGGAAAAACCAGAATCAATGAAGAACGAGGTCAAGGGAATAGCTAGTCTCTTTATGGAAATTAATCCTGACTTTGTTTAATCCTGAATATTAAATGGTCGTTCCCTGGGTTGCTCATACCCAGCGCAAAAAAGGGGCAGACACCATTGTAGTCGCATTGCCTGCCGATATCTCCCTGTGTAACATCTCCTATGTGATCTTGGACAAGTGCCAAAAACGTGCGCGCTCCCGTGAGATCGTAGGCAATATCGGAACGATATTGCGATGTCTAAAGCAACCCTTAGGCTTTTTTATTTGTACTTTTTCTATTTCACGGTCTGAGCTTGGGATAAACAACCTGAAATGTCCACACGAGGGAAGATTCTAAAGTCTCTTTAATATTTTCCACTTGTGTATTGTTTTTTCTTACTATAGAATGAAAGATTCCAGATTGTTGGGAAATAGCAGTAAAACTCTTCCCTAATTGATGGTCAGCAACAATTTGCTTCTCTAAAATCATTGCTAATGCATTTTCCCCCTTGCATTGAATGCTCAGGACCAGCAGATAAGATAGACAAGGCGGACAGTAGTGTGAGCAGCCTCCTCTTTGCTCACCACCATTGGTATCTTCAGCATTATATGAACAAGAAAGTAAGAATGGCAGTACTAGCAGCTTCTTTTTACTTTATCGTACCTGGTATCTCCAGTATTAGATACAATAAACAAGATTGAAAGCAGTGTAAGAAGCCTTATCTTACATTAATGGCCGCTTTACACGTCCCAACATCGTTCCGATATTGTATACAACGGCACGGGAGCGCGCACGTTTTTGGCACTAATCCAAGATCGCATAGGAGATGTTACACAGCACGATATCGGCAGCCAACGCAAGTACGATGTCGTACGCCCCTTTTGCACACTGCTTCTCATCAACTCGGGAACAACCAATTAACATTGTAGTGAATAGGGGAAGTTGTGCTCCAAATCGTTGTTGGGCTGTCACACAGAACGATCCTGCCAGATCGTCCATCCAATATCGGGCAGTTGGAGAGCCTGCACAATTCCCCCCGATATCGTTTTGGCATCGTTCTTGCATCGAATTGTACATTTACACCACACAACGCACGAACGATATCAGCGCCAACGCACGAACCACGTGACTTTTTAACGTTGTTGGACGACGATATCGGGACGTGTAAAGCAGCCATAACTCCCTGGTATCACCAGTATTAGATATTAAACACAGAGTGGAATCACTAAGTTGAGATAAGTAATACAGTTTGGATAGCAATGTTAGTATCTTATTCTAGGATAAGTGTCTCAGTGTAATATGGCGGTAGGCAGTTTAATTATACTGGAGATACCAGGTGTGCTGCAGTAAGAAGAGGCTGAGGCTGTTGATACTTATGTCGAGCCTAACTTTCTTATCTAATACTGCAGATACAAGAAGTGCTAAGGAAAGAAGAGACTGCTCACACTACTGTCCACCCTGTCTTTCTGATCTAGTACTGGAGATACAAGGGGTGCTGAGAAAAGAAGAGGCTGCTGATACTGATGTCCACCCTAACTTTTTATCTAATACTGGAGATACATGGAGTGCTGAGGAAAGAAGAGACTGCTCACACTGCTCTCCACCCTGTCTTTTTGATCTAATACTTTAGATACAACTGGTGCCGAGGAAAGAAGAGGCTGCTGATGTTGTTTTCCACCCTAACTTTCTGATCTAATACTGGAGATACAAGGCGCTCTGAGGAAAGAAGAGACTGCTAATACTGCCATCTACCCTAAGTTTCTGAATGACAATTTATGAGATAGGTATTTCAAGGACAAAGCAGTGAAGCTTCCTAATGCCATGTACTCAGGTACCTGACCAGTCTTAACATGCTATGATAGGTTGCTGTCACAGTAATAAGGCAGCAGCTATTTTAAATCTGTAATGACTTTTTTCCCTAGGCAAAACTATTGTGATTTGCTAATTAGAAATATTTATGAAAATATTTATAATGATATTTCCTTTTATTTTTTTTCTATTTCTGGAAATCTCCTTTCAAAAGTAATATTAAATATCTCATTTCATTTTACTTCTTAATATTGTATGTTAGGTAGCATTGATGCAAATAGTTAGGCTTTTTTTCAAACGTCAAAGTGCACCATTGTTACAAGTATATGGAGAAACATCTTATTAAAACGGTTGCTGTAGGTGTCCATGCTTGGAGAATATAAAATTAGATGCATGATTATTTTAAGCCATAGACACAAAAGGACAAGAAAACCCAGCTTGCGGAGAAAGACACACATACGCTAGTGGGGAATGGAAAATAGCAGGTGCTCAGGCCTTCTGCACAGGCCAAAAAACAGCTGGTGGTAACTTCAAGGCTCTCTAGCACAGAAGTTGGCTTAAGAAGCAGAAAAAGGAATGTGTGCAAATAGCCCACACCGACCGTGCCGTAGACTGAGAAGAGTCAAGACTTAATAGGATAGGGAGAAGTGTTTGTTACCACTGAGTGTTTAATGGGTTGTTCTCCAAGGGATAATCACGTGTAAGTGATCATTGTAGGCATAAAACACTGCAGATGGTAGATGGAAGTCTTGCTATCTCAGTTTAGATGGAGGTTTAACCTCTACAGACAGAGCATGTGTATGCACAGAGGGAATCCATCTTATTATAACGATCATCTTATAATGAATACATCTTATAAATCCTGCAGACAGTGGGACGTATCTTCCTGTTTAATGCAAATGTTATCAGAAATTCGAAAACTTTTAGTTTGAAAAGTTAATAATTCAGCTAAAAAATATTCATAGGCAGATAGTGAAAAGAATGAATTCATGGGTACATTTCTGTTAACTAGGGATGAGCGAGCGCTAAAATGCTCGGGTGCTCGAAAGCTCGGCTCGAGAATATCGAGATGCTTGGGTGCTCGACCCGGCACCGAGCCCAATGATTAATCTATAGGGAACCGAGCATTTTTCCGGCAGTGTCGGCGTGGGAGTTTTAAACACCGCTGATCTGACAGTGTTTAAATTTCCTGCGCCGACCACCGAACAGCTGATATCAGCGTGGGAGAGTTAAACAGCTGTCAGATCAGCTGTGCGCCGCCGGCTCGAGCACAGCGCAGTGAGGTCTGATATAGACTGAAGGCGCTGTGTTGCCAGCCATCACTGTAATGCCACAACCAACATGGCTGTGGCATTACTGGGTGTGGCATTACTGGGTGTGGCAAGAGCGCCAACTTTGCAGGGACGGGGACCCAAGCATGAGCCCGAGCATCTCGCCGGTACGCGGCAAGCTCCGAGCATCCCGACTCCCAAGCCCTGAGATACTCGGGCAAGTACCGAGTACTGGAGAGCATGCTCGCTCATCACTACTGTTAACCAGTTCTGAAGTTTGCTGTGTATTGAAAGTAGAGATGAGAGGTCCCGTGGAAGTTAAATAAAGTTGTGTTCTGGACCTGAACTTGACCTGAACCTCATTGGAAGTCACTGATTGGTCAGTTAGGCTCTCCGCCAACATACAGTCAGCCAATGGAGGAAGGGAGGAACCAGAGCATAGTTGGTATGCATACAATAGGAGCACATTCACACCATGGCCATCCCACAGACATAACCCAAGAAAAATGGGATTTGTTTGTGAAATGGTCACGATGTTGATATGCTTCTATTGCAGTATAACAACTTATGCTCTGGCTCATTTTTATTTTGAGGGGATTCTTCTATAATTGTTTGTGCTTTGAACAATGAAGGGTGTGGTCCCTCCCATCCAATTCATCTAGATAATTTTCCATTAGTCGGAGCATGAGCTTCTCTGTCCTTATTCACATTGATGTCATTGACACAGGTAAGGTTTTAATACTAGAGTAGGACCAATCCAATGGGCACACCTTGCCACGGTGGGATGGTTTTTATGTTCTTTGATCAAAAAGTTTAATCAAGTCAGTTATATTATTTAAATGTACTACTACTATTTACTTATTTACCTTATTATAGGTTATATAAGCAGTTTGTGTTTTTCTCTTGGGTTTTGGATATCAGAATTGCCTGGATCTCCTAGGACCAGGCAGATCCTGTTCCCTCCCTACATCCAGCAAACAAATGGCCACTGGGTCCCAAGGAGAAAGCATGGTGCATGCGTCCTAATGTGTATACATAGCTTTACATCAGAGTGGTGTATACAAAGATCAACAAGGTAAAGATGGGAAATCAACAGTATGAATACAAAGTGACCCGTTCACTACTGTACCCAGCAAAGCAACAAGCAGTTGAAAGTGACTGAGAAAGGTCCTGTAGCCCAGTCCCATTCACACTTGTATGGGCATCAATAAGCAAGGCTACAGTAAAATGTCCAGAGTGCTCCAGAAAGTGGAGCTGCCCCATTGCTTCACTGATCAGTAGGGTCTCATTAGGGGGTAACTACAGTAGGTGCCGAGGGTTGCGATCTCACCGGGCCCTGGAGTCTAGGGGGCCCCAAAATTCCATTTGACCTATATAAATTGATCAATGCTATTAAAAACTTGCAATATTTGAGGGCCCATGAAGCTTTCACACCGGGGCCCATGAGATTGAAAGTTATACCACTGGTTCTCATAGTAAGGGCTCGGACACACTCTGCTACTTACATCCGAGTATGACGGACGACACTCGGAACAGGCTGGAGCAATGACCCTGATCGGCCTCTCTCTCTCTGGACAGGGAATGCGATGCTTCACAGAAACAAAGCAGCTGACATTCCCGTCCAGAGAGGGAAAGGCCGTCCAGGGTCACTGCTCCAGCCTGTTCCGAGTGTCGTCCGTCAAACTCGGATGTTAAGTAGCAGAGTGTGTTTCCACCCTAATATCCTATTCTGAAGAAGGTATCCCTGCTAACGTCTTTTCCAAATGTTCAACCTTGTCCTAATGTTTTTATGAAATAACATCTTTCTGTCTTAATTTGATTACATAATTTAATGTTATCTACAGACACCAACATTCATAAGTGCTGGCTTAATTTTGACCCCTCTAACAGCTGTTAATCCCTCCATTTTGCCTGACCCTATAGCCTCTGGTTTTCCTCATTACAGGCACACCCCAAACATATGGAGAACCAGGGCCTGTCCTACAGAGCAATAAGATTTTATTATGCACACATCATCAATTTTTCCTAAGTCCCTCAGCATGAAGAATAATGTAATTTTCCCCCATGATATTGTATTAAAAGATGAATAAATAGAAGTATCTCTCCCAGGTATTCATGACACAGACCCTGTGCAGCTGTGTGGAGCTGAGCGCCCGGCACCGCAGCTGGGATATTCTGGCTTACACTCTGCTGAACTCGAAGAATCCACCGCAGCCAAGAATGTGGTCACAACACACATCGTATCTGTACATGGACTAAGAAAGAGTAAAAAATAATCTTCTGTAAGGGAAACGTAAGTGTAAATACTGTATTGGAGGATCATAAGTGTAATAGAAATAATAGTCCTGGGGATCCAGAGTTCATCAAGTAACATGGGCAAGAGTATTGTTATATGGTTCCAAAATGTATATTGTAAAAAAAAAGTGTTTTTTCAACTTACAGTTTTAGGCTATGTTCACACAGGGCGTTTTTGCTGTATTTTATCTGCAGCAAAGCTGGTTTTAGGGTGCATTCACACACTGCGTATTTGCTGCGTATTTTTACGCGAGCGCTGTTGCAGTTTTTGTAGCCAAAACCATGAGTGGAACAATCAGAGGAAAAGCATAATAGAAACAAGTGCTTCACTTCTGTATTTAAAGGGAACCTGTCAGGTCGTGGTACCCTTCAAACCTACCTCTACCTGTCCCTGCACCTTCCTATCTAATCCCTAACCATCCCTCTCTGTGCTAAAGAACCTATAAAAGGGAGAAAAATAAGTTTTATTCTTACAAACTGTCTCCAGTTGGAGACTGGAAAGGCGGGCTCTGGGCTCCATTCTCCACTCCTCGCGCTGTCTCCACACGCCCCGCTGGGCGTCCATATTCTCCGTTAGATGTGACACCTCCTATTTGAAGTGCCCGCCTCTTGTGGTCATGTGATGCCCGGGCCAGAACGTCATATCTGGCCCGTGTATTGTGGGGATGATCACTTGGTCTGTGTTGGCTTCAAGATGCGCACTGCACATGCGCAACTTTTAGTTTTTTGTTATCCAGGTGAATCCAGCGGGGATTAAAACCGCATTCCCCAGAATTGTAAAATCCGATGCAACTGGATGCTCCTTCTCGGTAGTATCACTGATCCAGCTGACGGATCTGGTGTAATACTGCTGCGGTAGCATTCAGTTGCATCAGGTTGTGTACGTTTTTTGACAGATCTGGTGAAAAATGACAAGCCTCCTAGTGAGTGTGTCATATGGAAGTGGATTCTGGGCATGCTCAGTCTAAAGACCTGGGTCCAGTGTCCGGATCCAGCAGAATTCGGGTTCTGCCGGTGCTTCCCGGTTTTAAACGGGCACCAAAATTGCAACATTTTGCACTTTTGGTAGCTGCCAAACACCAGTGACACCTAGATCCTGGTGGAACCGTATACAACCGGATGCACCCGCAAGTTCCTGCGTCCCTATTGAAAGTCAATGAGGCTGAAAATGGATGCAGGTGCATCCGGTTTCACTTGGATTCACCCGGATTACAGAAATCAGTAGTGTGAAAACATCATAAAACTGCAGCAATTCCTGATCCCTGAGTATTTACTCGAAATCACCTGGCCGATGTTTTCCTGCAGTTTTCTGTAAGGTTTTTCTTCAGGTTTAGCTACAATTTTAGGTTCGATTTTGCTGCATTTTTTCCACGGATATCTCTTCCTCTCTCTCTCTTTCTCTTACATTCTTTCTCTCTCGTTCTCTCCTTCTCTTTCTCAGCAGTGAAGCTTTGTAGATTTTCAATTTGTCTTTGTAGATTTTTCAATCAAGGCAAAAAATACTAAAAGAATTCACATGTTCATTCTTTCAAAAACTCTGCAAAAAACAAGCAGGTTTCAATTTCCGTCAGGAAAAAAAAAACATTGTGTGTGCATGACTTTTCATCAATCTCATGGGTTTTATTGGTAATCAAAATCACTTGCTTATTGTTTGCATACACATATTAGCAAAAAACTAAGGCAAAAACCATGCTAAAAACTGCAGCAAAAAATGTCCTTTGTGAACATAGCCTTAATCTGCATTTGTTTAGACAATCTGCACAATCACTGTACATTGTATAGTGACTCTCCCTTTTACATACACAATCTTGAACCTCTCTAAAGATTCATTTTCAGGGTGCATTGTGAAGACGTGCTTGGTGCGACCCATCAGAGTGCCAGGATACCCTCAGATAGGTTAAGATTCTCATATAATAATGGTTCCCAAGGGCTCGGCAGACGACACTCCAATTTGGAGCTGATTCTGGAGCCAATCACTAGAAACTAGGGTGAATTTATGGCATTGTTCACACACAATTTGCGTTTTTTTAGCACTCCTAAAACCACATGCGGTTTTTTAAGAGTGCTAAAAAATGTCCCTTGTGCGTCTGAAAGGATTAGAATCCTTTTTGGACTTTGTCATTTTTTCCTCAAAAACGCAGGCAAAAACGTAAGCGTTAACGCAGGGTGCATAAATGTGCCATTTAAAAACGCATGCGTTTCCCATAGGGCCCCATGTTATAGAAACGCATGCGTTTTTTGGGAAACAACCCCTGCGTTTTTTTTCCAGCACCCAAAAAATGCTGCATGCAGCGTTTTTTGGACTGGGGGAAAGAAACGCAAGTGCAGGTGAAAAACGCATGTACACTCAAATGTACCCTGCGTTAACGCACCTGCGTTTTTTTTAACAGCCCAAAAAATGCAGAGATGGTCAAAAAAGCTCATGTGTGTGAACATGGCCTATATTAGGTGAATTCAGAAATAAATTATTGTGCCTTATTGATGATATTTGTATGTGTATGACAAAGATAACAAAGTATTTTAAGGTAGGGGTGTACAGGATATGTATAGTTCACAGGTACGTCCACAGGATGATTCTCCCTGGTGGACCCAAGGAACTCTTATGGTGGGTTTACACACACCAATTTATCTGTTCAATCTCTGACCCAATCTCTGGTTGCAGTGAAATCATGGATACATTGCTCCATTTTGTGGCTGTGTACAACATGGAGCAATGTATCCATGATTTCACTGCAACCAGAGATTGGGTCAGAGATTGAACAGATAAATTGGTGTGTGTAAACCCACCATGATTCAATGTTGTATGGATGGTAAAGAGACAGAGTCAGCGAGTATACAATATGGAAAATGTATTACCATCTGATTGAAAATTTAAAAAGAATATGAAATGCCATATTTCAAAAGAGTGGTCAGCTTGGTGTAAATTTGGTAAGACAGATGATGATAGGGAGATAGATAGATAGATAGATAGATAGATAGATAGATAGATAGATAGATAGATAGATAGATAGATAGATAGATAGATAGATAGATAGATAAATCCAGGTCTGGAGAAAGACTTGCAGCACTCCAAGTTCTCAGTGTGAAAAGAACTTTCTTTATTAGGACAGGCACAAAACATGCAACGTTTCAAGTCACAAAGACTTTTCCTCAGGCACCTGTGCCTGAGGAAAAGTCTTTGTGACTTGAAACGTTGCATGTTTTGTGCCTGTCCTAATAAAGAAAGTTCTTTTCACACTGAGAACTTGGAGTGCTGCAAGTCTTTCTCCAGACCTGGATTTGTCTACAACCTTTAAAGATAAGGTTTGATTTGCCTGCACCTGCTTTTCAGCTGTTTATGCTGCTCCCTGACCCACTTTTTTTTCTAGATAGATAGATAGATAGATAGGCCATGTTCACACACATGCGTTTTTTTGACCATCTCTGCGTTTTTGGGCTGTTAAAAAAAACGCAGGTGCGTTAACGCAGGGTACATTTGAGTGTAGCTGCGTTTTTCAGCTCCATTTGCGTTTTTTACCCCTAGTCCAAAAAACACTGCATGCAGCGTTTTTGGGTGCTGTAAAAAAACGCATGTACGTTTTTCCAAAAACGCATGCGTTTTTTTAACATGGGGCCCTATGGGAAACGCATGCAAAAACGCATGGTACATTAGTACCTTTTAGTGCCATTCAAAAACGCATGCGTTTCCCATAGGGGCCCATGTTAAAAAAAACGCATGCGTTTTTGAAAAAACGCACATGCGTTTTTTTAACATGGGGGCCCTATGGGAAACGCATGCGTTTTTAAAAGGCACATTTATGCACCCTGCGTTAACGCTTGCGTTTTTGCCTGCGTTTTTGGTGAAAAAATGACTAAGTCCAAAAACGTGGCAAATCCTTTCAGACACACAAGGGACATTTTTAAGCACTCTTAAAAGAACGCAAGTGCTTTTAAGAGTGCTAAAAAAAACGCAAATTGAGTGTGAACAATGCCATAGATAGATAGATGCTACAACAAAAAAAGTAATGTAAGCCTATTAGTCTTGACAAACGAACTTACAACCTTCTGTAAAGGGAGCCTAACCTCAAATTAATAAACATGTCTCTCCTGGACCAAAAGCCTACAAATTTAATATCATTTGCTTGTAGTAGCTGATGGGCACACATGAATAGTCCTGTTTGTGCACTATATACTTTAATGTATTATGCATTGCTTATAAAGCACCATCATATTCCATAGCGCTTTACATAGATTAGCATCACTCTCCCCATTGGGGCTCACAGTCTAAATTCCTTATCAGTCCTTCAAGTGTGGGAAGAAGCCAGAGAACTTGGAGGAAACTCACGCAAACACTGGGCAAACATACAAACTCCTTGCAGATGTCATCCTTGATGGGATTTGAAACCAGGACCCCAGTGCTGTAAAGCAACAGAGAACCGCTAACCACTGAGCTTATAAGTATATTCTATACCGGAGAAATGCTGGCCAAATATCACTTATTCAGTGGTTGCATGTATTGTCCCACACACAATGTGATGCTGTATTTTTTGGCTTATAGACAGATAACTGCATTTTTCTCAATATGTTTTGGCTTTTCAAGGGTAAAAAAATACAAAAGAGAACACAAACATGAAAAGATTCTGCAGATATTTCCAACTAGTAGACAAGGGACCATAAGGGGATGTCCACTACAGAACAACCCCAGGTTAATCAATACAGGGCTTTAATTAAAGACCAAAACAATCTATCTTCACCTTCTTCAGGGACTACATTCCCACGATGTCAATGCCGCTGTTCCTGGACCATGATGTGACTTCCTGTTCGGTCACGTGTAACAAGGAGCAGCCACTCGTCAGCTGCAGCCTTTACTATGTCATCATAGCGGACTTCCTGAGGAAATATTGATGAGCTGCAGCCCACACATGACACAACAATGTCACATCTCTCTCCCGGAATGTTTTTTGTAAATTGAGCCAGGGTTGTCCAGTAATTGACAACCCCTTTAAGCACAAGGTCCACTTAGAGAATGTGCAATCATGAGACTTATCTCTTCCATTTCTGTATGACCCTCATAGTGAACATATGACTTGGGATGTGGTCTTTGTGCAACGTGGATTGGCTTTCTCCATTTTTACAATGATCATATATAGGAGGATGTAGTAGGCCAGAACTTGGCGTCAATGTATGTAATTAAGAGCTCTCTATCCCGAAAACTTGACTGAGTCGAATATAAGGATATACATTTTCACTAATTAGAGCAGAACATTGGTCCCCAAATGTCAACATGTGAAAAAGTAAAAAGGGTTGTCCAAGAATAAGATACTGACGTCCTTTCCTCACTTCAATGGGAGGTATGATACAGTAAATGAGAGCGGCCACTACACACCTTCCTATGGAAATCATTGCCTCGGTTTTCCTTGGTTTCATTTTTTGCCGATAGTTGATCGATAAAAAACGAGTTATCATTGTGGCGAATTCTAGAACTATTGCAATAGATAATACAATGTTTTCATGCAGTTTATCTGCAGGGCTGTTAGTCTACATATGGAGACCCTGAACATGTGGTATTGGTCCCTCTTTAATGCTATGGTATCATCATTCTATACATCTGTGCCCATGTAACTGCATTACTATCTCCATATCAAGTTGTCACTTTAGTGATGTCACATCTATCCTTGCTACATTTTGTTTTCTGCTACCAGAATAATTAGAGCCACCTGTTATCTGCGACGTTATCAGGGTCAGGCGGATCCCACAATGCTGTGCGCACCATATGTTGGTATATTGTCCAACATGTTGCAATCCCCTGTTCCGTCCCCTCGCCGTTATGTTGCTAGGAGGACCTTCAGTGCGCGCCTTTGTGTCGTCTGTCATTAACATGAACACACATATCAGAAATCACTCTTCATGGTCCAGAAAATCAAAGACAAAAATGCACAGCGGGCGACGAAAGGGTTTTCATATCTCAGTCTTACATTTTGATTTAAAGTAATCACCCATGTACACACAGCGGTAAACAATGGTAATTTGTGAACAGATCAGAATAAATTAGCTTTTTGACTTTTCAGTGTCAAACGAAAATTAACTGTTTCACGGTTGGAAAGAAAAAACACAAAGCGGCAGAAATGCCGAATAGTGTAAATAGTTTATATATAAATGTATATTTGCAGCTAGAATTAATTTTCATTAACATTTTATAAATAATTATTAATAGGGAGTCCCCTTAATGGGTCATTTATATATTGGATTTCCCGCTGTATAACTCCATTAGGCTAGGGTCAGGCCAGCGTCAGCCACTAGGCTGACAAATCCATTTAAAACTTAGGTTCTGGCAGTCTGACCGCGTAGCGTTAATGTCATGTAACGCTGTGTTCAGGCTGTGTATGCATCTCTATGATTACCGGTAAACAAGTGCAGCCGGCAGCTTCACTCTGAAGGACCGGATCTGTGCTTTTGCTGAAAACCCTGCAAACCGCGTTTCCTGTGCACTCATCCATAGCGCATATCCGGTCCTTCGGAGTGAAGCTGCCGGCTGCACTTGTTTACCGGTAACCATAGAGATGCATACACAGCCTGAACACAGCATTACATTACGTCCTGCCATCCACTGGGATTTGGGGAGAGGGAGAGTATCAAGACCCTACCCTAGGCACCATAGGGCTGATGAACATGCCCTGTACCATATCTGATCATTCCTGATGAACCCATCACTGCATCTCTGATGGGGGGAAACGCGTTGAGTGTATGACCTCAGGATAAGATAAGTACATCTGTGATCTACATGTGATTGAAGTGCATCTATGCTCTGCCTGCATTTGGTTCCTAGCTGACCACTAAGGAAACTGTGGAAAGGAGGACAAATATGTTGTATCCCAGTACTGGGTTTGAGTCCTGAACAAGGATTTGTTTTATTTGTTTTATTGTATAGTGGGAAACCAGTGTGGGACACTATGGATGTACCCATTTGTAAATTACCAACATTGGTTGGATAATTAGGTTGCATTAGTAACTACTTGGAATATGATTGTTAATCACAATGTATAATCCATATTGTTTCCCATAGATTTTATACTATTAGGCTGGGGTCACAGTAGCATTTTTCACATGCGTTTTTGGAGACCTGCGTTTTCAAAAACGCATGTAAAAAACGCACCCATAGGCCCCCATGTTAAAAAACGCATGCCCTAATAGCCAAAAAGCATGTGTGACTGTCCCATGCGTTTTTGGAGCATATCCAAAAACGCATGCGTTTTTTTAACATGGGCTCCTATGGAAAACGCATGCGTTTTTGAATGGCACTAAAAGGTACTAATTGTACATGCGTTTTTGCATGCGTTTTCCATAGGAACCCATGTTATAAAAACACATGCGTTTTCTACAAAAACGCATGCGTTTTTCAAAACGCTCAAAAAAATACTACATGCACTATTTTTAGGTGCAGATTCAAAAACGCATGGCTGTGGTCACAGTTGCCATGCGTTTTTTTTTAGTGATTTAACAAAACTCATGCGTTTTTTCATGTCAGCATGAGTTTTTTAAGGTCTCTGATGGCTCCCTGCATTTTGGCTGCGTTTTTGAATCTGCACCTAAAAATAGTGCATGGCTATGTTCACACACAATTTGCGTTTTTTTTAGCACTCTTAAAAGCACTTGCGTTTTTTTAAGAGTGCTAAAAAATGTCCTTTGTGTGTCTGAAAGGATTTGCCACGTTTTTGGACTTAGTCATTTTTTCACCAAAAATGCAGGTAAAAACGCAAGCGTTAACGCAGGGTGCATAAATGTGCCTTTTAAAAACGCATGTGTTTCCCATAGGGCCCCCATGTTAAAAAAACGCATGTGCGTTTTTTTCAAAAACGCATGCATTTTTTTTAACATGGGCCCCTATGGGAAACGCATGCGTTTTTGAATGGCACTAAAAGGTACTAACGTACCATGCGTTTTCATTAACTGTTTTTATTTTAAGGGTTTTTATAAAAACATGGTGCAAAATAAGTGAATTTGTGCAAATGTGCAGACTTCCCACCCACCTAGACAACAAACACACAACACAGCCCACTAATGGTGCTAGAGCGGAGGGTTTGGTGGGGTTCGGTTGACGGTCTGTGAAGTCAAACCCAAGATAGATTGATGCTAAAGGGAGGGACCACCGGATACACTGTGCATCATTGGTGGTCCACAACCGATAACAACAATTGGTAGATGGTCGTGTGTATTGTAGTCGTCACCCTGTTACAGGTCCAAAGCCCAACCCTCAGTTCCAGGTCCACATCAGTGGTGATCGGTCAAGTCAAGGTCTACAGATTATTGATATAACCTGCTTAGCAAATAAAATATAGCCCGACGCGTTTCGCCTCTCACAATAGTTTGAGAGGCTCATCAGGGGCGTTATACAATATGCTTCTACAGTAGTATAAGGATCAAATCTATTTATATTTGATCCTAGGTTATGAGTCCATTGAAACAGATTCCAGGATGGTTCCAGTTGCTAGGAGAACATATGAGGCATATGCAGGTTATATCAATAAGCAGGTTATATCAATAATCTGTAGACCTTGACTTGACCGATCACCACTGATGTGGACCTGGAACTGAGGGTTGGGCTTTGGACCTGTAACAGGGTGACGACTACAATACACACGACCATCTACCAATTGTTGTTATCGGTTGTGGACCACCAATGATGCACAGTGTATCCGGTGGTCCCTCCCTTTAGCATCAATCTATCTTGGGTTTGACTTCACAGACCGTCAACCGAACCCCACCAAACCCTCCGCTCTAGCACCATTAGTGGGCTGTGTTGTGTGTTTGTTGTCTAGGTGGGTGGGAAGTCTGCACATTTGCACAAATTCACTTATTTTACACCATGTTTTTATAAAAACCCTTAAAATAAAAACAGTTAATGAGAACAAAAAGGTTATCCCTTATTATTCTATAAATTACCCTGGATAAACCTCTAGACGAAAATTCGGTGAAATACCATGCGTTTTTGCATGCGTTTCCCATAGGGCCCCATGTTAAAAAAACGCATGCGTTTTTGGAAAAACGCACATGCGTTTTTTTTACAGCACCCAAAAACGCTGCAAAAAACGCAAATGGAGCTGAAAAACGCAGCTACACTCAAATGTACCCTGCGTTAACGCACCTGCGTTTTTTTTAACAGCCCAAAAACGCAGAGATGGTCAAAAAAACGCAATTGTGTGAACATGGCCCATGTAGTATTTTTTTGAGCGTTTTGAAAAACGCATGCGTTTTTGTAGAAAACGCATGCGTTTTTATAACATGGGTTCCTATGGAAAACGCATGCAAAAACGCATTTACAATTAGTACCTTTTAGTGCCATTCAAAAACGCATGCGTTTTCCATAGGAGCCCATGTTAAAAAACGCATGCGTTTTCTAAAACGCATGCGTTTTTTTTAACATGGGCTCCTATGGAAAACGCATGCGTTTTTGAATGGCACTAAATGTACATGCGTTTTTGCATGCGTTTTCCATAAGGCCCCTTATTAAAAAACGCATGCGTTTTTGGATACGCATGGGACAGTCACACATGCTTTTTGGCTATTAGGGCATGCGTTTTTTAACATGGGGGCCTATGGGTGCGTTTTTTACATGCGTTTTTGAAAACGCAGGTCTCCAAAAACGCATGTAAAAAATGCTACTGTGACCACAGCCTTAGAAGGGAATACCTCCATATATAGGATTGACAAGTCCTGAGTGTTTTTTTGCCTTTTACCACTAAGTTCAAGTAATAGACCCGGACTTTGAGGATCAACCTCTTTTTTCTGGACTCCTTAGTACATTCTTACTCAGGGGGATCTAGGAAGTATGATGTGTGATTGACCCCTTTCCAGACACCGAACAAGGGTCAGTAGGGTCAGCCGTCATGCTACGGGCAGGGCCGTATTTGGAGTTCCTGCTGCCCTAGGCACTGTCAGCGGCCGCCTCCCCCCCCGTCACGGCTCCTCCCCCCCATTGCAGCCCCTCCCCCCATCACGGCCCCTCCCCCATCACGGACAATCTTCCTCCCAGTCGCAGCCTTCCCCCCCAGGCTTCATGTAGCTTCTCCCCCCACATTTCATCATGTAGTACATGTAAAAGGTTTGTCCAACCACACTACAGAGACATACTGATAAGATGTTTACTTTGTGAGCCCCAATGGGGACAGTGTTGATGATGTATGTAAAGTGCTGTGGAGTGCATAGTGTAATATAAGTGCAAAAGATATTATTCTTAATATGATGTCACAATACCGGGATCTGAGGATCTTCTATTTCGAGGTCAGGGGCTCTCTGACGCCGTGTTGCTGCCTGTGTTGCTGTCTTCCTCTTTTGACACTGCAGTGCGGTGGACAAGAAAGCATTAACTGGTTAATAACAAGAAGTATGGTGTGTACTAACTGAGCCATAAACCTCCCCATACCATGAAGTATGGAGTGTGTACTAACTGAGCCATTAACACCCCATACCATGTCCAGCAGACATTGTAGGATTACTATATGGATTATATTATTAGGGTACGGACACACTGGCGTGAAACACGGACGCGTGCAATGTGTGATTTCATCGCACTGCACTCGGACCAATGTTATTCAATGTCTGAGAGCACTGGCGAGTGTCAGACGCTTTTTTTCTCAGTCACATTCAGGATGAGAAAAAGTCGCAACATGCTGCGACAGTCTGTGATTCACACCGAGACTCACCAATGCAAGTCTATGGGTCCGACAAAATCACATACCGCACACTGACAGCACATGGACCATCTGAGAGGCATCAGTTTTTTTCACGGATACATTATCATTCTGTAACTGAGAACACTGTAAAATGTTCCTGTAAATGAGTCTACAGTAAATAGCTGCTGAGGAAAGAACAGATTGCACACGGATGTGATCTGAGAGAAATGTCGCACACTCGCACAGCAGTTGCCAAATGGACCAAAAAACCGATGACACTCATCCGACTCTCCTGGATGAGAAACGGACCGATTTTAAGGCGGCGGGAGACAGTGTAGCATCATGTCCTCAGATCCGTGCATAGACAGTGTACCATCATGTCCCCAGCTCTGTGCTGTGCACAGTGTATCACCATGTCCTCAGCTCCGTGCTGTGTACAGTGTACCACCATGTCCTCACCTCCGTGCTGTGCACAGTGTACCACCATGTCCTCAGCTCTGTGCTGTGCACAGTGTACCACCATGTCCCCAGCTCCGTGCTGTGCACAGTGCACCACCATGTCCCCAGCTCCGTGCTATGCACAGTGCACCACCAAGTCCCCAGCTCCGTGCTATGCACAGTGTACCACCATGTCCCCAGCTCCGTGCTGTGCACAGTGTACCACCATGTCCTCAGCTCCGTGCTGTGCACAGTGTACCACCATGTCCTCAGCTCCGTGCTGTGCACAGTGTACCACCATGTCCGCAGCTCTGTGCTGTGCACAGTGTACCACCATGTCCGCAGCTCCGTGCTGTGCATAGACAGTGTATCACCATGTCCTTAGCTCCCTGCTGTACACAGACAGTGTACGGTACACTGTTTGTGCACAGCACGGAGCTGAGGACATGGTGGTACACTGTGCACAGCACGGAGCTGGGGACATGGTGGTACACTGTCTGTGCACAGCACAGAGCTGAGGACATCCCAGAAGAGACAGACGGGCGGCGGGACAACACTGAGCCCATCTGGAAGAACAACAACTCCCAGCACCCAACACACTGCCCAGAAATCATATAGGACAGGCAGGAGAACTACAACTCCCAGCATGCCACACCCTGCCAACACAGGAAGGTGGCGGCAGCTGCATGGAGGCAGACACACGGTACAGCTGCCATTATAACCACACACAGCACCAGCCACAGCCGCAGTCCTCCTGCATCCCCGTCCTTCTCTCCTCTGTCCCTCCTGCTGCTCCTGTCCTCCTGCACCTCCATCCTCCTCTCCTCTGTCCTCCTCTCCTCTGCCCCTCCTGCTGCTCCTCTATCCTCCTGATCCCCCATCCTCCTCTCCTCTGCCCCTCCTGTTGCTCCTCTATCCTCCTGCTCCCCCATCCTCCTCTCCTCTGTCCTCCTGCACCCCCGACCTCCTCTCCTCTGTCCTCCTGCACCCCCGTCCTTCTCTCCTCTGTCCTCCTGCACCCCCGTCCTCCCACACCCCCGTCCTGCTCTCCTCTATCCTCCCGCACCCCCGTCCTGCTCTCCTCTGTCCTTCTGCACCCCCATCCTGCTCTCCTCTGTCCCTCCTGCTGCTCCTCTTGCACCCCCGTCCTCCTCTTCCCTGTCCCTCCTGCTGCTCGGCTGTCCTCCTGCACCCCGTCCTCCTCTCCTCTGTCCCTCCTGCTGCTCCTCTTGCACCCCCGTCCTCCTCTCCTCTGTCCCTCCTGCACCCCCGTCCTCCTCTCCTCTGTCCTCCTGCACCCCCGTCCTCCTGCACCCCCGTCTTCCTGCACCCCCGTCCTCCTGCACCCCCGTCCTCCCACACCCCCGTCCTTCTCTCCTCTATCCTCCCGCACCCCCGTCCTGCTCTCCTCTATCCTCCCGCACCCCCGTCCTGCTCTCCTCTGTCCTCCTGCACCCTTGTCCTGCTCTCCTCTGTCCTTCTGCACCCCTGTCCTCCTCTCCTGCTGCTCCTCTTGCACCCCCGTCCTCCTCTTCCCTGTCCCTCCTGCTGCTCGGCTGTCCTCCTGCACCCTGTCCTCCTCTCCTCTGTCCCTCCTGCTGCTCCTCTTGCACCCCCGTCTTCCTCTCCATTGTGCCTCTGTCCTCCTGCACCCCTGTCCTCCTCTCCGCTGTCCCTCCTGCTGCTCCTCCTTCACCCCCGTCCTGTTGCTCCTCTGTCCTCCTGCTCCCCGTCCTCCTCTCCTCTGTCCTCCTGCACCCCTGTCCTCCTCTCCTCTGTCCTCCTGCACCCCCGTCCTGCTCTCCTCTATCCTCCCGCACCCCTGTCCTGCTCTCCTCTGTCCTTCTGCACCCCCGTCCTGCTCTCTTCTGTCCCTCCTGCTGCTCCTCTTGCACCCCCGTCCTCCTCTTCCCTGTCCCTCCTGCTGCTCGGCTGTCCTCCTGCACCCCGTCCTCCTCTCCTCTGTCCCTCCTGCTGCTCCTCTTGCACCCCCGTCCTCCTCTCCTCTGTCCCTCCTGCTGCTCCTCTTGCACCCCCGTCCTCCTCTCCTCTGTCCCTCCTGCTGCTCCTCTGTCCTCCTGCACTCCCGTCCTGTTGCTCCTCTGTCCTCTTGCACCCCCGTCCTCCTCTCCTCTGTCCTCCTGCACCCCCGTCCTCCTCTCCTCTGTCCTCCTGCACCCCCGTCTTCCTCTCCTCTGTCCTCCTGCACCCCCGTCCTCCTCTCCTCTGTCCTTCTGCACCCCGTCCTCCTCTCCTCTGTCCTTCTGCACCCCCGTCCTCCTCTCCTCTGTCCTTCTGCACCCCCGTCCTCCTCTCCTCTGTCCTTCTGCACCCTCGTCCTGCTCTCCTCTGTCCCTCCTGCTGCTCCTCTTGCACCCCCGTTCTCCTCTTCCCGGTCCCTCCTGCTGCTCGGCTGTCCTCCTGCTCCCCGTCCTCCTCTCCTCTGTCCCTCCTGCTGCTCCTCTTGCACCCCCGTCCTCCTCTTCCCTGTCCCTCCTGCTGCTCCTCTGTCCTCCTGCACCCCTGTCCTCCTCTCCGCTGTCCCTCCTGCTGCTCCTGTCCTTCTGCACCCCAGTCCTCCTCTCCTCTGTCCCTCATGCTGCTCCTATCTCCTCTTCTCCTGTCCCCTTATTTCTGTTCCCCTGTGCCTCTTCTTCTCGGTCCACCTGCTCCTGTGTCCTCTGCACAGTTTCCCCACACTTTTAGGGTCCTCACCTGGTGCTGGCTGCTGACATTAGCCGGGCTCTCTCTGAGCACAGGGATGTGCAGCAGGAGCTCCGACGCCAGCCGCACCATCATCCAGTGCCTCCGGCTGCTTCCCTGCTCTCTGGGTCTGGAGGGGGCGGCTGGGTGCCAGTACCGCTGCTGCCGCCACTACCGCTGCCGGCGCCACCACAGCAGCACGGGAGACAGGAGGGAACAGAGCGGGAACTTCAAGTTTCCCCTCTTTGGCGGGCCCCTCCTTCTCCTCGTCTCTTCCGGCCGGGTCTTCTGCCTGTGAGGTGGGCGGGCGGGACGGCGGGCGGGCAGCCATAATGATGACGGAACGGGCAGGGGGGGGGTTGTATGGGGGCGGGGCTTGAGATCCGGCCAGCCCGGAGCCAGGAAAAAAAAAAAAAAAACACCGCTGAGATGCCGCCCGCCTATAAATAGCGCCGCCCTAGGCACATGCCTAGGTGTGCCTAATGGCAAATACGGCCCTGGCTACGGGGACACCAATATAAGGGGTTTATACGTGTTTAAAACTCTGTTGCAAGGCAAGGCAAGCTAGGGAAAGAACAGGGTCATTGGTATCTCCCTTTTCCCCTTCTTGTGTGTATCAATTGTTTGATTGCACAGTTGGGACATATTGTTCCCTTTGCTTTAAACAAATCAATAAAAGTTACATTTTAGAAGTAATACCTGTGCTGAAAAATATTGAATACTATAGGATTACTTATATCTATTTCTTCGGTGAGATAACCATAGAGATGCATACACAGCCTGAACACAGCGTTACATTACATTAATGCTATGCATTCAGACTGCCAAAACCTAAGTTTTAAGCGGATTCGTCAGCCTAGTGGACGTGGCTGATGCTGATCTGACCCTAACCTTAGGCTGGAAACACACTGCCCGAGTGACATGCGAGTTACTCACATGAGTCTCGGATCATTCGCCCTGCCTTTTTGGATGGGATATTGTCAGTGGAATGTTTTTCTATGTAGCTCCACTGCTACTGTCCAGGGAGGGGGAGTCCATCCCCGGTGAATGATCACTCGGACAGTGTGTTTCCAGCATTAGAAGAATAAAATGCTTGGTAAGGCTGGTATCACACTTCTGGTTTTTACAGTAGAATCCATGTGAATCCAGCTGAAACCGGATGCGTCTTCATCCACGGGTGCATCTGGTTGTTTACGGTTCCCCCTGGTAATAGGTGTCACCAGTTTTTAACTGAAACCAAAAAAGCAGTTTGTAATGTTTTTAGTGACTGTTTGAAAACTTAGAACACTAAGATCCGGGCAATGCGGGTGAAATTACAATGGTGCTCTATGGAACCCGGATCCGGCGGAATTCAAATCTCATTGGATCCAGACACCAGATCTGGGTTTTTTTTGACTGAGCATGCCCAGAACCCAGTTTTAAATGGCCTTCCCACTAAGGGTGTGTCATTTTCCTCTAGAGCCATCTGAAAAGACTAATGGTGGGTTTACACACACCAATTTATCTGTTCAATCTCTGAACCAATCTCTGGTTGCAGTGAAATCATGGATACATTGCTCCATTTTGTGACTGTGTACAAATGATACAATGTGTCCATGATTTCACTGCAACCAGAGATTGGTTCAGAGATTGAACAGATAAATTGGTATGTGTAAACCCACCATAACACAACCTGATGCAACTGCTCCTGCACCAGTATCGTGAGAAAGATGAGTGAGAATACTGATGCAGGTGCATTCAGTTGCATCAGGTTTAACAATTGTAGTTGATCTGGGTGCTGCAGGTTTTATGGTGGGTTTACACACACCAATTTATCTGTTCAATATCTGAACAGATCTCTGGTTGCAGTGAAATCATGGATACATTGCTCCATGTTGTACACAGCCACAAAATGGAGCAATGTATCCATGATTTCACTGCAACCAGAGATTGGTTCAGATATTGAACAGATAAATTGGTGTGTGTAAACCCACCATTACTCACATTTCCCGGATCCTATAAACCAGTAGTGTGAAACTAGCCTAAATCTATGAAGTTTAACCATAGCTTCCTTGGTGGATGATTGGGTGAAGAGACCATGCAAACTTTTGGCCACATAGCTTTGGCAAACTTTGCACACTGACCGCTTTATTTTTTCAAACTCCAACTCCAATTTAGACTTCTTTATAAATGTCTTATGCATGATAAATAGAGATGAGCAGACTTTTTAAATTTGATGGCTTTGACACAATTTTTTGCAAGCAAAATTTAATATTAGGTGAATAAAATTGCTCAAATTTCAATACTGTAAAGCTTGTTATTACTCATAAAATACATGTGTGTAACAGCTTACACTCTAAAGGAGAGATAGAGGATCCTGAAGAGGTTGCATTCTAGAGAAGAGTGTAAACTAGGGATGGGCGAATCTACTCGCTAGGACTCGTTACTCGGCGAGTAGTAAGGGACTCGCAGGACTCGGTACTCGGCGAGTTTCCCAGTGATGACTCGCACGAGTCCAATGCAAATCAATATCAATCCTAGTTTTGTCAGAAACGCTGACAAAACTAGGATTGCCATTGTTTGCATTGGACTCGTGCGAGTCATCACTGGCTACTGTGCCAGTGATAGCAGGGAAACTCGCAAAGTAACTGCTGTTTCTTTGCGAGCCGAGTCCAGCTGTCTTCTCTGTGCAGCTCCAGGGTCCTAGAACCTGCCTGCTCACAGACATGATGTAGCAGTGCTGAGATTATTCTCAGTCTGCTCATTCCCTGTGCATGTAGCAGAGAGGACATCGCGTTTTGGACTACGTCGGACGGAAGAGGATTTTTTTAATTAAAGATGGAGTCCCTAATGGCTTTTTTTTTTATTTCAAATAAAAAATTTTCTCTGTGTTTTTTTAACCCTTTATTGGAGATTCTTAGTGGCTGGGTCAAACGTGGCCTGACATTAAGAATCTCGGGCTTAATACCAGCTTGTATAACAAAGCTGGTATTAACCCCTTTATTACCCAGCGTGCTACCGCCACCAGGGCCGCTGGAAGAGCGGGGTTCAGCGCCAGAGGATGGCGCTTCAATGAACGCGCCATCTTCTGGGGCGGCTGCGGGCTGCAATTTGCAGCGGGGGGTGCCCAGAAAGCTTGGGCATCCCTGCGCTGCGGATTCCAGCCCTCAGCTGCTTAGCTGTACCTGGCTAGACATAGAAATTGCGCTGAGCCCCACGCATTTTTTTAAAATTATTTAATGAATTTCAGAGTCAGAGTCAGAATCTCAGAGTCTCAGAGTCAGAATCTCAGAATTTCATGAAATAATTTAAAAAAAATGCGTGGGGCTCCGCGTAATTTCTATGTCTAGCCAGGTACAGCTAAGCAGCTGGGGGCTGGAATCCGCAGCGCAGGGATGCCCAAGCTTTCTGGGCACCCCCGCTGCAAATTGCAGCCCGCAGCCGCCCCAGAAGATGGCGCGTTCATTGAAGCGCCATCCTCTGACGCTGAACCCCGCTCTTCCAGCGGCCCTGGTAGCGGTGGCACGCTGGGTAATAAAGAGGTTAGGGCCAGCTTTGTATTATCAGCTGGCCCTAAGCCCGAAATTTATGGTGGTCACGCCAATATTAGACATGACCGCCATGAATTTCTATTAAATTGTTTTAAAAAAAACACAACACAAAGAAAATTTTTTATTAGAAATTAAAAAAAAAGCCATTAGGGACTCCATCTTTAATTAAAAAAATCCTCTTCCGTCCGACGCAGTCCAAAACGCGATGTCCTCTCTGCTACATCCCCTGTGTATAGATATAGATCTCTATGCACAGGGAATGAGCAGACTGAGAACAATCTCAGCTCTGCTACATCATCTCTGTGCACAGACATTCATGTCTGTTACTGTACACAGGGAATGAGCAGACTGAGAACAATCTCAGCTCTGCTACATCATCTCTGTGCACAGACATTCATGTCTGTACACAGGGAATGAGCAGACTGAGAACAATCTCAGCACTGCTACATCAGGCAGCAGGCAGGCTCTAGGACCCTGGAGCTGGCAGCCAGCACAGAGGAGACAGGACTCTTATCTGTGCGAGTCAGCGATTACTTACAAAGTAAACTAGCAATGCAAATAAATGACACAACTAGGATTGCTTCAGGCTGAAGCTTCCGAGACACATCTGCGAGTTGTAAATCTCACACTACTCGCTATTACTCGCTTCCCCATTCATTAACATTGGACTCGCTAGACTCGCAACGAGTAGCGAGTCCTGGGCTCGGACTCGCTAGAGTCAAGCGATTCCGAGTAATTTAGGATTCGCCCATCACTAGTGTAAACCCGAAAAAAAAAAAACCAATAAAAGTCAAACAAAAATAAAAATGTAAATCTTTATTGTACAGAATATGGCTATGTTCACACAGAATTTGCGTTTTTTTTAGCACTCTTAAAAGCACTTGCGTTTTTTTAAGAGTGCTAAAAAATGTCCCTTGTGTGTCTGAAAGGATTTGCCACGTTTTTGGACTTAGTCATTTTTTCACCAAAAACGCAGGCAAAAACGCAAGCGTTAACGCAGGGTGCATAAATGTGCCATTTAAAAACGCATGTGTTTCCCATAGGGCCCCCATGTTAAAAAAACGCATGTGCGTTTTTTCAAAAACGCATGCGTTTTTTTAACATGGGCCCCTATGGGAAACGCATGCGTTTTTGAATGGCACTAAAAGGTACTAATGTACCATGCGTTTTTGCATGCGCTTCCCATAGGGCCCATGTTAAAAAAACGCATGCGTTTTTGGAAAAACGCACATGCGTTTTTTTACAGCACCCAAAAACGCTGCATGCAGCGTTTTTTGGACTAGGGGTAAAAACCGCAAATGGAGCTGAAAAACGCAGCTACACTCAAATGTACCCTGCGTTAACGCACCTGCGTTTTTTTTAACAGCCCAAAAACGCAGAGATGGTCAAAAAAACGCATGTGTGTGAACATGGCCAATATTATACAGTAGATCATGTTGTAATATGAAGAAACAAATAGATTATCCAATATACAGTGCTACTGGAAATAATAAGGGATAGTAATAATAAATGAGGCAATTTATTAAGAAAACATACAATGCGTTTTGGATTTATGGTAAATAAGCCTTCTTCAGGTATGGTGCCATACCTGAAGAAGACTTATCTAAATATATAAAACTGAATGTATGTATGTATCAAACCCCCCACTCCACATAGCCACACCCACTAAAGTTAGCCATTCCTATGACACTCCCACAGGGTGGTGGGGTACTCAGAACCGGGCTTTAATACTGCTGGTGAGTCATTGGGGTCGAGACCCGGCTCCGTGACCCTGGCGGTGTCAATAAAAAGTTTGGGTACTTTGGGTTTTGGGGATAGGAGTCATGATGCCACCCATGATGTTCGGCTATTGATGGCCGACGCTGCGGTGCTGCACCTATGGGGATGATGGATTTGCAGCTAAGGTGGTATCGCTCCCCACGGGTGGAGCGGTTCCCAAGGGCAACCGGTAAAGTCTATGGCAATGATAGGCCACTGAATTACTCTGGCTGTAGAGACTAATGGGGTTGATGCTGTGACAGGTCTTTAGTGGCCTGCCCATCTGCTTGGCGCAGAAAGAAAACAGTCTCACACAGCTTCTGAGTTCTCTACCCAGTTTACTTAGCGGTCACTTAAGCTGCTCTCTGCCAAGCCTCTGTCCCCAGATAGTTCCCCAGGAATAGGGATAGTTTGTCCAACACGCCCCTTTATGTTCCATTCTCTCATGGGTTGCTCTCCCAGTGCTAACTGTCTGCCTCTCCTGCTCGCACCTCCGCACAGAGAGCCCCAATCCGCAGCCACAGGCCCTGTAGGGCAACCAGTACCAAGTCCTGTGGCCCTAATAAGGCTACCTTCTTGGTGGATGTTTCAGGTGTTGGCCACAGCTCCTGTAGATCTCCTGGCCTCCGGTTCTGTGGTTGGAGCATGGAGTCTCCTCGCCACCTCAGGACCGGTCCCTGATTCCCAAGCAGCCCTTCCATCTGACTCTGGTCAAACTTTGATTTGGATGCATGAATGATTCACTCTGCCTCTGCCCGTGCCGCTTGGGCTCCTTTTGTCTCACTTGTGCTTTGTTGTTCATGCGACCCAGGAAGAGCTCCTCACCGCTCAAGTTTCCAGGTCCGCACTCTTCTCTCTCTCTTCAATCCTCACTCTCTCACTGTCCTACACTATCGAAATTCCCATCCCACACTTCTCTTCCCTCTGTCCCCTGACTAGGCCCTCCCTCTAGTCTGTCCACCATCCCCGGGACCGGGTGTGTTGGGTGCTTGATGGGTGTCTTAGATTTACCATCTCAATTCCCCGAGAACAGAGATACCACACCCGTGGAGTGGGTGCAGTACCCCTTGTGGCAACCAGACCACAGGGGCGCCACACCCACTTCATAGCCCACCTCTTCACAGAACCAGACAACATTCCTTGGAGGGGCTAGAGGCAGAACCAGACAACATTATATGGAGGAGGAGGAGGAGTTAGAGGCAGAATCAAACAACATTCTATGGAGGGGAAGGAGCTATATGCAGAATCAGACAACAATCTATGGAGGGGGAGGAACTTCAGGCAAAACAAAACAACATTCTATGGAGGGAGGAGCTAGAGGCAGAACTAGACAACATTCTATGGAGGAGAGGAGCTAGAGGCAGAGCCAGACAACATTCTATGGAGGAGGAGGAGTTAGAGGCAGAATCAAACAACATTCTCTGGAGGTGAGGAGCTAGAGACAGAACAAGACAACATTCTATGGAGGTGAGGAGCTAGAGGCAGAACAAGACAACATTCTATGGAGGAGGAGAATCTAGACGCAGATGTTTATGTGCAAAATTATCATCCTATTTTATTATAACTAAGAACAGTCAGTTAATATCCCCGGGCAACACTGAGCTGTACAGCTAGTTTACTATAAAGCCGAAACATGTATGCTTTGAAACACGTTGTATGTTTTTTTAATAAATCGCCTTATATATTATTATTATCCCTTACTATTTCTATCACCTGGTAGCGGCGCATTTTGGAAATCAATTTTTTTTTCATATTACTATCCATGAAAGCCTGTACCTGGTGCTTTCATAGTCTTCAGAAGCGTGCTGCAAATCTGGGGGAGAGGAAAAGGTGATCCATCTCTGGAGCGATAAGCAGGTCTTCAAGCCACCTTCCAGGTGAGTGCAATACCATCCTCTTGAGCTTGCACTGCATTTCATTTACACTTACTGTAGATCCAGTGCTCTTTGTATCTTTCTGTATTTTTTCATTTGGGATAGATAGATAGATAGATAGATAGATAGATAGATAGATAGATAGATAGATAGATAGATACATAGATAGATAGATAGATAGATAGATAGATAGATAGATAGATAGATAGATAGATAGATAGATAGATAGATAGAGATGGAATTATTTGCAAAAGGGCATCTACACAATGGAAATCAGATTGAAACTCATGGCGCTCCAAGGGAAGTATGTATTGGCCCAGGTATAGTAACCACAAAAAATATATAACACAAATGTATAATCTCAGGTAAATACCATGGTATAATACACAAGAAGCATAGAGGAGAAACAATACTGCAGAATTGCATCAATATCAACAAAGTTCAGAGTGCACATAAAGCAATCAACACTGCAAATTGCATCCATAATGGCAAGGTGCACATGAGTAAATCAATAGTACAAAATTGCATCTATGTCAATAAGGTGCATAGTACTGCAAAGTGCATAGAATACAATGAACATATGATGAGGTATACTAAGTACTATTAAATGTAAAACGTCTACAGTAATAAGGCTGACATGATAAAGTAGATTACATCAGAGAGAACAGTATACTTGTGCAACGCCCACCTCACATGCATTTCAACGTGTCCTTTGTCAGGTCCTTCTAGAGAAAAGATAGAGGACCCAACTGATCATAAGAGCTTACACTCTACATTAGAGAGAGATTTATCCAGTGACTCTGTAGATGGAAATTGACTATATTGTACAAACTGTGCTCCACTGGGAACTGATAATTTATAGCAGCCCGGGTACTGACTGACCCCCACAGTACAAGGTAAGGTAATCTGCTAGAATGTAGGAAATTATGAGGAGGTCCATGCAACTCAACAAAAAGACATTAGCTCAAACTCCGATGCTTCAGCAGTGTGGGAAATGGTGCAATGCAATTTTTTTTATCTTTTGCAAACTGTGAATATCTAAGGCTAGGGTCACATTTGCGGTAATCTTTTGAGATCCTGTTCTGGTTTTGAGCTGTTAAAAAGCTCAAAACCGGATCAGGAACCATTCCCCATAGGAGCCTATTATAGTAACTGGATTGCACTACATGCAATCTGATTATCTCTTGTGGATCTGCAGCCTGCGGTAAAAATCCTGCAGGCTGCAGTTTTCACAGCAGTTAGGAAACGGCAGCGGGGATTGCTATAATGGGCTCCCACGGGAGCCCATGCGGCTGCCGCAAGGCACATGTGAATGCCTGCGGCAGCCATATGCTTTGTTCATCCCTGCTGCCGCGGGATGAACAAAGGGTTAAATGTTAATAATAGCTGTGGGTAACATGTCTCTAGGGGGTGCCCACCCCCCCTAGAGACATGCTGTCCACTCAAGTGGGCATGAGAGGGGTTAATGTTGTGAGTATAGTATTGCCGGCTATTGTCGGCTTTGGAACTTTTATGAATGAATGCATCGGCTCCTCACAGTAGAGGAGATACTGTACGTAATGTACGTACTGTATGAGCCCCTGTCCTTGGTACTGAAAGTTGTAACATTAGTTCTATGGCGGTGCGCTGCCCATATTATATCATTCAACAGCCGGCAATACTATACTCACAACATTAACCCCTCTCATGCCCACTTGAGTGGACAGCATGTCTCTAGGGGGGGTGGGCACCCCCTAGATACATGTTACCCACATCTATTATTAACATTTAACCCTTTTTCATCCCTGTGACAGCAGGGATGAACAAAGCATACGGTAACTGGATTGCTCCAGATTACACATCCGGAGCAATCCGGTTACCGCATTCCGGTTTTAAGAACAGATTTGGACACAAAAATGTGTCTGAAGGCAATTGCGGTTACCACATCCGGATCTGGATGCGGTGACCGCAATTACCTTTCAAAGTGTGACCCCAGCCTAAGTGTTCCAATTCAGGAATTTTGACTCAAACTCAATCTTCCATGAATCGATCTGCTCATCTGGAAAGCTGTACATAAACACATGGTCAAAATTGTTGGTACCCCTAGTTAATGAAAGAAAAACCCACAATGGCCACAGAAATAACTTGAATCTGACAAAAGTAATAATAAATAAAAAATGTATGAAAATAAACGAATGAAAGACAGACATTGCTTTTCAACCCTGCTTCCACAGAATTTAAAAAAAAATTTAACTTGTGAATTCGGCCTAGACAGAAATGATGGTCCCTTAACTTAATATTTTGTTGCACAACCTTTTGAGGCAACCACTGCAATCAAACAATTCCTGTAATTGTCAATGAGACGTCTGTATCTCTCAACAGATATTTTGGCGACTCCTCAAGAGCAAACTGCTCCAGTTGTCTCGTGTTTGAAGGTTGCCTTTTCCAGACGGCATGTTTCAGCTCATTCCAAAGATGCTGAATAGGATTTAGGTCAGGGCTCATAGAAGGCCACTTCAGAATAGTCCACTGTTCTCCTTTTAGCCATTATTGGGTGTTTTTAGCTGTGTGTTTTGGATCATTATCCTGTTGCAAGACCCATGACCTGAGACTAAGACCAAGCTTTCTGACACTGAATCACAAAAAACAGTCAAACAAAAGTGCAAAAATACTCTGTTGTAAAAAAAACAGTAAAAAGCAAGTGCTGCTAAAAAAGTGTAAAAAAACAGGGTATTTAGTTGATACGTTTTTTGCAAAAAATGTATACTAAGCCGCTCTACCTCGACAAGGTAACCCGCATCAGAACAGTCCCTATCTGTTGTATTTAAAAACCTGACCATGTGTATTGGTTCCTATATGAGCAGGATCCAGACAGGTCCAATCTCTGACATGGACTGGCTGCAGAAGACGGCTTTTTATGTGCAGGGCTCAAAGGGAGGGGTGGGCGACTCCCTTCTCTTGCAGAAACAAGAAGCAAACTAGAGAAAAACTAATGAGCCAAGCATACAGTGAACAATCTGTAAGACATTGTTCACACCACCAAAAGACTGAATCACAAAAAACAGTCAAACAAACGTGCAAAAATACTCTGTTTTAAAAAAAACAGTAAAAGGCAAGTGCTGCTAAAAAAGAGTAAAAAACAGGGTACCGTATATACTCGCGTATAAGCCGAGTTTTTCAGCCCAAAAATTGGGCTGAAAAGTACCCCCCTCGGCTTATATGCGAGTCAGTGCGGGGGCTGCTGTATACAGCGGTATAAAGCAGCCCCCGCATCCCCAGTAATGCAGGGCCCCCCCCCTCATGCTCCGGTCACCTGTAAAGCAAGTTATACTTATCAGTGCCCGCTGCCGTCCGCGCCCGCATCTGCCGACATCGCGATCCTCCATCTTCATGCATCTTCTTCCTGCTTCTGTGCGCGTCGCAGGCAATGACGTCATTACCGGCGACGCGCACAGGAAACAGGAAGAAGTCGCATGAAGACGGAGGATCGGGATGTCGGCAGATGCGGGCGCGGACGGCAGCGGGCACTGATAAGTATAATTTGCTTTACAGGTGACCGGAGCATGAGGGGGGGGGGCCCTGCATTACTGGGGCTGCCTGTATACTACCACTGGGGCTGCTGTATATAGGGGCCCTGCATTACTGGGGCTGCAATACCACTGGGGCTGCTGTGTATAGGGGCTGCAATACCACTGGGGCTGCAATACCACTGGGGCTGCTGTATATAGGGGCTGCTGTATACACCACTGGGGCTGCAATACCACTGGGGCTGCTGTATATAGGGGCTGCAATACCACTGGGGCTGCTGTATATACCACTGGGGGCTGCTGTATATAGGGGCTGCTGTATACACCACTGGGGCTGCAATACCACTGGGGCTGCTGTATATAGGGGCTGCAATACCACTGGGGCTGCAATACCACTGGGGCTGCTGTATATAGGGGCCCTGCATTACTGGGGCTGCAATACCACTGGGGCTGCTGTATATAGGGGCTGCAATACCACTGGGGCTGCTGTATATAGGGGCTGCAATACCACTGGGGCTGCAATACCACTGGGGCTGCTGTATATAGGGGCTGCTGTATACACCACTGGGGCTGCAATACCACTGGAGCTGCTGTATATAGGGGCTGCAATACCACTGGGGCTGCTGTATATACCACTGGGGCCTGCTGTATATCATACTGCTGGGGCCTGTATACCACTGCTGGGGGCTGTATACCTGTGCTGGGGTCCACCCTCGGCTTATACGCGAGTCAATAGATTTTCCCAGGTTTTGGGGGCAAAAGTAGGGGGGTCGGCTTATACACGGGTCGGCTTATACACGAGTATATACGGTATTTAGTTGATACATTTTTTGCAAAAAATGTATACTAAGCCACTCTACCTCGACAAGGTAACCCGCATCAGAACAGTCATCAATTTTCCTACTGCGGCCACGTCCAAGGAGGTTGGCTATAGTCCCATTGATCTTAAATTTCTGAATAATGTGTACAACTGTAGTCACAGGAACATTAAGCTGCTTGGAGATGATCTTATAATCTTAACCTTTAACATGCTTGTCTATAATTTTCTTTCTAATCTCCTGAGACAACTCTTTCCTTTGCTTCCTCTGGTACAGGTTGAGTGTGGTACACACCATGTCACCGTACAGCACAAGGAGTATCTGTAGCCCTATATACAGGCCCACTGACTGATGACAAGATTGTAGACACTTGTGATGCTAATTAGTGGACACACCTTGATTTAACATGTCCCTTTTGTCTCATTATTTTCAGGGGCACCATCATTTCTTTCCAGGCCTATTTAATGAGTTTCATTTTTTTAAAATTCTGTGGAAGGAGGGGTACAAACAATTTTGATCATGTGTATGTCCCAAGATGATTTAAATAACATGAAAAAGACTCACCTAGGGGCGGTCCGGTCTGGTGTTGCCAGTCTTCATCCAGGACCGTCCTCCTTCCCTGCTTTGTGTAGATGACGAGTCCTGTGTCATCCTCACAGTCTTTTCCATTGCACCTCTATGCATGTTCCCTTCTCTCTGCCCTGCTGTAGGCAAAGCAAAGTATTGTAGTGCACATGTGTGGGTGTTCTTTGGCCTCTTCCTACACATGTGCATTACAGTACTTTGCTCTGCCCTTGGTGGATGGCGCCGGATGAAGCCCAGCGATGCCCATTGAATCAGACCACACTATAGGTGGGCATAATAAAGGGTCTTTTTATGTTATGCAATTCATCTTAGGGACATAGAATATTGTATATAAGTGCATACATGTGATGGCCATACTTTATATGGGAAAAACTTGGTGACAGGTTCCGGTCCGCATTAGTGGAAGATTTGATTCCTAATGAATGCTTTATGCTGTTCAGATCATCATCATGGTTAGTAGAAGTAACATCATATTTACAACATTATATCCATGTTATCCTTTTACAGTATGTTTTTCTGCAAGTTTTGCTGAGACTGTTTAAATATAGACTATTCTTATTTGCCTCAGAGAAAAATGTGTATTATAAGAGTAGCCTTTAGGCAAAAGCAGTTCTTTAAATATATTAAACTAGGTGGCATCTGGCTGCAGTGTGCAATGTCACAATACTGAGACGGTAGAAGTTCCCAGTCCTGATGAGATATGCCATTGTATGAATTAAACATGATATCAGATGGTTCCTGCTTTTAATGGTAAAATAAAGAGCTTGGCCAGTCACATTAGGAACATGAAATCTACCCTTGATTTGCAGAGAAAACACTTTTTATCCTAGTTTTGTAGAATGGATCTCTTATAGCTCTGTAATAGATGCAATGTTTCAGGCTGAACCTGTCATAGAAGCAATAACGCAGGATGGAGCTATCATAGGCACAATGCTGCGCGCTGACTCCAAGACATGTGATACATACTCACCCCTGTCAATATTTGCCAATCCTCTCTAATAACGTAACTAAGGCTAGGGTCACACTTTTTCAGAGAATTGCGTTCAACGCATCCAGATCCGGATGCAGTGAACGCAAGGAGCTTCACACACATTTTTCATGAAAAATGTGTGGCTGAAGCCACTATCCGGTGGCTCCGGATATGTAATCTGGAGCAATCCGGTTACCTCAGGGATGAGCAAACTGTTAACAGTGTAAAAAAAGCTTTAACGTTAATAATAATTGTGCCCATCATGTCTCTAGGGAGTGCCCACCCCCCCGAGAAACATGCTACCTACTCAGGTGGGCATGTAATGGGGTAATACTGCTTGTACAGTAAGCCGGCTCCTGTTGGCTCTGTACAATTTTGTGAATGAAGCCGCAGCTCCACTGACAGCTGCGCACATACTATATGTAATGTACGTATAGTCTGTGCACTGTCTGAGGTCCTGAAGGCTTTTACAGTAGATCTATGGGCTGCGCAGCACCATAGATCTAATGGAAAATCCTATAGTACCTCTAGGAAAAATGCAAATTTGTACTCTGGCACAAATCCCTTAGTCATATTTAAAAGCTTGTTGGAAAGCGATTATGACTTTGAGGAGCTACTTAAAGGAGGCGCTGGAGTTTTTCCACTTCCTTACTGAAGTGCAAATTTGCATATTTCCTAGAGGGAGGATGTGGCTACAATCTCCTCAACTACTTAACTATCTTCTTATGGTTGCAGGAAAACGTCTCTCTATAAGGTAGATAGCAAGTTCCCAGACCTTGTCTTAGCCCACTCACACAGCCAGATCAGAATATCCCACAGACTACACTGATGAGGGCCAGTTACCCTGAAATGCAGCGTCTGTAGTTTGGGGTTCTGATCTGGCACAAATCCCTTAGTCATATTAAAAAGCTTGTTGGAAAGAGATTATGACTTTGAGGAGCTACCTAAAGGTGGCACTGGAGTTCTTCCACTTCCTTACTGAAGTGCAAATTTGCATATTTCCTAGCGGAGGGGTGTGGTTGCAATCTGCTCACCTACTTAACTGTCTTATGGTTGCAGGAAAACTTCTCTCCATAAGGTAGATAGCGAGTTCCCAGACAGAATAAGTCCTTCATTCCATCTACGCTTGTTGCTATCAGTGTTGTATTGTCTGCCTATCAGGGTACCTTTACACGCCGCGACGGCAGGCTGGATACATCGCGCTACTTCACGTGCACGAGCACGCCCGAACGGCTACAAACGGTCAACGCACTCTCTTTACACGCCGCCATAAGGTGCGCTACGCCACGCTACATCTATAGCTAGCTACATCGCCGGGTGTCTCAAGTAGCCAGCTGTAGCGTAGCGTACCATGTTTACACACCGCTCCAACAAGCTACTATGGGCGGACCCGGTGCAGCATGGATAGCACATAGGCGTGCAACAATCTTGGATTACGAGCCGTCCGTACGATGATAGGACAGCGCAATATCATCAGGATTGGCCAGGCATCGCAGTAGGCTGATTAATACAGCACGCTCGAGTAATTGTGTAGTGTGACTGGTCAGCTCCTTAAATATCCCGCCCTATGCTGCGACTACCAATCATAAAGCAGGAGCGACCTCCAATGATCGCAGATGGGGCGCGGTAACATGGCGACTGTGTCACGCCTTAGATACATGGCAGCCACATCGCCGGGTGTCCAGAGTTGCCTTCCGTTGCTTCTTTACACGCCGATACAGCTCGCTACAATCGGCGATGTTGCCTTAAGTTTATGAGCAGAGACCATAAACAGATGTATCTGTCGCCGGCTGTAGCGTTGCCTCTTCAGACGCCGCTACTACAGGCGATATGGACGCTACAAGCTACAATTGTAGCTTGTAGCGCGATGTATCCAGCCTGCCGTCGCGGCGTGTAAAGGTACCATCATTGATTATTGATGATTCTTCCACCAATTTTGATTTCTTCTTCTTTTTTAGCAAGTCCAACCTTTGTGGAAATAGCTTCTGCATGCAAATTGAAGAGAAATGGTGACTGGATGTCTGACGCCTCACTCTATTTTGCGCCTTGCTGTGCCACCATATTCTGTACTGGAAAGCAAGAATATAACTCCAAGTGTGGAGAAATAGCAAACATAAGTGCAATTCTGCAATTGTTTTTTGGGGGTTTATCTACAACGTTCATATTACAATAAGTTGACATAGCAGTATGACTCTCCGGGTCAGTGCAATTACGCAGATGCCAAACATGTAAAGTTTATATTTTATTTAAGTGGTAAAAAACAAATTCAGAATTTGGAAAAAAAAGAAAACTTTCTGAGAAATATAGCGTTTTCAATTTTTGGGGTATAGGACTGTGTGAAGGCTTGCTTTTGTCTCCCCCAAGCCGATGTTTTTACTGGTAACATTTTGGGTTATATATAGTGTTTTCATCACCTGCTTTACATCTGTATGCTGAAAAACAACAATTCTGGCTTTTTGATTTTTTTTTCTCCTTACACTATTTACCAATTACATTAATTTATTTTATATTTTGATAAATCGGACATTTAAGAAAGGCGTGACACTAAATGTTTTTATTTTTTATGTATTTCTTTATTTTTAATGGGTAAAAAGGGATGAACTTTTACATTTTTTTTATTTGAAGCCATTTTTTTCTACATTCCACTTTATGTAATAGTTCCCTCAGGGGCTTTGAACTTGCGATCACCTGATTGCTTTTGCTATAATAAAGCAATAAAGCAAAAATCACAATCTCCTATGAACATTAGGAGTACCGTGGTGACAGACACAGGAGCCTTCAATAGACCCCTGACAGTCACAGAAACACATAGGCGTCCCAAGATCGTGTCATCGGCACACCAATAAGGGATTATGTCGGGCCCCTCGGGACGGGGGTACTCGGTACCGGACCGGATTGTGCCGGGGAAGTCACGGGTGGCTTGGTCCGGACCGTGTCCCGGGCTCGGCAATAAAAAGGGGATTATTTACAGGGGAAATGTCAGTCGTGACGCCACCCACTATATGCGGCCAGTAAGGGGGCCGCCACTGCTGCAGAACCTCCGGGGATGATGTAGTGGCAGCATAGATGGTATAGTTCCTGTGGGTATTACTGTATTCCCCGGGGCAGTGATGGTATAGTCTATAAGGGTATAGATGGTGGAGACGGGGTTAAAGGACACACACTCACGTTTGGTAGACTCTGATGCAATTCTCCTTCTCTCCTGGTGATGCAGAGCTGACAGGCTTGTAGCAGGGGAAGCTCTCTGGGCTGAATGTAAGGCAAAGGTCGCAATCAATACACAGACTCACAGTTTTGCTGTTTTCCAAAGCTTTACTGCTGATGTTATTGCAGATTATAGTCCACGGAGTCTGTAATGGGGCTGAGCTCTCTTCCCACCCTGTCCGGGGTCGTCAGCTTCCTTGTGCTGCACTGAGTGTGTGTCCTGGCTGCTGCTATTAGCTGAGCTGCTGGGACTTCTCACGTCTCTTTCTCTCTGTGTTCTGCTGGTACCACTTGGCTAGGCAACTTGAGTCCTCTGTGCTGTGCTGACCCCTCCGTGTTGCTTTGCACTGGTACTAGGGGCATCTAGAAATCCCACTGTTCTTGGATTCACTGTGCTGTGGGTGCCAGACACAGTACCGGATCCGGTGTCCGTTCTGTGAGTTCTTCTGGGGCAAGTGAAGGTATCACTCCAGCTCCCAGACGTGTTCCTCAGTCTGTAGTTCTCCTGTTCCTCTGACCCTCACTAGGTCTGGACTAAGTTCTGCACTAACTCGTGCTCTTCACAGCCCTGCTCCGAGCTGAACTGAGCTCTCCCTCATGAGCAAGAGTATATAAGGAAGCAGGTTGTGCTCCCCCTCTTGGCCCAGAGGTGCTAGTGTTTGTCAGTGTGTAATGGGGAAAGAACCCATGTGATGTTATTGTGGCACATTAACCCATGGGGTGCCACAATTACAACAGTGTGTCCTCCTGTTGGGGTATGTTAAGTGATGCTGTCAGAGATTCACAGCAGCATTTAACAGCTAACAGCCGTAGGTGGATGTGATTACATCTGCCAACAAAGATGCAGCATTGGTGCATCACAGGCAGGGAGACGATTTATGACAGTCAAAATACAACATAAGTCATTAACATGTAAAATTGAGACCCATAATAATTATTATTATTTACTTATATAGCAACATATTCCACAGCACTTTACAAACGTGATCATTGCTGCCCCCGTTGGGGCTCAAAATATAAGTTCCGTATCAGTATGTCTTTTGGAGTGTGGAAGGAAACTGTAGAACCTGGAGGAAACAAACGCAAACACAGGGACAACATACAAACTCTTTGCAGATGTTGACCAAAGACCAAACAGACGATGGAACAGTGAGGATCAGTAGAGCTAGAGTTGATGGGTCTGCACTTCAAACCATAGAGCTGGATAAGAGGACACCTTGCAATAGCTGAGTATGCTGACTGAACCGTGGACCAGCAGAGCAATGTATGCAGTCAGCTGAGCCAAGTGAGCCAACAGCACCTTAAATCAGTAAAGTCATGTAGACAAACTGTCAACTCAGCTCTGCCGAATCATGTTACTGATAGGCACCTTGGAATAACATAGATAACTTGACAGATAACCACCTTGGAGTCTCAAAGCAAAGTGTATAGACAGCACCTTGGAACAGCAGAGTCAATATGACAAAAAAGACACCTTGTCACATAGCTCATCAAGGCTTACTGGCCACCTGAGCCACCCTTGGAGGGTTTAGGATTGTGACATCAGAAGTGTGAGCAAAGTTACCTTGAGAGCAAAAAGAGCTAGATATAGGGGCCAGTGATGGAGCTCCTGACACATCATCTATAGGTGGGACTAATCGAGTATGTCTTGGTATAAAAAAATGATTAAATAACGCACAACAATGGTGTATGGTAATTGCTAGATATGTTGATGATGTGTATAGTGTCTTTTTAACGTATTCACATTGCAATTCAAAACATCGATCATTGAAAAATATTATTACATTTTTTCCCAGTCCTGAAATAAACCTAGCTATGCTGCTCCTCACAGCCAGATGGTAGCACTCACCAGTACCTACAGTAGCAGCGGCACTGGAAATATTGGAGTTGGTGTCTCCTGCGATGCTGGATGGCTTAAAGTGACAGTCACAATTGTGCTTACTGGCCAATCACTGAGGCTGCTCAGTTGGCCAATCAGTAGGTGGTTTAGCGGTCAATGAGCACTTTAGGCTCTCTATTCTCTATCACTTTCTTCTATTGCCAGTTATCATTTTTCTATACTACTCAAGTGAATTTATTATTGGCTTGAGAGGTGTGCTATATATACCAATCTTTCATCCTTACTATTTTCCTGTTTAACCCCTGGATGCCCTTCTGCATTCATCATTGATCTGTCCCTTTGCTTTTCATTACTGATTTCCATTGCTTGATCCAAACTTTTCTTTGATTGCAAGTTTGACTTTGATTTCACCATTTTTCCAATGTGTCTGGTCCTGGCCATTTTACCCTGAACTTACTCCACCGGCCAGCAGATAACCTGTAGAAAGTGACCAATGGCCGCTGCAGCAAAGATCAGATCACTGTATAAGGGTAAGGGGCCTTTCACATCAGGGTTTTTGCTGATGTGCTGCAGATTCGACAGATTTACAGCATCTGCCAGATCTGCCGCCTGAACGCCGCATTTGCGGCGCTGACCCGGCAAGCCTCCTGTTGCCCTTTGCCGTTATCCCTTCCTGCTTTATTCCCTCATCTGCTCCACGTGTGACATAATCTGTGACTTATTAGTTTTTCCAAAGACACTATGGCTTCAACACAAGCTTTTGAATGCCTGGTGGAGGAATTATCTCAGGAGCTTTCTACTTTGCATAACCAGGTGGTGTATCAGCTTCAGAATGTTATTGGGTATCTGTCCGCAGCTCACACTCTGGCTGTACCAGAACCCAATATATCCCTCCCTGTCCGATTTTCAGGAGGGAGAGATGAGTTTATTGTTTTCAGAGAGGCCTGTAAGCTATACTGCAGGCTCTGCTTACGTTCTTCAGGGAGTGAGGAAGAGCATGTGGGGATTATACTCTCCCTTCTTATGGGGGATCACCAGGCCTGGGCCTTCTATCTGCTGACCGATTCTCGTTCTATGCAGTTGGTGGATGCATTTTTTGCAACTCTGGCCTTGGTGTATGGTGACCCTGATGTCATCTCTTTGGCTGAGTCAGAATTACTTAACTCAGGCAGGGAGCGTGACCTTCCGAGGAGTAATGATCTGAGTTTAGGAGATGAGCTACTGATACTCAATAGAATGACCCTGCCCTTGGGAGTCAATTCTGTCTGGGTTTGTCAGATCGGCTTCAAGACTCCATGACTCAGTACACTGCTACGGAGTCGGTGGAGGCTGCTATGTCACTTGCTATTAGGTTGGACAGACGCTTGAGAGGGAGACCTGAACCAAACCCTTGTGGCTGTCCCTGCTGTGGAGGTGGGACTTGTTATACTTAAGCAGTTGGGGGAAAGTAATTACTCGTACTAGCCAATCTGCAGTTCATCAGGTAGGGAGGACTTGTTTCTTTTGTGGTCAAGCTGATCACTTTATTAGGGTCCGTCCATACTGCTGTTTCTCAGCCACTGACATCCCTTGAGGATAAAAACCTGAGTACTACTGCCTCTGATGTGTTGGGCAGGCGTGCCCCTATGTCTCCAGTGGAGGAGGTTAAACAGCTACCAAAAGAATAGGAGTAAAACCTAGCCTTCACCTCAGATTGATGCTGGGCTCAGGTGTTATCCTGAGTGTTATAGTGATTCCCACTGTGAGAAAGTCTCCAGAGAAGAGACAGGGAAATGTCTCTGCTGTGTGCCCCCTTGAGAATGGATCTGTGGCACCCCTGCACCCATCTGGTGCAAGGAGGGTTTACACATTGGTACACACAGCACACAACATCTTCCACCCCAGACCTGGAGGGAGAGCTCTACTGGCTGCCTTAAGCCAGTTCCCCTATAAAAGATACAGGCCTGAGGGAAGGAGTCAGTTAGGAGTTAGTTAGTCTGCTCTGAGCAGTGAAGAAAGCAGTTAATCCAGTGAAGGAGCCTAGAGAAGGTGCTGGAAACACCCGGTTGCAGGGCAAAGCAAGGCCCAGAACTAAGGGACACTGACCCGCTGTGGACACCCCAGAGAGAGGGACGGAGGCCAGTGGAGGAGAAAGGAAAAAGGACAAGGGACCATATATAGGATCCCTTTAGCTCACCCGTACACCGGAGTCCGACCCTGCAGGAGAAACACTGAAGCAGGAAAAAGCCCGGAGGAACCAGGAGGATCTATTCCCCTGTGGTACTAACTTAATAGAGACACTCAAATCTGACCAAGCACAGGACCAGGGGTCCAAGAGGAGTATAAGGACCCCACAGAAGGCCCTCATTGTCGATTAAGGAGTAAACCCCTGAGAGGGAAGAAAGCAGCGAGTTCAGTCATAGGCACGACTTACCCCAAACCACCGTACACAGTAGCAGAGAAGGCCTCACAACTCTCAAGGTGAAAATCCCAAATTGCACCGAGAACCTTGTACCCCCTCTTGGACTATACCTGATACTGGACATCAGTAAAAGGTACCAAAATAAAGACTATTGTATGTGTGAGTCTGCTTCCCCGCCGATGCCCACAGCGTCCTCCGCAAGACGCTACTACGACTCCCATCTTCCATTCCCGCTGCCCTGAGGTAGAGCTCCACCTGTGGGGAGCTGTAACACCCAAGCTGCATTACATCCCCTCAGTGGCCGGCCTGCGGCGCTGGTACCCGAATTACCAGATACCACAGGAGGCATCACGTTACCATTCCTCATCCATCATCATTCCCCCTAATCCCCACCACTGAGGGTCCAGGGCACGGAACCGGGAACCATCCAGCTGTGATTCCCCATCCAAGAGGTCATCAGTTCCGGTATCCGAGTACCCCCTACCCTGTCGACCGCCTCAGATCCTTTATCTGTGAACGGCAATAAACATTCAGGTCCAGACCTGAGTGTGAATGATTAAGTGTGGGTACTGTCAAAACATGTAAGGTGGAACTATGCGGCTGAAGCCCCTACTGCCGGAGCTTATTGGTCCATTTAGGACATTCCCTGAGGAAGGAGTTGGGAGATAACTCCGAAACATGTTGTACTATTAAAGAAGAATCCTGTTTAATCCAGACATTCCCGTGTGGCTGGTTTTTATCTCCATTAATTGAAGTGGCAGCGCGGACCCACGGTACTTTGTCCTACAAGCTGATTGAACCACGGTGATCTGTGGAAGTACGGTCCTGCAGCAAACCACTCATAGATGAGCGATCATTACCAGTTGTGGGTTTTCACAACTGCATCAGGTGAGCAGCTCCCTTTTTACACATATTTCAGCCTTATAAAAGAAGGTATTACCCTATGTGCGCATTCTTGAATTGCTTTTACATTTAGGAAATTGGCCATTTGCAACCCCATGTTGTTCCAGCTAGAACTTTCTCCAGTGCTAAGTGCCTGTAATATCTTCCACAGGTCATCAATCAGAA
The DNA here is from genome assembly GCA_033576535.1 of Allobates femoralis. Taxonomy (NCBI): domain Eukaryota; kingdom Metazoa; phylum Chordata; class Amphibia; order Anura; family Aromobatidae; genus Allobates; species Allobates femoralis. The sequence goes on along the minus strand of JARQOC010000005.1, from coordinate 79,050,485 downwards.
AGTTTAGACCAATGCTGGACATGTACAGTTTAGGGTTCAGAGGCCCATCATACATGGGGAGTACGGTCACGTATTGACTGCTTTTGCAGTCCTGGAGTGTTGCTGCTGTGCTATTAAACTGAGTTTTGTTTTCCTTAGTCTGCTGTTTGCAACTCTGCTGGTGGTGAGTCATAGCTAAGTTGGAGTGGAAGGGTGTGTCTTGGCATTCAGATCTCCGCTCCCCTAGCTGTGAAACAGTTCAACGTCCCTCCACTGGGTGTCGCAGATTGAGTTCATTCTTATCTAGGACCCGTGCTGTGTAGACATGCCGTTTGAGCAGCTGCTGTCTACTTCCATTGGAGTGGTGTCTTTTTCAGGTCCATGTGTAACTATAAGAGACTCATGTTGCTACCCCTCCCTAGTACTCACTACTGCTAATCTCTCTCTCCAACCAGAGTCTGTCACAGTCTAAAACAGACCTTTTTGTGACCAGCCCTCTGATCAAAGTTAAATGCAGAGTGTGTATGTGTGGCACCCTGGTTGGGGCACCGCAGGAACTCTTAGGATACAATGGAGAAGTACACAGCAAGCAGACCCACTTACTTACAACACCCCTTCCACCCCAGGCCTGTAGGGGGAGCTCCACTGGTGTCCTTAAGCCAGTTCCCCCTATAAATACGGGTCTTGGAGGGAGAAACAGTGGAGTGTGCAGTCACTTTAGAACTGTGAACAGCTAGGAGAGCTGACCTGGTACTGGTGCCACACTAGGCCCATACCAGCACACCCGAGAAGTGGTAGACCCTCACAATAGGGGTCATAGGAACAGGAGACAAATACAGAAGAGGGACAGAGGAGTTACTTTGACTCGCCCTAACAATCCGGTCACTGGGTCCGAGCTGCAAGAGCCATAGTGCAGGCTGCAGAGAAACCAGCACCTCAACAAGGGAGTCTAGCTCCCTGGACACCTGAAGCACCACCAGATGAGAGCCCGGAGTTTAGAATTCAACAATAATTCTTTATAGCGCCCTCAGTGCAGCAAACTCAGGTGTAACAAGTCACACCAGCAAGTGCAACACAGGTTCGGTAGGATTCCATGTCCACCAGACCCACCTAGAAGCTATGTATACCAGGAAGCCTATACCACTGCTTGCTGTGGAATCTCCAGAAGTGTCTACTTCATCGCCCGGTCGAGTGTACCTGATAACACCAGTAAAAGGTACTGAAAAGACTTTATGTGTTGTGCATTCTTCCTGGGATATCACTAAAAACGACCGAGCTGCCGTATTCCATCCAGTGCAGCTCCTGGCCCCGGGGACTTCTGCTCATCCTGTGGGGAGCATCCCATCTAGCTGCCGCACATCCCCCGGAGGCCCAAGCAGCGCCGGTGCCATCACCGGATTCCCACAGGTGGCGTCACGACAATCAACATTGTATCCCAAATCACCTACCCCTTTCATTTGACCACTGGGCCCCACAGCCTCAGGCGCAGAACCGTGACAAGTGAAGCATCGCCTGAGACCTGCGAACTCGGCAACGGTGAGTGAAATGCTTTGAGAGTCTAATATAGGATACCTCAATTCTCCTTAGATGTGGCATTAGTACCGATGACCTTAAATACCACTGTGGTGACTAGACAGCAGGGACGCCACATTAATTTTGTGTTGACTGTTTTTTGAAGAAGTTTATAACATTAACTTTTCTCTCTTACTGCCTTCCAACTAAGCTTATGGGTAAAATACTGATAGGCCCAAGGGCCGTGGGGTACTCAGAACTGGGCTTTGGTGCTTCCGGGGAATCACATGGGTCAAGACCTCTTCAGCTTTAAGGAGTTCTTGGGGAAATATAGGAATAGGGGGGAGTGTAAAGGAACGATTATTTGAGACGCCACCTGTGGTTTGCAGCTATGAGTTGCCACCGCTGCTACAGAACCTCTTGGGATGATGGAGGGCAGCTAGGATGTAGTGGCTCCCCACAGGTGGAGCAGATCCACAGGGCAGTGGATGTTGAAAGGGTGTAGGATGCAGGATGGAGGGTGCGAAGTAACAGACAGGCTCGCGGTTTGGTGGTTCCTCAGGTTCTTTACTGGTGATACTGGTTCAACGACAGGTGATGTTACTGGAGTCCATGCAACCTGGTAGCAACTCAGGGTTCTCCAAACCCGGCAAATTCTGAGGTCTCCCTGCTGTGCTCTCTCTTAGCAGGTCCCTGCTGCTTAAGCTGAGAAGCTGCCCTATCTCTCTCTCTCTTCTGCGGTATGACAGGCAGCTTGAGTCCTTCTCCAGCCCCAATTTTCTGGCACTGCTTCTAAGCTCTCTCTTAGCAGGTCCCTGCTGCTGCTTAAGCTGAGCTGCAGCCCTCTCTCTCTTCCTGCTGGGTGCTGGTATGACAGGTAGTTTGAGTACTTCTCTGGTGGCTGCTCCTAGGGTCTTAAAGCTGCTTTGCCTGCAGACACTTGGTGTGGCTGGGGGACTTGGAATCCCCACCCTCCGGTTTTCGCTGCCAGGACGTTACACCCTGCACAGCCTCGGACTCCGGTGTCTGGTTCTTGGCACTTTCTCCTCTGGGGTGAGCTCGATACTGCTCTACTCCCCAGGCTTTCTTCTTCTTCCTCAAACCCTTGCCTACGGGTCCCTCAAGCTAGGCTTTAGCTATCTTGGGACAAGCTTAACACTGCTCCAGTACACAAAATGTCTTCCTCATTCTTCTTAGGAACTGAACTAACTCCGCCCCAGACCAAAATTTAAAGAGGAGATGCCCTGAACCCGGTTTTTAGATCCCCCCTTCAGGCCTGGAGGAAGAAATATGTTGTGCGCTTTGGTTTTGCCTGATGTGAATACCCTCTATTACTCTCAGATATGACACAACCCCCCGAGGGAGACAATTACATTGTGGCATCCGTACTCTGGGTGTCACATTTTCCCCTAGTGAAATTCAGTACTCCTGGACATAGGTAAACATTTTTTGCAAAAACATATAGCAATATGATGAATGTACTGAGCCTCAAAAAGTAAAAATGACAAAAATCAATAAAAATGGAAAAGCAGTCAGTACAGCACTTAGTTCTTCCACCGTTGGCCGATGAAGAATTATATATACACAAAGTCTTTGCCACAACCAGTCCTAAGACTTAATGGTCCATATTTAATAAATATAAAAGTTCAAGAATGCTCAAAAGTTCATACAGTAAAGTCCTGTAGGCATGTACACTTACTGGTTGCTTAGTTACTTAATTACAATTTTACATGGAAACAAGAAAAACATGGTTACATTTTTAACTTGCCTAAACTGCACTATTAACTATTAATCACTATAATGTGCTGGGATCTGACCTCTGCTACTACGGGTTGATCTACGCAGTATAAGTATTTCTGATGGTCTGTTCTGATTTCTAGTTTCTCTTTCTGGTGTTGTGAGTGCACTATCCACTGTTCTACGTGTGGGTCTATGTTACACTGGTATACTGGAGTGTCTTCTTAGTCTTACCATGAGACTGACAAGTTTCATTGTTAGCAGGGGGTTGAATTTCCTGTTCTTCCATAGATGCGGCTTCTGAGACCTCCACTTTTGGTTCTTCACATCTCGCTGTTCATGTACCACTGTTTGGGGAAAAGCCAACATAGGAACTACTACTGCTCCGTTGTACTGTGTCCACATCTTAGGAAAGTCTCCTAGAACTGTATGGATTACTTCTTTTTCTTTTGGTTTCACAGGTAGTGGAACTTCTGGGACTTCTTTTGGGTATTTCAGTATATCAGGACATACCTTAAGGTGATCTTTGGAAACTGCTGCTGATGTCTCTCCTCCATCTTTACTGACAAGGCATACCTTAGTATTGTCAAAATTTGAAGGTAACACAGTATATGGCACTGCTTCCCATTGGTCATCAAGTTTGTTAGTACATCTCTTGAGGACTTGTTCTCCTGGTTTTAAGAGAATTGCAGGACCATGCTTACTATAGGACTTTTCGTGTCTTTCTCTGGCTTGGGACATACTTCTTTCTCTACAGTCTTGTACTTTGGGATATAGAGCTTCAGCAACAGTATCGCAATCAGAATCTGGTGAATCTACATCAGATTTCACGATTCCTATATCTATGTCAATGGGTAATTTGCCAGGTCTTGCTCTCATCACATATGCAGGTGTACAATTGGTGGAACTCACAGGAACATGATGGTATAAGTCCACTAAATCTGTCAACTTTTGTGACCACAGGTTTCTTTCTTCTAATGGCAATGTTTTTGACAGGTCTATGACTACCTGGTTCATTTTCTCACACATTCCATTTGTTTGTGGGTGATACAGTGTAATTCTTATCTTCTTACAGAATTCTAGAAATATCTCTGCTTCAAAAGCTGGTCCTTGATCTGTTAACACCTGTTCTGAATAACCATGAGATCTACAAAAATACAAAAATGGGCTTGAAATGCTCTAGCCGCTGTATTAGCTGTTAAGTCCTTCACTGGTACTACTACCAAGAAACGAGAGTAGTGATCTACAATGATGAGGGTGTAGACATGGCCTGGTCTACTCGAAGTCAATTTCACATTATCTATGGCCACAAGTTTCAGTGGTTGCTTGGTGACAATTGGCTGTAGTGGGGCTCTCTGGCTATTTCGATCCTTCCTTCTCAGGTTGCATGGGCCACAGTCTCTGCACCAGTTTGTAATGGCTTTTCTCATGCCAACCCAGTAGAATTTTTCTCTCAGCAGAACCTCCGATGTCTTCCATCCAAAATACCCTGCTCCATGGTTTTACGCCTCTAGAACCATTTGTACATCTCTCCTTGGGACTACTATATGTCAAACAGCTTACCTCCATATATGAACAGTCTACTTTTCTCTTTCCAAAGCTGTTATGTTTCTTGTGGAGCATCTGGACCAGGATGTGAGCCTTCCTGCACCGACAGTTCCTTGAATAAGTGTACAGCTGGGTCACTGCCTTGTGTTTCTGCCCATCCATGGTTGGGTAACGTGGCTTGTTGCCATTTGTCTTTCACATAATTAATACACTGAGACACATGGGGGCGGTGAAAAACCGGTAGCTCTATCTCTTTCATCTCCTCCGGGTCTTCTCCCGAATCTTGCAAATGGGTCATCCTGGAATAGGTTTATCCTTGGGGAGAAAACTCCTTAGATATAAGGACGTGCTCATCTGAATAAGCAAAGTTGCACCAACTGTAAGAAAACTTGTAATGTAGATAATATCAGAAAGTCAACACACTTCTCATGTTCTGTAGTTTCTGCCATAATTACAACAGATACGGTAACTTTACTCACTGAATGGAAAACATAACATCTCACAACTCTATAGAGTCAACGTTATAGTCTATAGGGACCGATACACTGGTCCCGCCTGAGCGGCTATAGGACACTTACATCTGCAGTTAATACGAGAATGCTGCAAAAGCAGCAACTTTGTAAATGAGCTGCGTAAGTGTTATCTACACAACCAGAAGATTTCACAGTTTTGCATGTTCAATGTCGTAGAGAATATGGGATTGTGATTCTCCATTACAAAATGGCACTGTGTTTTCACACTTATCAAAAAGTAAGAATTAGATGTAACACTTCTCTGTCAGACATATCATAACAAAACAAATGGATAAGATATGATCTTAAGTCTTTCAAAATATCCTCAACATAATAAACAACTTAAAAATAATTCTGCTACTTTAATAAAAAAACATACGGTTTTGTAATAAGTGGTCTAGTATACTGTATACGAAATACTAAGGGCCACTTTACACACACAGATATCTGTTCAGAGATTGTTCGCAGATCGCTGGTTGCTGTGAAATCATGGACACATTGTTCCATTTTGTGGCCGTGTACAAATGTAACAATGGCTTTGTTCACACACATGAGCTTTTTTGACCATTTCTGCGTTTTTTGGGCTGTTAAAAAACACGCAGGTGCGTTAACGCAGGATGCATTTGAGTGTACATGCATTTTTCAGCTCCACTTGCGTTTTTTTCCCCCAGTCCAAAAAACGCTGCATGCAGCGTTTTTTGGGTGCTGGAAAAAAACGCAGGGGTTGTTTCCAAAAACGCATGCGTTTTTTTAACATGGGGTCCTATGGGAAACACATGCGTTAAGGCAGGGCACATATAGGCACCTGTGTTAACGCATGCGTTTCCCATAGGGCCCCATGTTAAAAAAACGCATGCGTTTCTATAACATGGGGCCCTATGGGAAACGCATGTGTTTTTAAATGGCACATTTATGCACCCTGCGTTAATGCTAGTGTTTTTGCCTGCGTTTTTGAGGAAAGAAATTACAAAGTCCAAAAAGGATTCTAATCCTTTCAGAACACACAAGAGACATTTTTTAGCACTCTTAAAAAAGCGCATGTGGTTTTAGGAGTGCTAAAAAAATGCAAATTGTGTGTGAACAATGTCAATGTGTCTATGATTTCACTGCAACCAGAGATCTGCCAACAATCTCTGAACAGATATCTGTGTGTGTAATGTGGCCCTTAGTAGAGATAAGTGCTTCCTAAATGCAAAGTTAGGCTGGGGTCACACTTTAAACTTGAATTGCATTCACCGCATCCAGATCCGGATCAACGCAATTGCGGTCCCACACATTTTTCATCAAAAATGTGTGGAGGGAACCGCAATTCGGTAACTGGATTGCTCAGGATGTGTAATCCTGAGCAATCCGGTTACCGTACAGTTTGCCCACCCCCCCTAGAGACATACCACCAACTCAGGTGGGCATGTAATGAGTTAATTGCTGATGTACAGTAGCCGGCTCTTGTCAGCTCTGTACATTTTTATGAATGAAGCCGCTGGCTCCACTGTGAGCAGCGCTCATACTATACCTAATGTACGTATAGTATGTGCGCTGTCCGAGGTTCTGAAGCCATTTACAGTAGATCTATGGGCTACGCAGTGCCATAGATCTACTGTAAATGCCTGCAGGACCCTGGACAGCGCATATACTATACGTACATTAGGTATAGTATGAGCGCTACTCACAGTGGAGCCAGCGGCTTCATTCATAAAAATGTACAGAGCTGACAGGAGCCGGCTACTGTACATCAGCAATTAACTCATTATATGCCCACCTGAGTGGGTGGTATGTCTCTAGGGGGGGTGGGCACCCCCTAGAGACATTATAGCCACAATTATTATTAATATTTATTCTTTTTAAACACTGATTACACTTTGCTTATCCCGGCGGCAGCATCCTACACATCCTGAGCAATCTGGTTACCGCATTGCTGAGGCTAGAACCGTTCCGAAAACGGCAGCCTGAATGATTTTTCACGCAGGCTGCAAAGCCGGAGCCGGTAAGCGGACTGCTTGTGAAGCAATCCGGTTTTTATAATAGGCTCCTATGAGGAGCATTTCCTGCTCCGGTTTAGAGCTTTTTAAAAGCTCAAAACCAGATCAGGTTTTCAAAAAAAAAATGCAAGTGTCACCCTAGCCTTAATCAACTCTCTAAATAGTCTTCATTTTACCATTTTGTTGATGTTCAGTGTCTGTAATCCTTTACCTAGCCGAGTGATCTACAAAAAAGTTATAAATCTATCAGATCTCCTGCTCCTGGCTCTGATGATCTGTCTTCATTTCCTTACCCTTCTCTCAGTGTTAGGTCTCATTCACACATCCGTGCCTCCGGCACATGGTCCGTGCCGACACATGCCAGAGGCATGGACATACGGAGACACCTGATCCCCTATGGCACCCTTCACATGTAATTCAATGACATCCGTGTGCAAGGACCACGGACAAAAGTGAAAAGTGTAAAAAAAAAAAAAAAAAGAATTTCATACCTCGCTCCAGCACTGTCTGCTTCTCTCTCTTCTGGTGCCGCTCATTAGGCTCATGAATATTCACTTCACTGACCCTGACAGCGAACCGGAAGTGAGAGGAGCAGCGGCGCTGTAGGGAGGTGAGTATGCAGTGACAAGCTGTCCGTGTGCTATCCACGGATAGGACACGGACAGTGCACATGTGTCACACGTCCGTGACACATGTGTGCACGCACCGCCCACAAACGGCCTTGTCTCACACGTCCGTGGTGACACAGATGTGTGAAACAGGCAAGGATAGCAGGAGGGAGTTGGTTATACACACATATGCAGTGGAGAGGAGAGAAAGTATTTTGGAGACGAGATGAAACCGGCTATAGACAAAAAGGAACGTACATTGAGAGGAAAGAAAAGTACCGTAGCTGTGCTGAAAGCAGGTGAAGACAGCAACATCCTCAACACAGGCAAACCTCACATCCAACCTGAGAGAGTCTCCCACCAGAAAGAAATCAGAGACTTAGATCAGGCTTTAAACTGCATATCAGGGGCTCGGAAAATGCCGGAGTGAATTATGATCACAGACTGAAACTTAGTAGAATGTTATTAGCTTAAATTAACCACTAACATAAAATGGAAATATAATTTTCCCTCGTCAAAGGTGTCTATAGCCATTAAGCATTAGTGCTGTTGTGCCCATGATCACTGCTGTGCCAATCCCACAAAGATTACAGCATTATATGTATTATATATGTAGAGAGAGAACTGAAGAGGGGCACATGCCATCTTATAATATATAGAGAACAAGGGAAATATACAGCTATAATCAGCACACGGATCCATGGGCTTTAATGGAAATAGTAACATATTTTTACTTTTATTATTAAATGTTTCCGATATAGTAATATTGGTGGGTACGGACTCAATGTGCCATGGGCACATCGCCACCTCCTGCCGACTCCAGCTCAAAAACATCTATAGGATTCGCACTTTCCTTGACCACGACACTGCTAAAACCCTTATTCACGCTCTCATCATCTCCTGCCTCGATTACTGCAACCTCCTGCTCACCGGCCTCCCCAATACCTCCCTTGCACCTCTCCAATCTATCTTGAACTCCGCTGCCCGCCTAATCCATCTGTCTCCCCGCTACTCCCCTGCCTCCCCCCTCTGCCAAGCCCTTCACTGGCTCCCTACTTCCCAGAGATCCCGGTTTAAAACATTAACCATGACATACAAAGACATCCACAACCTGTCTCCTCCATACATTTCCGACATGGTCTCCCGATACCTACCCTCACGCAACCTGCGATCCTCCCACGAGCTTCTCCTCTACTCCCCCCTCATCTCTTCTTCGCACAACCGCATACAGGATTTCTCCCGTGCTTCACCCAGACTCTGGAACTCACTGCCCCAACACATCAGACATTCTCCTACCCTGGGAACCTTCAAAAGAAGCCTGAAGACCCACCTGTTACGCCAAGCCTACCACCTGCAATAAGAGCCGGTGCACCACACCGCCTCATGACTGGAATTTCCCCCTCCACTGTATTCCCACCCGCCCCTCGTAGACTGTGAGCCTTTGTGGACAGGATTTCTCCCCTCTTGTATCTGTATGACCGAATTGTCAACATTTATTGTTACTTGTATTGTTACTATGTTACTTGTCCTAGTCTGCCCTTTTTAGCATGTAAAGCGCCTTGGAATATAATGGCGCTATATAAATAAATAATAATAATATTAATAAATAATCTTCACTAAGGCCTCTGATGGTGAGGATAGGCTGGGCTATCGTTAGGCACCAACTACCACTCCAGGGCAGTCCTTGGGACGGCAGCAACTGGCCATAGGGTCAGATGCACGCAAATGAGGTACAGGAGGGCAAGGCAAAGTAGTCAGATGACCCAAGGTCAGAAGTGGAGAGGTCACAAAGGATGGGTATGTATGTTGGGTCAATAACGGGAGAATCAATACAAACAAATGCAAGAACAAACCCTAGCAGATGAACTAACTAGGAACCAATGTTTGGGCAAAGAGTGGTGTGGAGGAAGCTGCCTAAATAATACCCAGCTGGCACTGGGATTGGCAAGGGAATTTAATTTCTGGAGGACACAGCAGGGTTAAGTTGCTGTCCTAAGCCAATAGAAGTTACATGCGTGCAGCATGGAGAGGACCGGCAATAGAACTTACAGACGAGTGGGCTGCGCTACGAGATATGCAAGTTATTGTTGTGACATTTACTGTGAAAGAGAATATCTAATCAGAAAAGTACATATTGTTTAAATCTGGTTCACATATTAAATGTATTTATTTTTTCAAATCACGATCTGTATAGGGCTGAGTCAGACATCCATTTTTTCTACGTATGAGAAAAACAGTCCAATTTTTTAGATCAGACTTTGATCAGAGAGTGCTCTGCGTGTCATCAGTTGTTCTCGTTTGCAGAGATAAATATATCTCTACACCTCCCTCTTTCTGACAGTCCATGAAAATCTGACTGCACTCAGATGACATCCGAGTGACTTCCACATTTTTCATGGACCCATGGAGACTTGCATTGCCCTTTTTGATCCGATCCTCTGCTCAAATTTGGACATGTCTCCATAATTTTCTGTGGACCTCTTGGTCCATGAAAAGTCATGGACATGTGTATGGCCACATAGATTATGACAGGTACGAGTGCTATCCATGAAAACATGACATCACTCGTATGAAAATATCAGATGCCTGAATGAGCCCTTAATGAATATTAGAAAATATTCAGCTTAAATCAAAGTATAATTAGTTGGTGTTTGGTCATGTTTCTCTATAGCTATAGTCTATTCTAGACTTATACTACTCTCACAAGAAAAAAAGCCAAGGGTGTATCTTCTGTAATGGTGGTGATGCTTACCGACTAGTCCTATATATACAGTAAATAGTAAAGCGATATTTAAAGGGAATCTGTCTGCAGGTTTTTGCTATGTAAACTGAGGACAGCATGCTGTAAGAGTTAAAAAACAATTGTGCCTCTCTAATCAATGTGTGTAATTGTTTACATAAATTAATGGCTTTATTACCCTCTGATTAACATTACAGGACTAGAAACTCACTCATGACAGTCTGACATGCCCCTTGCGGTGATTGACACATTACAGTCAATGCACAATCTATATAGAGAGCTAGTGTGGAGACAGCTATCTCAGCACTGCTATGTTCCTAAATCTAAATGCTTTGATTGTCACAGCACCCAGTAATCTATGTGATACATCGTTGGATTCAGGGTTTCTGTGCCAGCATTATGTTGCTGTGAGATTAGGGAGCAAAAACCTGCGAGAGATTCCTTTTAAAGCAGCCTTAAGAGGACTGTCTATTCCAAATCCGCAAGTTTGCAGTCACTGTATGTGACTGCAGACTTGTAAATCCTCATGTCACAGGAAACCATGCCCATTTAGTCAGATTTTGGTCAGGAGTATTGTGATGGTGTGATATGGCAGATTGGGTATATATTTGCCTTTATTCATATTTTTCCTGATTTTAGGAGTGTTGTCTTGTTTCTATATTATGTAGTCTCCCACCTAGTCCAGTCATAATTACTGAAGAAAGGTTCCGGGCACCAACGCTGAGGGATCAAGCATTAACCCATGCAGTGGCAGCAGTGATTGTGCCAAGGTTAGGGCCGGGGAACCACGGTGCTCCCTCTCATATTAGACAAGGTAGACATCCATGAGACAAAGAAGAAGTAGAGGGGCACTCACGGGTGTGTTGAGATCCTTTATTCCACTTGGGAGTAAAACAGGTTACATGTTACCGGCATTGAGGTGCAGAGGAGCGGGGAGGTGGTTCTGGAGGCAGGACAACACCTGGACACTTAGAAGCACCAGTCAGGTGCAAAACGGCACTGTTGTCCTGCCTCCAGCACCACCTCCCCACCCCTCTGCACCTCAATGCCGGTAACATGTAACCTGTTTTACTCACAAGTGGAATAAAGGATTTCATCACATCTGGTAAGTGCAACTCTACTTCTTCTGTCTCATGGATGTCTGCCAAGTCATAATTATATCACAGAGGGTCTGACACCTGGTTTAGCTTGGTAATCACTGGCTGCATGTGTCCTTGTGTGGCGCCCTGCTCACACAGGTAGCACAGACTTCTCTAATGCACAGTTGGGTTTCCACAGCAGGTACCTACTACATGCAACACCTTCCACCCTGGCACAGTAGGGGGAGCTCCACTTGCTGACCTTAGCTAAGATCCCCTATAAATACTGCTGCTGGGGGAGGAGTCAGAGTGTGCAGACGCTAGGAGAGCTGCGAATACGTCCTGGTGGTCGGTGCCACAGTTATGCCCGAACCAGTGACCATGAGTGGCCCTTCTACATCTCGTGAGCCTAATTGGGAACAGAAGGTAAGGAGCAGTGAGCCGAAAGGGAAGCCAGGAACTAGAGAAAGTTGCCCTGAGAAGTATCGGACATCGGGGACTCGCACCTGTGGGATACTCCAGGACCACAGAGAACCCTGTCACACCGTGGAGGCTTCAGCCACCAGGTCCCCCTGTGGGTCAAAGAGAGGGAGCCAGACAGCAGTGTATCACCGCAGTGATTAGAGAGGGTAACCCGGAGACCGCACAGGAGGAGAGACAGACATCAGAGTCAGAGAGAGAGGCAAGTCTAGCTGCATGCAGGCTGTGCTTCAATCACTACAAAAGAACAGAGGAGGTCTTATACCCACTTGCTGTGGGGCCCACTGTGCAACCTGGTCACCTGTCAGTGCCCTGGACATCTTTACCTGCGTTCCATCAGTAAAAGGTAAAAGAGACTTTGCAGTGTGCGTGTGTCATTCCACTGCATTCCCGATGCCCCTCATAGACTGCTCCAACACTTCCCATACCATCACAGCTCCACTACAAGCTGCCCTTTCACACTATGCTGCCCTGGAGGTCCAGCTCTACCTGTAGAGGACTTTGACAACTTGCTGCACTACCATCTACCTCCGGCGGACTGTGACGGCGCTGGTGACACATCACCAGAAGCTACAGGTGGCGTCACGACAAACTGTATATAGCATCCCCTGTAAATATTCCCTTTTCAAAGAAGTCCCCCAGGATACGGGATGAGGCGCGGCCACCACTCCCCGTGACACCGTTAACCCCTTGGAGACTGATACCCGAGTACCCCAAAGCCTGGGGCTCGACACTTGCATCCTGATGAGCCCTTGTTGACAAGTCCTGATTTGGCCATTCAGCCCCCCTCTGCCTGCAAATGTTTGTAATCACCCCCTGTAGTGTGTCAATAACCGAGGCACTGACCTGTCTGCTGGCCCTGGGATATAGGGAGTTGGTTGGGGGAGGACAAGGTCAGTACAATTGATTGTAAATTTACAGATAACTCATGATGACATAAAGTATGACAATCTAACCTGTGCTACTTATGCAAATCCATATGCATGCATATAAACTGCAATTGCCATGTGACATATTTTAAAACTCGTCATTGGCTAAACCAGTATTAGCATTGTTGACTTTCTTTTTCTTTCGTTGTTGTTTCAAAATGACTGATATCATCCAATTGTGTCTGGAAGTATCGATTATAATAAAAAAGTGTTCACAATGTCTCCATCCAACAACACCCTGAGTGTAATTTCTACAAAATAAAGCTTCGCACCAATTTATTCTGATGTTCTTTGTAGTGTAAAGCTGCTACATCTCCCAACACTTGAGATGCATCCCTGCTGTCTGCATTCTCCAATATTATAAGGTTTTCCAGACTCATTTATATTCAAGCAGGCAAATTTATGCTCAGAGAGTGGATTGTTACTGCTCACCAAGTGCTATCTGCCTTACAGAAATGCGTAAGGTTTATTCTAAGTAACAAAAGAAGGGGGAAAAAAAATGCACGAAACTCAAATTTTTATATTTAACTGTGACGACCGTACGGCGCCGCGTAACCCGCACAGCTGGCTCCGTGATGAGCGACAAATCAAAAGTCAGAGGAAAACTTCCTGATCATCTGAGCTTTTGCCACCCGATTAGCAGAAGAAAAACAGGGCAGATGGAGGGAGACGAAGCAGCGTGGAGAGAACAGATGGCCACTACCAACTTGATATATGAAATTAATAACACTTCCTCAAATACAATTTAGTAGCAAGAATATATTACCTGAATTTTCAGAACAGAAAGCTGAAGTCAAATTAGTTTTTACCTTGCTTATTCATTTTATAATGATTTGGGTAGAATGGAAAGAAAATTGTTTTGTTTTTAGACGGAAGCATATTTTTGGAAGAGGGGGACATCCATGTATTGGAATTAAAGGTGTAAATAGATATATCGGGAGGCGTAGAGAAGCTACAAATAGGGGTCCCTCAACTAACCGCTTAGATGCTACGGTTGATGTTCCCTATATCGTTCAAAGGGTAAAGTGCTGCAATCAGAGCTGCAACAGTTAATGCTATCCCCCGTAGATCAGTGTTTCCAAAACTGTGAGGCCTCCCCTAGGTAAGGAGTGAGGTTGTCACAAAAATGATTGTAAGTAGAGATGAGCGAACCTTCTAAAGTTTGATTCGGTTAGCGAATGAACCCATGGATGTTCAGGTTGACTGGCGCTGTTCAGGGACAAGAACTTGACCCGAGCTGTCCCTAGTGGGCCATTTGGCTCCCCGCCAGCATTTTGGGATATGCAAATCACCCTAACTCCATCCCTGAACAGGTTCTCTCATCTCTAATCATAAATTGCACAATTTTTTCTAGCTGGTTTAACAAATAAACCATGTCCTATTAGGATTGGTCACAGGATTTGGGAATGTTTAACTTGCAAAATAGAAGACTGAGAGGAGAGTTACTATCTGTCTACAAATATTTCAAGGGCTGTCACACTGTAGAGGGATCAGCTTTATTCTAATTTGCGCAAGGAAAGACCAGAAGCAATGGGATGAAACTGAATGGGAGGAGACACAAATTAAATATTAGAAAAAACTTTTTGACAGTGAGGGTGATCAACGGTGGAACAGGCGGCCATGAGATGGAAGTCTTCACACAGAGGCTGGACAGACATCTGCCTGGGATGATTTAGAGAATTCTGCTTTGAGCAGGGGTTGGACCAGATGAGCCAGGAGGTCCCTTCCAACTCCATCGTTCTATGATAAATAATTTATTTAGCAGTTTCTTAAGGCTTCACAAAATTAAGGAAATTAATGAATAATACTTTTAATTTTGGTATGGACTTCTACTTCACAGTGGTGATACCCAGGCATCAACTTGGTCACTCTGGTGAAGCTTCAGAATATAATATTTGAGAATTTGTCTAGACTGTGTATCATGTATAGGTTACAAAACAACGCTTGAATCCTCATGTTTGGCAAGGTAACTCCTATGCCTTTAGACCCCAACTGATCCTGAGAACATGGGCTCTGAAGAGCCCCATGTGAGTAGAGAGGTGGTGATCACCGCTGCTCCATTCATTCTTATAATTAGAGTATCAAAGACCAGCCGAGTGCACCAGTCAGGAAATTATTTGCTATCCTATGGGGAAAAGTTCCAAACTTGAGAATACCATTTTAATTAAATAAAATAATAGTTTTAAGCAATATCTGCAGAAAATAAATAATTTTTTAAATTGTTTTGGAAAAAATGAAAACTGAGTGCAAATTGGGTTCTGTGGGTAATAAAGGAGCTGTCACTTGCCATAAAAACATTATTTTTTTTACCTGCAGTAAATACATAGAAAATTCCCTTGAATTAGCACATCTCCATCCTGGGACATGACTGTGCATTCCCTATTATGTCAACTTAGCCTTGTTAGCCAAAGAGGCATGATCCTCAACTCTTCTCTATGGGCATATTATTAAGGGTCACGCCTCCTTGGCTAAAATAAGTATACATTTACAAATGGGGAATAGAGAGCTTTACTTCAGGAACAGAGAAGGACATGAACAAAAAAGTAGACTACCAGATTCAGTGGAACAGTGGCATTTACACCAGCTGAATATTACATATTTATGGCAAGGGATATGTTTTTCTTTAAATAATATTATCATTTTAAATATACTATATATAGTGCTATACATTATATAGCAGTAGATACAGGATACAGAACTGTACGTACAGCAGGATGATGTTTGCCACAGCTACCGTTCTACAGAAAAGAAGATATAACCTCCAATCCGCCTTAAAGGGACCTTTTGCATCAGAACAATATTATACAGACTACCCTAATCCGGAAGCATCTAATGATGCAACACACACTCAGCATGATAACAGTACACCAGCTTGTATCAGTGCTGGCCAGGCCACCATGGACATTGCAAAGTTCTTTGCTTGCTGAGAGCTGGTCATCAAAGGATTTGTAAAGTTCACTGATCATGGCTAAGAACTACTAGGTCATGGCGAGCCTCCTTCTAGAATGCCATCAAAGGTTTGGCCTTTCTTGGTGGCTTGAAGGTGGCATGGAGACACAGTCGTTAACGTTGTACAGTGGCTTAGTGGTTGGTGCCGCTGCCTTAGAACATTGAGGTCCTTGGTTCAAATCCCACCAACAACATCTCGAAGAAGTTTGTATGAGTTTCCTCCCACACTCCAAAGACATATTGATAGGGTATTTAATTGTGAGACCCAATGGGGAACGTGTTGCTCATGTATGTTAAGCACAGTGGAATTAATAGTGCTATATAAGTGAATAGATCTCTATACAAGATAAGTAATTCTGATTAGATTATACTGGCATAGTATTTAATATTATATAACAATTTAATATATACTTCCCAGAACCACGTGGCCATTTTCTGCTTCTTTCTAATAAAGATACACAATGGTAGATAGAAGTTCTCATGATGAATGTTAGATGCCTACATGATCCATTGACCTGGAGAGACTGTTTACAAGTACATTAACTAGTCGTCAGCCCCTGGAAACAGATATTCCTTTCATTTATCAAAGGGGAAGGAATTTGGACAATCTGCTCTTGAAGCAAAAGAAGAAAAAAGAAATTGTGAAGAGGCTGAAGTGTAATAATAAAAGAGAACAGGGGGAAAAAAAACAAGAGGCGTCTGTGGAGTAGGCTTGAAGGCTCACAGACAGGGAGGCTGCTATCAAGAATGAAGCAGACACAGTCCAGAGCATCAACACATTCACTACCTGCTTTACTTCAATGTCACATTCAGCAGAAACAATGAAACTAAACAGATGATACAAGCATCCCAGTAAATTCTCATGACCACCCTGCCTATTGCTGTATACACCACAGATACTGGGGCCGACACTTTACCTATGGCTGCCAGACACGCTTATCGATGGGAAAAAACCTACCACGGGAATGCAGGACTCCTCTTGTTCACAAGAGTTGGGTGTGAAGTTTGATTTGATCCAGGACTTTCCTGATCACATTAAATTTGGACTTCAGACATGAGACGTGCATATAGTAAGCGCAGATAGCATAGTACACCACAATGGCCAAGCCAAGGGCAAAGTGAGGTCGGCTACAACAAGTTTAGCTCAAAATGTTTTTATTAAAAAAAACACTGTATTATTGATGATATAAATTAATATATTACCTTATAGTTATTCTTGGTTTGAAAAATAATTATGGAAATCTCATAGATCATTTTAAATCCAATAGCGTCTATGAGTAGGGATGAGCGAGTAGTGAAATATTCGGACTTGCTATACTCATAACGAGTAGGTCCTAATACTCGGGTATTTGTTACGAATAGTGAGTCCAATGTAAGTCAATGGGAAATGTGAGTGATGCAAGTATTTTTCTGCTGGACCTACAAAGCGGTCTGGGGGCTGAGGAAAAGGCTGAAATGGGTGCATGATTGTTTAAAAGCCGGCGGTAAAAAGCCGCCAGCTTTTTTAAACCATCAGTTGATGCAGGCTCCCCACCACCCGGATCCTTCATTCCCGCTCCCTGATGCTGCTGGAAAGCCGTCGGTGAAGCCTACTTCAAATGAACAGCTGATCCATCAGCTGGTCATTTAAAATAGCCGTCGGGAAAGCCGGCGGTGAAAAGACTTCACTGCTGGCTTTCCTGTCCTGTGCTTCCCTCACCGCTGCCTCGCTCCCCTGCCCGATGCTTTCCTCCTCGTTGCATGGGAAGCACCGGGTGGGAAAGTCCTGCAGTGAAGTCTTTTCACCGCCGGCTCTCCCAAATGAACAGCTGATCATCAGCTGTTTCTTTGAAATAGCCGGCGGGGGAGCGTGCTAGCTGATTGTTTAAAAAAGCCGGCGGCTCGAATAGTAACGAGTATACTTGCTTATCCCTATCTATGAGGATTGTGTTGGATCCATTGGAAAACAAATTAATCACTGCAACATTTGTTCTGTGATCAACAGAGGCCAAAATGGTAAAAGGAACCTATCACCTCGAAGAACACTATTTACCTATAGATATAAGGTAGATAGCGTTACAGTACTGACTGGCTGCCTCAACTTACAGTATTTCCTGATGTTATCTGCTGGCTTTCAGTCATTTTGTATATATGTCCCCCATCCAGGTATATATGTCTCTATCCTTGTATACATGTCCCCCCATCCTGGTGTACATGTCCCCCATCCTGTGCCCATTATAGTATATGTGTCCCCCATACTGGTATCTCCCCCAATCTGGGATCATCCTGGTATATGCACCCCCCTTATTCTGTATATATGCTCCCCCAGTAAGGTATATCTGTCCCCATCCTTGTGTACATGTCACAATCCGGAACCTTTTATGGTATATATGTGACCCATTCTGGTATTATCTCCCCCAATCTGGATCATTCTGGTAGTGATGTCCCCCTTTCTGGTATAGAGGTGCACAATCCTAGGCTCCATCATCATGGTATACATGTCCCTCAACCTAGTATATATTCCCCATCCTGGTATATATGTTCACCGATCCTGGTATATATTGTATATCCCCCATCATGGTACATACAGTATATGTCCCCCATTATGCTTTATCCTGTTACAGTGGGTACGGAAAGTATTTAGAGCCTTTTTCCATTTTTCACTCTTTGTTTCTTTTCAGCCATTTGGTAAATTCAAAAAAGTTCATTTTTTTTCTCATTAATGTACACTCTGCAAACCATCATGAATGTAAAAAAATAGAAATGTAGATATTTGTGTAAATTTATTAAAAAAGAAAAAACTGAAATATCACATGGTCATAAGTATTCAGACCCTTTGCTCAGTATTGAGTAGAAGCACCTTTTGAGCTATACAGCCATGAGTCTTATTGGGAATGACGCAACAAGTTTTTACACCGGATTTGGGGATCCTCTGCCATTGTTCATTGCAGATCCTCTCCAGTTCTGTCAGTTTGGATGGTGAACATTGGTGGACAGCCACTTTCAGGTGTCTCCAGAATTTAGGTCAGGGCTCTGGCTGGGCCAGTCAAGAATGGTCACAGAGTTGTTCTGAAGACACTCCTTTGTTATTTTAGCTGTGTGCTTAGGTCATTGTTTGTTGGAAGGTGAACCTTTGGCCAAGTTTGAGGTTCAGAGCACTCTGGAAGAGGTTTTTTAAGGTTATCCTGTACTTGGCCGCATTCATGATTCCTTCAATTGCAACCAGTCATTCTGTCCCTGCAGCTGAAAAACACCCCCATAGCATGATGCTGCCACCATCATGTTTCACTGTTGGTATTGTATTGGGCAGGTGATGAAACAGTGCCTGGTTTTATCCATCACATACCACTTATAATTATCACCAAAACGTTCAATTTCGTCTAATCAGACCAGAGAACCCTGTTTCTCATAATCTGGGAGTCCTTCATGTGTTTTTTAGCAAACTCTATGCAGGCTTTCATATGTCTTGCACTGAGTAGAGGCTTCCGTTTGGCCACTCTGCCATAAAGGCCTGACTGGTGGAGGGCTGCAGCGATAGTTGACTTTGCGGAACTTTCTCCCATCTCCCTACTGCATCTCTGGAGCTCAGCCACACTGGATGACCAGGTCTAGGAAGATTTCTGGTGGTACCAAAATACTGCCATTTAAGGATTATGGAGGCACTGTGCTCTTAAGAACCTTGAGCACTGCAGAAATTCTTTGTAACCTTAGACCAGATCTATGCCTTGCCTCACTTCTGTCTCTGAGCTCCTTGGGCAGTTCCTTTGACCTTATGATTCTCATTGGTCTGACATGCACTGTGAGCTGTGAGGTCTTATATAGACAAGTGTGGGTCTCTCCAAATCAAGTCAATCAGTTTAATTAAACACAGCTGGACTCCAATGAAGGAGTAGAACCATCTCACAAGGAAATGTGACACCCCTGCAATCTGGTCACCACGAAGGGTACTGCACCCATCCCACAGGTGTGGTATCCCTGTTCTTAGGGAAACGGATGGCAAGTCTTAGACAACTACTAAGCACCCAACACACCAGGTCCCAGGGACGGTGGGCAGACCCGATAGAGGGAGGGCTCAGCCAAGGGACGGAGGGAAGGTAAGTGTGGGTTGGGAAGTTTGTGGGGTGCGAGAGTGAAGAGGAGAGTTGAGTTGAAGTGAGAATGGAGAAAGGACCTGGAGGACTTGAGCATCGAGGAGTTTGTCTGGGGTCGCGGAACAACAGACAGCAAGCGAGGCAGAAGGAGCCCTAGGGGCACGGGCAGAGGCAGAGAGGACCACCTGTGCCTTCCTGTAGCCTGAAGAATCCCACAGCCTACCACCACCGCCGACCATACCAGTTTCTCTGGGGAACGCTCTACCCGTGGTGAGCGATACCACCTTAGCTGCGATCCCATCCTCCCCAGAGATCCCAGCATCGGCCATCAATAGCCGAACATCACGGGTGGCATCAAAACAACCATCCCTAAAACCAAAACCCCCAACTTTTATTTGATACCACCAGGGTCACGGAGCAAGGTCTCAACCCCTGTGACTCCCACAGAAGTTGTAAAGCTTGGTTCCAAGAACCCCACGGCCCGGGGTGGGGTGTCAAATGGACAGCAAGTAACTTAAATATGAGTATGAGCAAAGGGTTTGAATACTTATGACCATGTGATATTTCAGTTTTTCTTTTTAACAAATTAGCAAAAATCGCTACATCTCTGTTTTTTTCAGTCAAGATGGAGTGCAGATTGTACATTAATGAGAAAAAAATGAACTTTTTAGAATGGCTGCAATGAAATAAATAGTGAAAAATTTAAAGGGGTGTGAATACTTTAATTACCCACTCTATATCTGTCCCCCATCCTGGTCTATTTGTCCTCATTTGATGTCTATCCTGATATTTCTGTCATCCATCGTGGTATGTTCCCAGTTCTACATAAAAAAATACAAATTAAAAACATAATATACTCACCTAATCCAGAATACAGGATCTTGATGGGTCCAGCATTGACAGATCATCACGCTGTTATTGAACACAAAAAACACTGAAGTCTCGGCACTGTGCTATGATGTCACCACACTGGGACTCGGATGTCCTTTGCGTACGCTATCATTCTGCTGTTCTGTAGACCGCAAGCTTAAAGAGCGCTGTGGTCTACAGAACACAGAGAGGCAGTGTGGGGAGATGGTATCTTCCTGCTCTATGGCAGAGACTAACTATATCAGTGCGATGCCCACGCTGATATAGTTAACAGTGGCAGTAGATCCAGATGGGCCCCTGTTATCACCTGTTGTTGACTGCCCCTTATACCCCCTAGCAGCTGAACTACTGCCTCTGCCTTAATAGACTGTGAGAAGAGCAAAACCTTTTTAGGGCCCTTTCACATCAGCGTTTTTGAAATTCGCGGCAGATGCAGTGAAAAAAACGCATCTGCTGCGTTTGCCGCATAACCATTACACTTGCGGCGCGGTTGCGGTAATCCCCATAGAAAGTATAGGGGGACTTGCGGCAGGTGCGGCAAGTGCGGTTTTGCACTTGCGGCAAGTGCGGCCGCGAAAAAAAACGCAGTCAGCCGCGTTTTTTTTCGCGGCCGCACCTGCCGCAAGTGCAAAACCGCACTTGCCGCACCTGCCGCAAGTCCATATATACTTTCTATGGGGATTACCGCAACCGCGCCGCAAGTGTAACGGTTATGCGGCAAACGCGGCAGATGCGGTTTTTTCACCGCATCTGCCGCGAATTTCAAAAAACGCTGATGTGAAAGGGCCCTTACATCAGTAGTTGCTGAATTTACAACCCTCATAGGAAATAACACGGAAAGACAAGTAATCAGAAGAGGTAATACATTGAACCAAGTGTTATTACTTCCTCGATATGTTCTTGCTACATAGTGACACAGCCTACAGAAGCCCTCCCATGAAGATAAATATATGGATATGTTTCTGTAGCGTAGTGTGAGTTTATTAATATAGTCACATATTGCCACCTTCTCCAGAATCCAGGGCTTTTCTGCTCATCTTCTCAGTGACGTCACCACTCTTCACACTACTAGGATCATTCTATGAATGAGTTGGAAGTCTATTTTGCATTGTAAGTCTATGAAGCCTCATTCTGTGGCTCTATAGATTTTCTGTGTAAAGCCACTTCTGGGTCACACAGAGCACAATGTGACCGTGAGAGTCTGAAGAATGGTAACATCGCTTGGAAGAGTAGCAGAACGGTGCTGGAAACTGGAGAACACTGTGTTAGGTGAGTATGTTAAGTCACACACTGCATACACATATACACAGACTTATTAAAAAATCTTCATGAAAGGACTTCTCTAAGGCTATGATGATTTCTACTCTAATGAATAGGACAGGTGCACTCGATGGCCATGATAGCCAACACAACAAATTACCTCCAGGTGTGAAAGTGAGCAATTTTGGGGAAACACTCACATTTGTGTTGCAAGCAGATCTGGCTAAAAATGGTACAAAATGTTAAAAACACGATGGAACTGTGGCGCCCCTATGGCTAGGCACCACAGGGAGGTACTGCACCCCAAACAGAAGGTGTAGTGCCTCCGTAGCTATGGATTTGAGGTTTCCTTATAGAGTCTGTCCTAAGCACCCATACACCAGCCCCCCCTTAGCATAGGGACCGTATATTCAGTAGGTACAGGGAGTGGAGCTTAGAGTAGAGCGGGAGACTTGAGTGATAGTTGAGCTAATTTTAATTAAACAGTGCTGGGAAGGCAGCCAGAGAGGACGTGCCTGACAGAGGTTCTGACAGGAGTGCGTCTCTTGGAGAGAAGTGACCCGGGAACAGAGGTGAAAAACCAGGCCTGGTTGGAGCTAGCTGGGTAACTCCGGGGTCGACACCGGCATACCAGAGCTGAGGCAATCAGTGGTCTATCCCTGTTGCAAACCTACTGGCTGTGGGACCGACAGAAGGGAGCCATAGCACCACAGACTGCACTTCAACCTCAGTCCTAAATTGGGTCCAGGACACTTTAAGGAAAAGGGACCGAATTCCAGTGGCGGGAGGATTAGCTGGTTACCGTCCCTATCCGTACCAGTAAGGAACCGAATGTACTTAACTGTAATAGACCCCTGGGCTGGCGTAGGAGCTCTGCAAAGTGGTTAAGAGGGTGAAGAGGAGCACAGACCCGAAAGCCATTAAAAGGACCATCAACAGACTCTATAGGATCACCTTACAATCTGTTGCTACATCCCCATTTAATCAGACTGTGGCTGTGTACTGTATCATCTCCCCGGTACCAGTAAAGTGACATTGAGTTGAATCGGTGTCTGTGATCCTTTTCTCCGGTGCCCAGAGGACCTCAGCATCATCAGGGGGTAAGAACTACAACTCCCCTCATCCATCCCCGCTGCCCTGAGGTAAAGCTACACCTGTGGTGAGCTGTACTACTCTGAGCTGCACCTCGATCACCTCAGCGGCCGGCTGCAGTGCTGGTATCCACATTACCAGGTACCACAGGTGGCGTCACGATACCATCCATTCCCCCCCATCATCATCACCCTCATCCCCTACCACTGAGGGTCCAGAGCACGGAACCGGGAACCGACCAGCTGTGATTCCCCCATTGAAGCTACCGCCTATCCGGTATCCGAGTATCCTTACCATGTCCACCGCCTCAGAAGCCCTACACACACTTTTATAGTTAATGGACTCCATAGGTGCTCTCAATGTCCATCATGTAAAGGGTCATGTAATGGGCCATGATTGTTCTATAAACAATGTACTGTAAATCGAAAAATAACTAAAACTATATTAACCTTCAAAAATAAAACATATGGAAGAAAAGCTTTAATTATTTCAATGAACAGTCTCTGATATTTCAGTAAATCTTTTAATTCTCTAATATTTCATTAAAATCATTTTGTCACATCTTTTCATGGACGTTAATGGTCATGGCGCTCAATGTGGCAATTTAATTATAACTTTCTTGAGACAAAGTGAGGTGTCATCTCTTACAGTAAATGTCACTACAGAGTCATCTTAAGTCTTAACACAATCTCTATAACATAGAGCTGAGGTATTAATATAATACATGTTTAAGATATTAAATATAAACTCTATCTGCAGTGCTAAAATAAGGAAGCGCAGACAAAAGATCTTCGTAGTATCATGCTGGCAAATGGGTACAACATTTTTGGCTAATTATTTCCCTTAAATATCCGACTGGAGTTTCATTTTTGTGATATTTAGCTAAGATTCCTAAGATGTATTATTTAGCAAAACATAGTTATTAGTATGCAATAAGCTCAGGGTTCCCTCTAGTGGTGGTAGCAGGCAGACAGACTTTTATCAAATACAGTTTTGTCTAAAAGGGGGTTTGGTGCTCCGGATCAATTCACCAAAGGTGTCTGAGTGCTTATAAGATACATTTTATAGATTACTAGAAGACTTGTTTTTCCAAAAAACTGTGCAGCAATCTGCTAGTGTGTCTACTAGGCTGAATGCATGCTGCAGATGAACGAGGGCCACAATTCCCCCGCGGGTCTGTGCTGCCTCTATGTGCTCTTCAGGTGCCTGTGATATGGCCCTCTTTAACCTCTCAGATTTAGGTATCTTCCTTGCACCTGCATATATTCTGTCATGCTGGGTACAATGAGGACCGCAACTCGGCCGCAGGGCTGCACCCCAGCTTCTTTAATGGGACCCTGGCTGTGTGTACATCCCTGTGTTCAGTGTGTAACACACACTAACGTGCTCCAGGAGAATACCATCATTTCTCTTGCCCTCTTCTGTAGGGGCGGTTGGCCAGGGACTACAACACATACATAACAGACATAGTCTTACTTCCACTTGCACTATTCTTTAAGGCTGTTTCCTTTATCCTTTCAAACTGATGTGTCCTTGAACACTTAGTTATGAGGGTTCCCAGCTCCGGATTTCTAGTACCTCCAGGGTCACGTACCTCATGCATGCCTGTACCCCTTTCTAGTCAGGTTGGTTCAGGTGCCACTCCTGGGCCACCTAACTTGAGCAATTCCTGCCCCAGACGTCCAAGGGAATCTGCCTGCAGAGGTGCGGAACTGACCCAAGTACTACCAGGACACTATGTGCTCTCTATGCTCCAGCTTTCTCTTCACTGGCCTAACTTTATCGGTCCTCTCCATTAGGGTTGAGCGAGTGTAATCGTTACTATTCGTTACTCGCACAGATAGTAAAAGTATTTGTGATTCTTGTTACTCGGCGAGTTTCGCTGGTGCTCATGAGTGATGTGACGATTGTTATCGATCTGACATATTACCAGCTCCCTTCAGTACACAAAGTGAGCTGGCACCTCAGTGAGAGCAGATTGGATGTTAGGGTCTCTCTGGGGGCACAACAAGGTGTTTTATGCTGTGAAAATGCAAAAAAGCCCACCCCCTGCCCTGTCCTGGAAAAACTCGTTTTATGATCAGAATTGTGTGGGCAGAGCCTATCACTAATTGACTAAAATTAGACTCACTATTCGGATGAATATGTGAGTGTTAAAAAGTACTCGTTACGAGAATAGCGAGTGCGAATACTTCGCTACTCCATCACTACTCTCCATCTAAAATGACCGCCTACTATATCCCCTTAGCTCTTCCCAGGGCATATCTTAACTCCTTCAACCTAATTTATACATATTCTTACTAAGGGGTAAAGGCTATCTGTCAAATGACTATTCTACCACTTACTCACCTAAAACATAATGACATCACAGTACACAACTCATATGGGCATTCAAGTTACATTACATAATACATGAATATTAAGATTATACTGCAGGGTGCATCACTACCCTCTTACACAGACAGAAAAGGTATTTGAGGCCTGCGTGTATCGAAGCTCGTAGCCGTGCAGTTGTGTGATAGCAGGTCCTCTGCTGTGTGTAGAATATCTCTGTGATCCCTCTGATACATAGGGCCATGCCACCAAAATGGTACAGTTGGCATATAGGCATTATGGCTGGTAATGGAGATAGATGGCCATTGTGATTGTGAATTGTGGCTGTCAATTGGATGGGGCACAGTGGATGGCAGTATGATGGACAATATTGTTGGTAATCTTGGCAATGCACACAGTTGCTGTCAAAATACGCTATGGATGGCAGAATGCTGGACACTGCAGCAGGTGATGGGGCACTGCGGCTGATGATAGGACACAGGAATATTAGGAGGTTTTCAGACTTCCAAATATTACTTTGTTCTTTCCTTCTTTTTGTGACACTAATTTTTGGTGTGTCTTATGGTCCAATGAGTCCTATGGTCACATAGAGGGGGTAATTAGCTCAGATTCTAACCAAATGGTGTTCATACGAGAAAGAAAACTCTCACTTTTAGAATAAACTAGATATCTATTGCTAACATGCAGAGATGAGAACTCCACCTACAAATTAGGATCTTAATTTTATCATTTGTAATACTTTGCAGACTTTGAACAGGATTTCCCATGAACAAAGTATACCGTATATACTCGTGTATAAGCCGACCCGTGTATAAGCCGACCCCCCTACTTTTGCCCCCAAAACCTGGGAAAACCTATTGACTCATGTATGAGCCGAGGGTGGACCCCAGCACAGGTATACAGGCCTCCCCATTGGTAGTATACAGCAGCCTCCGCAGTGGTAGTATACAGCAGCCTCCGCAGTGGTAGTATACAGCAGTCTCCCCAGTGGTAGTATACAGCAGTCTCCCCCTGTGGTAGTATACAGCAGTCTCCCCCTGTGGTAGTATACAGCAGTCTCCCCCTGTGGTAGTATACAGCAGTCCCCCCCTGTGGTATATACAGGCCCCCTGTGGTAGTATACAGCAGCCCTCCCCCTGGGGTATATACAGGCCCCCTGTGGAAGTATACAGCAGCCCTCCCCCTGGGGTATATACAGGCCCCCTGTGGTAGTATACAGCAGCCCTCCCCCTGGGGTATATACAGGCCCCCTGTGGTAGTATACAGCAGCCCTCCCCCTGGGGTATATACAGGCCCCCTGTGGTAGTATACAGCAGCCCTCCCCCTGGGGTATATACAGGCCCCCTGTGGTAGTATACAGCAGCCCACCCCCCTGTTCTATATACAGGCCCCCTGTGGTAGTATACAGCAGCCCGCCCCCCTGTTCTATATACAGGCCCCCCTGTGGTAGTATACAGCAGCCCCCCCCCCGTGCTATATACAGGCCCCCCGTTGCTGCCGCCGCACACCTGTAAAAGAAGATCTTTCATACTTACCCTCCTGTGACCGCGCGTGCATCCCCCGCTCTCCTTCCTGCTTCTACCCGGCGTCCATCCACGTGACCGCGCGCCTGTAATGACGTCATTATCGGCGCGCGGTCACGTGGATGGATGCCGGGTAAAAGCAGGAAGGAGAGCGGGGGATGCGCGTGCGGTCACAGGAGGGTAAGTATGAAAGATCTTCTTTTACAGGTGTGCGGCGGCAGCAACGGGGGGCCTGTATATAGCACGGGGGGGGCTGCTGTATACTACCACAGGGGGGGGAGATGCCGTCACTGACTCATGTATAAGCCGAGGGGGGCACTTTTCAGCACAATTTTTGTGCTGAAAAGCTCTTCTTATACACGAGTATATAAGGTATTTTAGTCTATAAATCTTCTAATAATAATGATAAAAAATTCTACAATTGGATGTGCTAAAAAAAGGTTCCTTTGCTGAGATAATATTATACGCACTGGTGATCAAAATTAGAGAACAATGTACGATCTCTTCATTTTTTCAGACAGAATGTAATCTACAATGATGAACATTTGGTGGTTTTTGTGTAGGGGGATACACTGTGCCACTAGAACAGTGTTTTCAAAAATAACCAAAGTTTATCAACTTAAAACCTTTATTTTACACAAAATATGATAATCATAATTAGAGAACAGCAATGACTGTAGACAGAGAAAGATTAAAGCTAAATGTTATGAAGGTTGCAACAGTTACCAATCAGTAGGAAGTGCTGGTCTTTACTATGTACAGATCTTTCCTGTGAATGACTTCAGCACATATGTTTCCAGGAACTGTTTTACACATTTTGCTGTGTGACAGGGGGAATTGTTCTGAATGAAAATTGCTGGCTGATTAAAGCGATCCTGTCACCTCCAAAACACTAAGCTACCAAAACATGTCCCTGCAGCATATTATCACTAATCTCACACTCCTTTTATCTCCTAAAAGCATCCTGTGAAAGTGCATAAAAACTATTTTATACTCACTCATTAGGGATTATAATTAGCAGGGGCTATATTCTTTAGCCCTTAGGGCGTGTTGTTTTGCAGCTCCAGGATCCACCCTCTCTTTGTCTGTGCTGCTGTGATGTGAAGCTGAAGGCAGGACTAATGATTTGCATTCTGTGAGTGATAGAGAGGGGGGAGGGCAAAGCCTGCACAAGCAAAGCAACACAGAGAGAGAGAGGATGGATCATTCAGGCTGCAAAACAACACGCCCTAGGGGCTAAAGAATATAGCCCCTGCTAATTATAATCACTAATGAGTGAGTATTAAAACATTTTTATGCACTTTGACAGGATGCTTTTAGGAGACAAAAGGAGTGTGAGATTAGTGATAATATGCTGCAGGGACATGTTTTGGTAGTTTAGGAGGTGTTCTGGAGGTGACAGGATCCCTTTAAGTTCAGAACACAAGTAAGGAACCACAAGTTATTAAAGAAGGTTGTTATACACACTTGCATTCACTCTGCGATGTGGCTGTATGGGAGGTCCAACCCCTGCAGCAGAAAACATTCCCCAAACCATGACAGTTCCTTCACCACTTTTCTCTGACTTCTCTACATACTTTCAGTTCAGTATTTCCCAAGTTTGTCAACGTACATAAAGTTTCCCATCATACCAATATAAATTCAACTTACTTTCATCACGAAAATGAACTGTGGACCATTTCTCCTGTGTCCACACAACACGCTCCTTACCAAAGGTGAGTCTAACCATTTGATTCTTTCTGCTAATGAGAGGTTTGGTCACTGCAGAGTGGGCTTTCAGTCCAAATGCTCATAAACATTGTGACACTGTATGACAAGACAGATCCTTACCCTGTTCAGTGCTGAACTGGTGAGCTATTCCAGCTGCAGTGTTTAAATGATTACCCATGGAGATTCTCCACATTAACCTGTCCTCTCTTGCATCAGTCTTTTGGGGGCTACCAGTGTTCTTGGGGGACACATATATAACATGATCTCAACACAGGAACAGTTTTTAGGTATTATGGAAATGATTATTTCTATTCCAAGCTCTATTGATTAAAATGTACTATATTTTTCAGGCTATAAGTATAAGACGTACCTTATCATAGAATGCACCTCAGATTTAGCCACATTTTGCTAATAAATGTAAAGTGCAGGAAAAAGTATGTAATATATTTGAGCAAAATAGTGCTATAAATGTAAGGTGCAGCAAAATGTTGCTAATGAATGTAAACTGGAGCACAAAGAGAACCGGATAGTGAAAAGTTGCAGATATAAATAAATAACTATAGTCACATTGTATCAGTAAAAATCACATGGATATAATTAACCCAATAGCCAGGAGATAGGTCCCAATGCATGTTTCGTCTGTGCTTTTTCTATGGATCTCCTGTAGTGCTACCTTGTTGATAGAGCAGACCCGTAGAGAAGGTGAATGGGTATATTACTATAATTAAATTTATCATGGTTAGGCCAAAAAAAGAATGTTGATTCGAATGGAGACTTATTAAAGTTGAAGAATAGACAATGCATTGATATATATAGGTGATCCAGGGTCTAGATGGTGTCCGCCCACTTAGTAGTGGGGTAGGGTGGACAAGGAGGACTTGGGTGTCAGCGATAGGACTCGTCGGACCTGAAGTCACTTTGTCGCAGTCGATGAGCAAACAGACATTGGCCAATGTGTGTACAAAGAACTTCAGATTTAAAAAAAAAAAAAAATAAGAATTTTGAGTTTTTTGAAAAAAACGTAAGTTTTAAAAATTTTTCTCATATATATATATAGCTTGTCAGCATATGTACATCATTGGTAGTAGCTGAGTGCTGCAGAGAGTTTTTTTTCTAGTGGTTTATCCCAGCGTCCCTGCTGGCACCAGTTCACATTGTCTGTGAGTGCTGTGCAGTTTTTTTTCTCTTTCATAGATATATATTTACCATTTTATTTTTTTTATTTATATATATATATATATATATATATATATATATATATATGCATATCAATAAATTAGAATATTACCAAAAATCAATGTAATATTGCCATGGTCCAGGGTATTTCTGGGAGCTCTGAATCACGTTGACTAATAAATCAATATTATATTCACCCTACGATATCTCATGGAATACACTTTTAACCCTTCATCCTCCCTACTTTAATTTTCTGAAATGATCTTTGCTTTTTTGTTTGGCTGTAAGCCATAATCATCAACATTTACAGAACTAAACACTTGAAATGGATCACTCTGCAATGACTCTATATATGTGTTTCACTTTATCTATTGAATTACTGAAATAAATGAACATTTTGATGATATCCTAATTCATTGAGATGCCCTGTATATTGTTTCCACATTACATGTATTGAGATTGCAGTGCAAGCTACAACAAAGCTATCTAACCTAGGTTATATAGGGATGAAATGTAAATGAGTTATTATATAATATAGTACAGAGCATCATTAAGTTCAGATAATCTGTGATTTTATCCAGGTAAATCTCCATCCCCAGTATTCGCTTTACACTCAACATACGGAATATTTGGCGCAATGATGCACATACTGAGTCTGTTACTTACTGGTTATTGCGGTGGTCATACTGTGTCCCGTATGGCGCTGTATTAACGAATGGCATGCAAGCACCTTCTGTTTAAACAGCTGTGACAGAGACATTTTAGGCAGTTTTCCAAATAGTTTTAGAGCTTTGGACCAAATTTTCATTAGTACTATAAAAACTGGCAAGCGGCATTGTTGTATATGATTTTTTAATAAACTGGGAGATGGTTTTGTTAGAGAAGTGTTGAGGAAGGCCCCCGTGGGAACACTTTCTATTAAAAAGGTATAAAGAGCATATGATAGTTCATGCAACAGCATTGCCGAGCTTTGATGTGAAGCTGCTCGCTCCTCCGCGGCTTATAGACGGCAGATCTCCTATGTCTCAAAAGTAAAACTCCAATAGATATTTATATATAAAAATACCAAATAATAATTAAGTAACATTTCTTTGAGACGTCCTGCAGAACAGCTGGTACTGTGCAACCTCAAAGTCAAAAATAACCTGATAACATATTACTCCATTAAATGGTTTGTCCACTAATAATGATAATAATATAGACAAAATAAAAATTATATATATATACAGCAGGTGAAATAAGTATTGAACACACCACTAATTTTCTAAAGGTGCAATTGACATGAATTTCTCTCCAGATGTTGGTAACGACCCATCCAATCCAAACAGGCAAAGAAACCAAACCTTAGATGTCCATAAACATACTGATGTGTAATGTAATAATGAGAAATGATACAAGGAAAAAGTATTGAACACACTTACTGAAATATATTTATTACTTTGTATAAAAGCTTTTATTGGTGATAACAGCTTTAACACGCCTCCTGTACAGAGAAGCTAGTCGCATGCATTGCTCAGGTGTGAGGAAAACAAGTTTAAGCTTCCTGGCAGCATTCCGGTTTCAGTCACTGCTCTGTGTATAGAGAGCAGCGGCTGTAGCCGGTCCCCCCCTGCAATGACTGACAGCCACTCAATATTAGAGCCTGCTGTCAACCAGTGCAGGGGGTGCAATTGTAGATGCTGCTCCCTATACACAGAGCAGTGCCTGAACCTTGAATGCTGCTGGAAGGATTAAAGGGAACCTCTCATCTACTTTAGACCCCCCCCAAGCTATCACTATCTGTCCCTGCAGCTTCCTAGTACATTCCTAACCATCCATGTCTGACCTGACACTGTAGTGTAATAGTGGAGAAAAATCATTTAGTGACTTACAATTTTTGATGGTAATTTGGCTCCGTCTAGACATTTTGGCTGTTCTCTCCTCCTTCATGTCACCCCCTTGCTCAGTGGTTATAGTGGTTATCATGCCCTGGTGGGCATAATAATGTATCTGTGATGAGCTGCCGTAAAGTAGCCCCGCGCATGCGCAATGCGCATCGCGAGGTGTACGTGGTGTACAACCTCATGAGAGCTGGATATGATGCGAATTGCGTCATACCGGCTATTCCGCGCCCATGGAGGGGGAGATGATGATCAATAAAGATTATCACGCCCATCGGGGCATGAATAATTACAGTATAGGTGATGGAGAGAAGACACAGGAACGCCCTGTGCGACTTCTCACAATCTCAGAAGCCCCAGATCCGGAGGTAATAAAAGCACTATTCTAAACTTCACAAATACACTATTTTTACAGAAAAGGATCGCTAGATTAGCATACTCAGGGTGCAGGGACAGGTATCAATAGGCTGGGGGGTCATTTGTAGGGGTCAGGTTTCCTTTAATTTGCTAATCTCTAGAGCAAATATGTCACTTTTGGTTATAGATATAAGGAGAGATTAATTAATAGCAGTGTTTTTTTTATACCGGTCTTACCTAATTTATTAAGAAGTGTATGCCTCTTAATTGACTAGGTGCATGGCGTTCACCAGAAATACATATCTACATCAGCCAATGGATTAATTTGCTCTATAGTTTAGACATTTTCAGGCATAAGCTATAGTAAATTTGTTGGGTTGTGTGAGTCCCCGCCCTTTCTTTAAAGTTATTATCCCTTCTAAAATTTGCCGTAAGTAGTGTTGAAGTCATAAAAGTTTCAAATTATAGTG
This sequence comes from Allobates femoralis, assembly GCA_033576535.1. Lineage (NCBI taxonomy): Eukaryota > Metazoa > Chordata > Amphibia > Anura > Aromobatidae > Allobates > Allobates femoralis. The sequence goes on along the minus strand of JARQOC010000005.1, from coordinate 79,017,691 downwards.
TACAAATGGTATACACTAGAGTTGGTGTGAATAGCTTTGTATGAGTTATCTGTGACCACTGGAAGAGCGTTCTGAGAACCACCTCCTATCTGATGGCATCCCACATGAAACCCGGCCAGGTAATGATGTCGAGTCTCCCCTCCTTCAGCTCCAAATTGCTGACTTTACTGATGGACAACTTTACTGTAAATCGATTCACACCAACTCTAGCATACACCATCATTTGTGACTTTTTTACTCCAGGTTCTGGCAAAAATACATTAATAAATCTCCCTCATTGGGTTAAGACTAGTGATGAAATTATTGAGGATGTTTTCACACTGGCATCTCGGCGGCATCAGGCCCAAGACGCCTACATCAGCATCCAGCGACGTATGTCAAAACGCATGAAAGGGATGCACTGCAACAGTTTTTTGTCTAATGGGTAAGTATAGGGATATTGGTTCAGAGAGAGAGGCTAGGGCCACATTCACGTCGGCTTTTTGTTATGCTGGATCCGGCATAGGGCAGCATTACCACTGCGTTCTCGTAGCGTTGGCGTAGTGTAATGCTGTGTTAACGTTGCCATATAGTAATATGGGTGACGGAATCCCAAGCGCATGCAAACGTGGGCACAAAAGTTCCTGCTTTTGAAATCTCGCGTTATTTTGTAGCGGACAGCTGAACGCAGCTTGTTGTGTTGAGCTGTCCACTACAAAATAACACGAGATTTCGGAGGAGCAACTTTTGTGCACGCGTTTGCATGCGCTTCGGATTCCGTCACCCATATTACTATATGGCAACGTTAACACAGCCTTACACTATGGTAACGCTGCGGTAACGCTGTGTGTAACTCTGCTCTATGCCGGATCAATCATAACAAAAAGCCGACGCAAATGTGGCCCTAGCCAGAGAGAGAGATTCTCCAGGCTACCGGGCATGCAGAGTGTCAAATCCTGATCTGTCTTGGCCGCATTCACCAGCGGCCAGATGCGACCTCCTAGACATCAATGCGTAATTTTGTCGCTTTGTGCCGCATGCAGACGTATCAGGATTATTTAAGCAACCCTGAATTGCAACATAATGCGGTTGGGGGTGCGGATGAGACGACGCACTCGTATGCATCCAGCAAAATCCTTATGCCACCTGATGTCACCGCATCCCCATGTTAAATATAGGGACACATGCCTGATCAGGAGACATCAGGATTTTGCCAGACACCGACGCAAGTACAATAAATGAAAGTGTGAAATCTCCCTGAGCCAGCTCCCACTTTAGGGATGATGATATAATCTGAGCATAATTAATTATATATTAAAAATAGTGACTAATTACTATATAACAGCAGTTATGAAATAGTGTGACAGAGCTTTCACTAGCAGCTGTGAATCACAAGAGAACTATATCCAGCCAACGCTGACTAGTGACAGGGGGTGGAAGTGTCAGGCCTTAAAAAGCATCTGTGTAAGTTCTAGTTCTTTCGTGAGATAATAATTTGACATAAGTAGCGTCTGTTCTCTTTATCTTTTGCAGCCCTGGATATTGTATGGCTGAGCTGTGAACGGTACAGTGCAGTATATATTACACAACTCTCTTACTTTCTCCATTTTGGTTTTAGGTTTAAGGTCAATGACAAGGAATGAGGTGGAATATTGACTGTCTCAAGAGTAGACCCTTCATTTACTACTCTCAAAGATTCATGAGATGGATAAGAGGACGAGTCAAATAAATAACATAAATGGGATCTGGAAAAAAACAAGATAATCATTCTTTCTAGAAAGTGCTGCTGGTAACCGGTAAAAAGAATGAGGAATAAATCAAGAGAGGCAGGAGCCGTGTTCACGTATTTTAGCTTGTTCAACTGATTCTTGACCAGACCAAGACTCATTCTGACACAGAGAACAGAGACTTCTGTGATAGAGGAAAGTTAGAAGGCCCATATAAGGCTGGGGTCACAGTTGGCATGAGTTTTTTAGTGCCTTTTAAAAACTCATGGTTTTACCATGCGTTTTTACATGTCCGCATGAGTTTTTAAGGTGTGTGATGGCTCCCTGCGTGTTTGGCTGCGTTTTTAAATCTGCACCCAAAAATAGTGCATGTACTATTTTTTGGTGCGTTTTTGTAGAAAACACATGCGTTTTTTAACATGGACCCCTATGGAAAACGCATGCAAAAACGCATGTACAAATAGTACCATTTAGTGCCATTCAAAAACGTATGCCGTTTCCATAGGAGCCCATGTTAAAAAAAACGCATGCGTTTTTTTAACATGGGCTCCTATGGAAAACGCATGCGTTTTTGGATGGTACTAATTGTACATGCGTTTTTGCATGCGTTTCCCATAGGGCCCCATATTAAAAAACGCATGGGTTTTTGGAAATGCACCAAAAGCGCATGGTACTGTCACACATGCGTTTTTGCTATTAGGGCATGCGTTTTTTAACATGGGGGCCTATGGGTGCGCTTTTAAATGCGTTTTTGAAAACCCAGGTCTCCAAAAACGCTTGTAAAAAATGCAACTGTGACCCCAGCCTTACACCTGATTGAATGTCACATTGTTCTATATGGTCCCCATAGGAGGTTAGTCATTATGTAAACCATTTATAGACCATAATTTGTTTCAGGGACCTACAGTGTAGATCACATCCAGATTACATGTTCAGCAGATACAGGAATTGCAATCGCACCCGGGCCCTGGAACTAGGGGCCCCAAAAGTCTCTTTGGTCTATAGAAAAAGACAATTCTATTAAAGATTGGCAATAATTGGGGGTCCTGTTGGAGCTTTCGCATCAGGCCTGTGAGCTTCAAGTTACGCCACTGTCAGCAGCACTGTACTGTATATTGTTGGTCTACTAAGTCCAGTCCTTATTCATGCTTCGGATTTGTACCTATGTGTGTGCTATAAAAAAATAGGGTATACCATCGCTAATAATAGTAGATAGTTTGATAATATATTAATAGTATATTTTACTATGTTTACTGTATTATTATTATTATTATTAGAAATAGCAGTCATAATTCATAAACGTACATATGTAACATCAGAAGTATTACTGATAGCAGTTTAACATATTATTAGTAGTAATGGTGTTAGTAGTAGAATTAGTGTGTTAATATGATCATTACCATCATTATTATTTTTACTAATATTATTATTATTATCTGGGATAGATGTATGTCACGAAGACTTAGTCAGACCTGCAGCTCTATGGCGCCCCCTTATCCTGCTGGAAAAATCCGGCATAAGAATAAGAAAGGAGCCCAGCTGCTCTAATTTATGTCGTATACTGCGGAGCGTGATGCGACGGGATATATATATACTGTGTGCAGAATTATTAAGCAAATGAGTATTTTGATCACATGATACTTTGTATACATGTTGTCCTACTCCAAGCTGTATAGGCTTGAGAGCCAACTACCAATTAAGTACATCAGGTGATGTGCATCTCTGTAATGAGGAGGGGTGTGGTGTAATGACATCAACACCCTATATAAGGTGTGCTTAATTATTAGGCAAATGCCTTTCCTTTGGAAAAATAGATCAGAAGAGAAATTTGACAGTCTCTGAAAAGTCTAAAATTGTGAGTTGTTTTGCAGAGGGATGCAGCAGTCTTGAAATTGCCAAACATTTGACGCGTGATCACCGAACAATCAAGTGTTTATGGCAAATAGCCAACATGGTCGCAAGGCACGTGTTGGGCAAAAAAGGTGCAAAATAACTCCAAGGAATTGAAGAAAATCAAGCGTGAAGCTGCCAAGATGCCATTTGCCACCAGTTTTGCAATATTTCAGAGCTGCAACATTACTGGAGTATCAAAAAGCACAAGGTGTGCCATACTCAGGGACATGGCCAAGGTAAGAAAGGCTGAAAAACGACCACCTTTGAACAAGAAACATAAGATAAAATGTCGAGACTGGGCCAAGAAATATCTTAAGACTGATTTTTCAAAAGTTTTATGTACTGATGAAATGAGAGTGACTCTTGATGGGCCAGATGGATGGGCCAGAGGCTGGATCAGTAAATGGCAGAGAGCTCCACTCCGACTCAGACGCCAGCAAGGTGGAGGTGGGGAACTGGTATGGGCTGGTATCATCCATGATGAACTTGTGGGACCTTTTCGGGATGAGGATGGAGTGAAGCTCAACTCCCAGTCTACTGCCAGTTTCTGGAAGACAACTTCTTCAAGCAGTGGTACAGGAAGAAGTCGGTATCGCTAAAGATAAACATGATTTTCATGCAGGACAATGCTCCATCACATGCATCCAACTAGTGTAGTTTTGTGGGTTGTGTGGGGAGTTAACCCTTTGTGGTGTGGTGTTACTGTGGCACATTAACCCCTGAGGTGCCACATTCCCCCTTAGTGAAAGACAGTACTCCGGGACTGTTGAAAAACAAACAGTTAACATATCAATACAATTAATATTTATAGAGTCTTAAAAAGTAAAAAGTACAAAAACCAATAAAAACTTAAAAAGAGTCCAAAGTTCAAAATAGCAGTCCTTCCGGGGGTTTTAGTCTATTGACTCCGGGGCTGGTAAATATATACAAAGTAGTCTTTACCACAACCAGTCCAGTGGTATACCGTATATACTCGTGTATAAGCCGACCCGTGTATAAGCCGACCCCCCTACTTTTGCCCCCAAAATCTGGGAAAACCTATTGACTCGTGTATAAGCCGAGGGTGGACCCCAGCACATTTATATAGCCCCCAGCAGTGTGGTATACAGCCCCCAGCAGTGTGGTATACAGCAGCCTCCCCAGTGGTACATACAGGCCCCAGGATGTAGTATACAGCAGCAGCCCCAGGGGGTATAATACAGCAGCAGCCCCAGGGGGTATAATACAGCAGCAGCCCCAGGGGGTAGTATAAAGCAGCAGCCCCAGGGGGTAGTATACAGCAGCAGCCCCAGGGGGTATAATACAGCAGCAGCCCCAGGGGGTATAATACAGCAGCAGCCCCAGGGGGTAGTATACAGCAGCAGCCCCAGGGGGTAGTATACAGCAGCAGCCCCAGGGGTAGTATACAGCAGCAGGCCCAGGGGGTATAATACAGCAGCAGCCCCAGGGGGTATAATACAGCAGCAGCCCCAGGGGGTATAATACAGCAGCAGCCCCAGGGGGTATAATACAGCAGCAGCCCCAGGGGGTATAATACAGCAGCAGCCCCAGGGGTAGTATACAGCAGCAGCCCCAGGGGGTATAATACAGCAGCAGCCCCAGGGGGTAGTATACAGCAGCAGCCCCAGGGAGTAGTATACAGCAGCAGCCCCAGGGGGTATAATACAGCAGCAGCCCCAGGGGGTAGTATACAGCAGCAGCCCCAGGGGGTAGTATACAGCAGCAGCCCCAGGGGGTATAATACAGCAGCAGCCCCAGGGGGTATAATACAGCAGCAGCCCCAGGGGGTATAATACAGCAGCAGCCCCAGGGGATAGTATACAGCAGCAGCCCCAGGGGGTAGTATACAGCAGCAGCCCCAGGGGGTATAATACAGCAGCAGCCCCAGGGGTATACAGACCTCCCCCCATCAGTAGTACAGGGGCCCCAGCTGTATACAGCAGCCCCAGCTGTATACAGCCCCCCGTGGTATCCAGGGCCCCCTTGCTGCACACCTGTAAAGTAAGATGTTAGTATACTTATCGCTGTCCTCACTGCCGCCACCGCCGCTCCAGCTGCTCGGTCACCGCGCTGCTCCGGGTCTTCATGCTTCCTGTTCCTTCTCCGGCGCTCGAACAATGACGTCATTTCCTGCGCGCCGGAGAAGGAACAGGAAGACCCGGAGCAGCGCGGTGACCGAGCAGCGGAGGCGGCGGCGGCGGCAGCGAGGGCAGCGATAAGTACACTAACATCTTACTTTACAGGTGTGCAGCAAGGGGGGCCCTGGATACCACGGGGGGGGGGGGGCTGTATACAGATGGATTTGGAAGCACTTACCGTATATACTCGTGTGTAAGCCGAGGGGGGACTTTTCAGCACATTTTTTGTGCTGAAAAACTCGGCTTATACACGAGTATATACGGTATATGGTCCATAAATAAATAAAAAGAAAATTTTCAAGAATATGCAAAGAGTTCTTACAGGATAGTCTCTGTAGGTACTGGCTTTTAACGTTGTAAACACGTATAAACACTTACGGGTGTCTCTGGTTTTTAAGCGCAGTAAGCTCTTAAGCTCTCGGGTCACCACATAAGAGGCCAAGTTCTTACTCTCCATGGCTGCCACCTAACACCATGCTACTACACCCCTTCTGTACATCTACACCTACCGGGTTCTATTAAACTTTACAACAACATATTTATATTTCACAATTGATTTTGCATTTTAATCTTTGTACCTAGCCGGTAACTGACCTTGGGTACTATGCTCTGATCTGCGTAAAACGGGTATACTAGATGTACGTAGCATATTGGTGCAGGTGGATGTGTACCTACTTGGTGTGTCTGGTACTATTGCGGATGGAGATCTGACTTTAGGACTGACAAGCTCACTGGGACCAGGAATGGGTTCTTCCTCTTCAGGCTCGACTTCCAGTTCTTCAGGTCTTGGGACTTCTGCTTGTACGGGTTCTGGTGTTGGTTCTACCATCGAAGGGAAAGCAATCATGGGAACTACAACTACTCTGTAGTAATTTGGCCATGTTTTGGGGAAATCTCCTAAGACGGTATGGAATACTTCATCTTCTTCTTTGACAGGTTGGACCTGTATGGGTAAGGTTACTTCCGGTGTCTTCAGGGTTTCAGGACACGGTTTGAGATGGTCTCTTGACACAACTGCTGACGTCTTTCCTTCTTCTTTGCTTATTAGACACTTTTAGCATTGTTTAAATTGGATGGTAAGACTGTATATGGGGTGATTTCCCACTGATTATCCAATTTGTTGGTGTGTCTCTTTCTCTTGAGAACTTGCTCACCGGGTTGTAGTGGGGTTGCTTGAGCACGTTGGTTAAAGGTTCTCTCTTGTCCTGCTCTAGCTTGCTGAAGATTTTTCTCTACGCACTCTTGTACTTTGCGATACTGCTGTTGACGTAGGGTATCCAATTGGATTCTTCAACTTCTGCACCGGTTTCAGAATTCCCATATCTAAATCAATTGGCAGCTACCGGGTCTTGCTCGCATAAGGTAGGCTGGGGTGCAGTTTGTAGAACTCACTGGAACATGGTTGTACAGGTCTACCAACTTGGGTAATTTCTCTGGCCATTGATTTCTCTTTGACATTGGTAATGTTTTTAACAGGTCAATCACAATATGGTTCATCTTTTTGCATAAGCCATTGGTTTGAGGATGATAGGCTGTCATGCAGATCTTCTTACAGCCGTACATATTGCAGAACTCATGGAAAATCTCTGACTCAAAGGCTGGACCTTGATCTGCCAGGACTTGTTCCAGGTAGCCATGCAGTCAACAGAAATGCATCTGAAATGCTCTTGCAGCCGTCTTCGCTGTCAGGTCCTTGACAGGTACCACCACTAAGAAGTGTGAGTAATGGTCCACGATGGTTAAGGCATAGACATAGCCTGACCGGCTTGGTGACAACTTGTTGTGGTCTAATGCAACTAACTCGAGTGGTTGCTTAGTTACTATGGACTAGAGTGGGGCTCTCTGTTGATCTTTTCTTCTGAGGTTGCACGGGCCATATTTTCTACACCAATCTTCAATTGATTTCCTCAAGCCAACCCAGTAGAATCTCTCTCTTAGGAGCACTTCCAACTTCTTCCATCCAATATGACCTGCACCATTGTGGTAGGCTTATAAGACCATTTTGACGTCTCTCTTGGGTACGATTATCTGCCAGACTAGTTCATGTGTTTTAGGGTTGGTATGCCTTCTGCACAGCTTCCCTTGATACAGGAACAACTTGCCTTTCTCTTTCCAGAGTTGTTGGGTCTCAGCCAGGGCATTCTGATTAGGGTACGCACTTTGATGTGTGAGCAGTTCTTTCACTAGCTTCACAGCTGGATCGCTATGTTAAGTGTCAGCTCATCCATGATGTGCTAACGGGTTAAGAGTTGCCTGCTGTTCTCTTTGGTAGATGCCGGGTTGCTCCAACGCACCTAATTTTGCTGACTCTAGGTGGGTCAATGGGTTGTTATCTGTATAGATGGTGAATTCTGCAGCTGCCAGGTAATGCATGAAACGTTCAGTTACAGCCCAAACTACTGCTAGTAGTTCTAACTTGAAGGAACTGTAATTCTCGGGGTTTCTTTCCGTAGGCCGGAGTTTCCTGCTTGCAAAGGCAATAACTCTCTTTTTGCCTCCTTGCTTCTGTGACAGCACTGCTCCAGTCTCACGTTGTTGGCATCCGTGTATAGAATGAATGGTTGATGGTAATCCGGATATGCCAGGATCCCTTCTGCCCGTCAGTGCACACTTTAGCTTTTGAAGGAGTCTTCCCTCTCTTCATTCCACTGGAAAGGAGAATTACAGGTTGAAGACCTTTTTGACTGTCCTACCAGGATGTCTTGCAGGGGAGCTGCTAGCTTCGTGAATCTTCTGATAAATCTTCGGTAATAGCCTACCAGGCCCAGGAATCGCCTCACTTCTTTCACATTAGTAGGTCTTGGCCAATCCCTTATCACGGTGACTTTATCAGGAGCCAGTGCTACTCCCTCTGAACTCACGATGTGTCCCGGGTCATGTAACTTTGGCTTGTTTGACAAAATCTGTAAATAAACATCTACAACCATGTCACAAAAACCACAAAATCCAAAAAAATTGTTGCAAAGGGACAGGGACGTGGTCGTGGGCTTGGCAGTCGTGCCAAACAAGGCACTAAGTCAGGTAGACAGATGAAGATTGATAGATTGACCTTCCTGTCGAAATTTCCCACTATGGAACAAAAATGTGTTCTTGAAGCCGGAAGAGCAAGACCAGATAATGTCTTGGATGGCTGTAAGACCTCAACGACTTGTTCTAGCAGCACCCACTCTTCTTCAGTCTATTGGCGCTAAAAGACAACGCTGGGTCATCAAATCCTCAACCTGTTCCCATTTCCTCACCCCATCCGCAGACCCAGGAAAATTTGGATCACAAACTTGAGCACTCTGAGGATTTGTTTGGTTCATGTGATCCCTTGCTTGACTCTGGCCTTTCAGCGTCCAACCTTGACGATATACGAGAAGAAGACCTATTCTCCATTCAGGGCCAAATTTTTGAATCACCACAGCCAGAAGAAAGCCAATTTCAGCCACGTCATTCACCGTCTCAGGAGGTGGCCGATGATGATGATGAGACACTGTTGTCATCTGGCTAGACCCAATACATCAGCGTAATCTGAAGAAATTGATGACTAGGTAGTTGATGATGACACCTCAGATCCGACCTGGATTGTTGCAATGCATAGCCAGCACAGCAACACGGAGGAAGAAAGTGTATACTGTATGTACCACCTACAAAGGCACCAAGGCCTACTGCTTTAAACAGAATGCAAACTGTGTCACCTGTTGCCCATAGCAATCCATCTGTGCCACAAATCAAGCCTAGTGGTTGTTCAGCCGCTTTTGGAATTATTTTTAAGGATAGCCCTTCAGAACCAAATGTAGTCATCTGTACGATCTGCCATACAAAGCTAAGCAGAGGCCAGGGCAAAGGCAACATGAGCACCACAAGTATGCGTAAGCACATGGCTGCTAAGCACCCTACTCGTGGTCGCAACAGCAGGTACCAAATCAGTGTCTTCGGCTCAAAACACTGTCATAATAACTGTGATCCGTCCTTCACAATCTACTGCAGATGAAGCAGGTCCTGCTCATACTTACTGCTCCCAAGCTGCGGTTGAAGAAAGACAGGACACAAGTCCATCCACTTGTCTGTCAGCGCCAACCGTCCAGTTGTCTGTGCCACAGCTGTATGAAAGGCATCGGAAATACCAATCTTCTCACCCACTTGCCAAAAAAATTAACGCGCACATTGCTAAGTTGCTAGCTATGGAGATGTTGCCGTTTAGGCTTGTGGGTACAGAGTCTTTTCGGGAGCTGTTGGCTGTGGCTGCACCACGATACTCAGTTCCCAGCTGCCACTACTTTTCATGTTGTGCCATCCCCGCGTTACACCAGCATGTGTTAAACAACATAAAGCGTGCACTGACAAATGCTGTAATCGGGAAAGTCCACCTAACAACGGACACGTGGAGAAGTAGTTGTGGACAGGGACGATACATTTCTGTCACGGCACACTTGATCAACCTGGTGGAGAGTGTGACAACTTCTCAAAGTGGACCGTCTGAGATACTACCCACGCCACGAATAGCGGGCCCAACATCATTCAGGGTGTCCGCCTCCTCATATACGTCCACTCCACAGTCTTCCTCTTCCGCATCCTCTTCCTCTTGCTTCAGCAAGGTGACAACAGGCTCTGCTGAAGCTGATGTGTTTAGGTCAAACACCGCACACTGCAGCACAGCTCTTGAAAGGTCTAAAGCAACAGACTGATGAGTGGCTCTCCCACTGCAACTACAAACCGGTCTGGTCATCAACTATAATGGCCGTAACCTCGTGGTGGCTCTAAAGCTCGGTAACCTGGTACACGTGCCTTGCATGGCTCACGTGCTGAACCTAGTGGTTCAGAAATTTCTGAAAATCTACCCAGAGTTAACAGACCTATTTGAGAAAGTGCGCCGAATTTGCGCCCATTTCAGACATTCTTTAACAGCTGTTGGCAGTCTTTTAGCGCTTCAAAGGCACTTTAATTTGCCCAACCACAGACTAATTTGTGACATGCCCACACGCTGGAACTCACCTTTTCATATGTTATCAAGGATTAGTGAGCAGCAGAGGGCAATTGCAGAATATCAGCTCTAACATGCCCGTCAGACCAACACTCAGCCAAGACACATTACAACTCTCGAGTGGGTGTGGATCGCTGACATTTGCGAGGTGCTAGATAACTTTGATTACTGCACAAAGCTTTTGAGCGGTGATCAGTCTATTATCAGTGTAACTATCCCGATGCTATGTCTGTTAAAAGAATCGCTCATGAATCTAAAAACTAAATCTTTGAGGGCACAGCGGCTGGCTATGGAGCCAGATTTAATCATAGCTGATCCTACCCAGCACAGCCAATCTCATCAGGCAACATTGGGTCAAGAAGAAGCTGATGATGAAGATGAGGAAGAAGAGGAGTTATTTTTCGATGGTACATATGGGAACCCTGATGCTACCGATGGTACTCCCAACCCCAGCTTTATGTCGGTACAGCATGGGTGGGCTGGAGAGGAGGAGGCGGAGACAGACTTGGAGTCCACAAAGGGTATTCTTCATCCTTCTGGGGACACTGAACATTTGAGTCTTTGCAGCTTGACACACATGGATGACTTCATGTGTAATTGTCTGTCACAAGACCCACACGTGATTCACATATTTAACAGCAACCTATACTGATTATCCACCTTTCTAAACCCACGTTATAAGGACAAATTTACTTCGCTGCTGTTGCAGTCACCAAGGGGCTTAACAATTGATTATTTCAAGAGGGCTGTTGTTAAGAATTTGCTGACAAGATCACCCTCAGACACCACTTTCCCTAGAGGTAGCATCTCTTTGCAACAGCAGCCATTGATCGGGACACACACGCCCACCATCTCCAAAAGAGGTGGTGGGAAGATGTCCACAAACTGTGCCATGTTCAATAAACCATCTAATCAGCTATGGCTTGTTGCTCCGGTTAACATATCTAGGAGACAGAAATTGAACAACATGGTCAACGAGTATGTACAGTAAGTGACAGTACCTGCTTCTTTTCTGACCCTTCAGTTCCGTTCAATTACTGGGTATCAAAACTTCACACTTGGACAGAGCTCTCGTTATATGCCTTGGAGGTGCTGGCCTGCCCAGCTGCTAGTGTGACTTCAGAGCGGGTTTTCAGTGCCGCTGGGGCTATCATCATTGATACATGGACATGGCTGACTCCAGACAATGCAGACAGGCTGACTCTGATAAAGTTCAATAAGGACTGGATTTCCCCACAGTTTTTAAGCCCTCCAGATGACATACAACAAAGCTAAAGTCACTGAATCAAACTACATTTTCTATTATGATTCAGGGGTTAACCTTCATTCCTTTACGGACAAAAAGTATGTCCATCATCTTTCACGGCTACCCTACACCTGTTCCTGCAACATGTTCCTCAGCATGATCATAAATCTACACACAAGTTTACATTCATTTATATTTCCCAACAAATCCACTTCTGATGATGAGTCCACCTTTGTTTTACAGCAACAACAATACAGCCCCTTGGGCTAATTTTTTTAAACCACATGACTATGCCTGCACACTGGGCATTGCATGTACTATTTTGAAAGTACTAGCACGACGAATATCTGGCCCCTGAGGCCGGTCTCATTTATACTGTACAATACAGCCCTTTGGGCTAATTTTTTGAAACCACATGACTATGCCTGCACCCTGTGCATTGCGTGTACTATGCTTCAAGTACAAGCAAGGCTATATTATGGCCACTGAGGCCTGCTTACTTACAACTGTGCAATACAGCCCTTTGGGCTAATTTTTTTAAAAGAAATGACTATGCCTGAACCCTGGGCATTGCAAGTACTGTGCGAGATGTCCGAACTTCACAATCGTCTGGCCCATGAGGCCTGCCTGATTCATTCCTCAATACTAGGGATGAGCGAGTCCGAAAAGACTCGGAATCGCAAGACCCCAACGAGTCCGAGTCAAGGACTCGGGACTCGTTGCGAGTCCAGCGAGTCCAATGTTAATGAATAGGGACCCGAGTAATAGCGAATAATGACATTTACAACTCGCTGATGTGTCTCTGAAAGTGTGCGAGTCCAAACTCGCTGGTTTTTCTCTTATTTTGAGGCTTGTAGCCGATGATGCGGGGGAAGCGATTCTCCAGCACACACCATGCTTTAAGGAAACAGGAAGCGAGTCGCGCTGACAGGCGCACACACAGAGCGATCCATTCATCAGTGCAATCATGGCAGCAGGACGTGGCACGGTGAACACACTGCGTCTTATTGCACTTGTGGAGGCTCGTCCATTTCTATGGCTCCCTACAGATCCTGAGTATGGGGATATGACCCTAATTAAAACAGCCTGGAGAGAGATCGCCCAAGAGATGTTCCCTGCGTTCCATCGGAGTGACCATGAGGAACAGAGCAATCTAAGTAAGTTAAATGAGTTCACACGTTATATATTGCATTTACTGTATATATACTCGTGTATAAGCCGACCCGTGTATAAGCCGACCCCCCTATTTTTGCCCCGAAAAACTATGAAAACATATTCACCGCCATCCTGGTATACAGCGGCTATCACTGGTAGACAGCCCCCCATCAGAGTATACACCTCCCCCTGCAGAGTATACAGGCCCCCAGATGGGTATACATCCCCCCCATATTGTGGTATACAGGCAGGGGCGGACTGGCCCAGGTGCCACGGGTCATGCGGCTGCAGGAGCATGAATAATCCGCATGTCCCTGAAGCAGCAGGCGGAAACGGAAGCTCCTGGGCGCGCGATGACGTCATCAGCACGCGGCTGCGTCCGGGAGTGAGCGTCTGTGAGTGGCGTGCGGCTGCGACTGCTAGCGAGCGGCTGTGAGGAGCGCGAGGCTGCGGCTGGGAGCGAGCCATAGGAGAATGCGGGAGCTGGGGTGACTGTGAGGCGGCCGCCAGTCATCACCCTCCCCACCCCCCGTCCTCACCTGTGTCGGGCCGGTGAGGGAGGGTTGCGACCCAAACTGTAGGGTGCCAGTCAGTCCCTGTATACAGGGCCCTCAGTGTGTGTACAGGCCCCCCCAGCAGTGGGTATACAGGGCCCCCAGCAGTGGGTAGACAGTGGCCCAGTGGGTTTACAGGGCCCCCAGCAGTGGGAATACAGGGCCCCCATAGCAGGGTATACAGAACCCTGAATGTGTTATCATGCTCCACCGCATAGTTGCCTATATTTGGATGGGCTCACAACAGTACAATGAGTTTAATGTCTGATCCTCCTGGCTCTTTCGGCCAAGGGGTTGGGTGTATATAAATACCACTAATGACCAGAGTCTGGTGCCCGCACTATTACATTCTCTATGCGTTGACATGTGTCCTGCCTCATTTGTGATTGTGGCCACGTGAGCTCAATGTCCGTAATGCTGTTGATGATGTTCCACACTGTCGTGTCACTGTGCCTTGTATACACATTACACACACAAAATGAATAAAATGTTATTGTTGATTTGTACACATACTTTTGTTGTTTCAAATATTACACATCTCTAAACCCGGTTTCAAATCATTTCACAGTTGACCATCTTAAAAAACGGTGGAGGAGCTGCCGGGACCAGCATAAGAAGCAGTACCGGCAGTACTCAGAGAGACAACCGGGAGCCGCTCCATTGCTCAACCACTACCACTATTATGACCGGCTGTCCTTCCTTCACCCGGTGGCCCGTATGCCAAGGTATGTGTCTGCAGCACTGTTGTGTACATTTAGTATTATTTATAAATATATACATTAGTTTCCATTTTGGCTCTGTGGGTAGCAGAGTATACAGGCGGGTCTGTGGGTAGCAGAGTATACAGGCGGGTCTGTGGGTAGCAGAGTATACAGGCGGGTCTGTGGGTAGCAGAGTATACAGGCGGGTCTGTGGGTAGCAGAGTATACAGGCGGGTCTGAGGTAGCAGAGTATACAGGCGGGTCTGAGGTAGCAGAGTATACAGGCGGGTCTGTGGGTAGCAGAGTATACAGGCGGGTCTGTGGGTAGCAGAGTATACAGGCGGGTCTGAGGTAGCAGAGTATACAGGCGGGTCTGTGGGTAGCAGAGTATACAGGCGGGTCTGTGGGTAGCAGAGTATACAGGCGGGTCTGTGGGTAGCAGAGTATACAGGCGGGTCTGAGGTAGTAGAGTATACAGGCGGGTCTGTGGGTAGCAGAGTATACAGGCGGGTCTGTGGGTAGCAGAGTATACAGGCGGGTCTGTGGGTAGCAGAGTATACAGGCGGGTCTGAGGTAGCAGAGTATACAGGCGGGTCTGAGGTAGCAGAGTATACAGGCGGGTCTGTGGGTAGCAGAGTATACAGGCGGGTCTGAGGTAGCAGAGTATAAAGACGGCTCTGTGGGTAGCAGAGTATACAGGCGGGTCTGTGGGTAGCAGAGTATACAGGCGGGTCTGTGGGTAGCAGAGTATACAGGCGGCTCAGTGGGTAGCAGAGTATATAGGTGATGAGAATAGGGTTAATAGATGGTGCTACAGTGTTGGGGCGTGCTAGAGGGAGCAGAGATCCGATTACTGCCATCATTTCTGACCTTATTAAAGATAGCGGCCGCAGCTAAATGACATCATGGCAAAGGTAAACATGGGGTGTGGTTAGCTGCAGGAGGTTAGTGAGAGGTGTGGGTTGTTTGGCAGAGGGCGTGGTGTGGGCGTGGTGAGCGCGGCTCCAGCGTCAGATACGCTGCGAGCGCGGAACCGCGGCACATCTCCAGGAGCAGAGGACGTGTCCGGTACGTCCGTAGCCCCCGGCCTCCCCGTTGTCCGCACACACAGCCCCGCTGTGACCTCTGCAGTGTCACAGGCCCCGGCGGGCGTCTGTCATCTCCTCCTGACACTGACCTCCTCCTGATTTGATTGTCTGTGTTGTCCCCCCCCGCTGTCAGCATCAGTGATCTGCTAAGACCTGTGGGTGCACAGACGGGGGAAGTACAAATGCCAGCATGCCGGGGCGGATTGGGCGCTGTGAGGGGCGCAGGTCTTGCTGTGAGCGGAGGGCGCGAGGCCGCTACAGAAAACGCTATAGCGGCTGTGTGAGTTAAGCGTCTGCGGCTCGCGAAGGCGCATACGCGTCTCCGCTCGCAGTGACGCTAAGGAGTTTGGGATTAGGCTACAGTGCCGGAATTTCAAACTCCCGATTATATAAATAGATTATATATATATATATTGTATACCTTTCAACCCCTTCCCTGCTTTATGTAGATGATATAAGCTAAAAGTTTTGTGAATTAAGTATGTCAAGTTAAAAGTGAAGTCAGGGGGACTTTTTTTTTTTCATGTGAACCATTGGTGTTATTGATCGTCTAGATTAGATGGGATGGGGGGGGGTGGGTGTTAATCAGGGGGTGAAAAATTATGTATTAGTATGGAATTAGCAAAGAAAGTCACGTATTCCTTTATGTTATGTACAGTTGGTTATTCTTTCATAATAATAACAAATATCTGATTAATAATACACAGATACACAGAGTCTAAAAAGCGTGCAACTTAATGTTTGACCTATGTTTTTGTTTCCAAATGCAATGCATTCACCAAATTTTTTTTTACTTTACCCACAGAGAAGCTTACTACAGAGGGCGGCGTGCTGTGAACCCTCCACCGCCAAACAGAAGGCGGCGTGGAGAACACCCACCACCACCACCACGGCCGGCGCCACCACCACCGCCGCCGCCACCAGCACCAACACCACCACCACCGCCGCCACCAGCACCAGCACCACCGCCGCCACCAGCACCAGCAACACCACCACCGCCGCCACCAGAACCAACACCACCACCGCCGCCACCAGCACGAACACCACCACCGCCGCCACCAGCACCAACCCCAGCTTTGGGGCATGTCCGGCCGCAAGAGGAGGAACCTGGATGCCCACCTCACAGCAGCCATGGTCTGATCCCGGGGTCACCTAATAGACGGCGTGCACAAAGTAATGCTGACTTTGCCCACAGTCTGATACCATTCCTGGATGAAATTCCATTTCACAGGCAACTGCGGGCAAGGTCAGCATTACAGATTGTGCTTGACGCCAGTCGCCCACCAAACCACCCTGGTGAGGTTTTCAATTATTTGGAGGAGTGGCAATTCAGACACTACAACCTACAAGACAGGCCCACACCCCGGGACAGCCATGTGCCACCCCAGAGGCCTGTACCTACCTTTCCACAATGGCCACCTAACAGGGACCTACCATTTTTCCCCACACCGGCCCAGAGGATCCACCCTCAAGGGTTGCCGGAGGCCATTCATGGGGCCCTTGACCTCTTGCAGGACCAGGGTGATGGTGTCACTTTACTGGCAAGGCCGGAGGATGCGGCAACCTACCAGCAGCTGTAGACCCCTTATTTTTTTGTTTTTTATTTTGTGTTCATGTGCATTGCACAATTTCTTTATGTTATTATTTCTTATATTTTCCTGTTTACAAAGTTGTACCCAAAAAAAAAAAAAAAAATTCTGACATTTTTACCATTATGGCGGAATAATACCCAGTTTACAAAAACTGCTTTGTGTCTGTCTTTTTTCAGGGAAAGGATGTGTAGGTTGTTTTGTGGGTGGGCTTAAAGTCATCATCATTATAATTATTATTTATTTATATAGCACCGATAGGTTCCATGGCGCTTTACATGAGGATAAGGTACACAAGGAGAAGTACAATAAACATAGACAATAAGGTCATAGAGGTACAACAGGAGAGGACCCTGTACGCGTGGGCTCACATTCAACGAGGGGTGGGTGGGGATACAATAGGGTGGGGAAGGTGTCGGTCGTGGGGCGTGTAGCGGGGTGTCATGGCAGGTTGTAGGCCTGTCGGAAGAGGTGAGTCTTTAGGTGTTTCTTGAAGGTTCCCAGGGTAGGCGAGTGAGTGATGAGGTGGGGCAGCGAGTTACAGAGCATGGTTGATGCCCGGGAGAAATCCTGTATGCGGTTGTGGGAAGAGGAGATGAGGGGGGAGTGTCGGAGAAGTTCTTTGGATGAACGCAGGTAGCGTGAGGGATGGTATCGGGAGATCATGTCGGAGATGTATGGTGGGGATAGGTTGTGTAAGGCTTTGAATGTCATGATCAGTGTTTTAAAGTGAGCTCTCTGTGGGGCGGGGACCCAGTGAAGGGCTTGGCAGAGGGTGTAGACAGGTGAGTAGCGTGAGGACAGATGGATTAGTCGGGCAGCAGAGTTTAGTATAGATTGGAGAGGTGCAAGAGAGTTGGCAGGGAGGCCTGTGCGAAGGAGGTTCCAGTAGTCAAGGCGGGAGATGATGAGGGCATTAATGAGTGTTTTAGCTGTGTCAGGGTTGAGTAACGAGCAAATTCTTGAAATATTTTTGAGTTGGAGTGACAGGGACTTGGTTAGGAACTAGAGGTGGGGCTTGAAGGAGAGGGATGAGTCAAGGATTATCCCGAGACATTTGGCGTGGAGGACAGGGGAGAGAGAGCATCATTAGCAAGTACTTTACGGACCGCATGGAGCATGAAGTCACCTTGGTTACTAAGTGTAAAATCATGACTCCACAGACAAATGTTGCTGACAAATAAACAGTGCCTGTGTTTGGGGGGTTACTTAATGCCTCGCTATGTCAACAAGACTAGGAACACACATGTGAGAGGCTGGGACATCTACCTGCTACACATCGCGTCTACGCGTTTTCTACAGAGCGTACAGTGGGACCTTTCTCCAGGCTCCAGCAGGATGATAGTCCAAGCAATGCCCACGATGCAAGCATAGGCTTGTTGCCTAAAAAAATTAGCTCAAGGGGCTTCATATACATTTTTTTCAGAAAGCAGGGTGCTTGGCCCATACAATAGAATTGCTTGTACTAGGAGCATAGTACATGCAATGCCCACGATGGAGGCATAGGCTTGGTGCCTGGAAAAATTAGCCCAAGGGGCTGTTTGCCATTTTGGGTATAAATGCAGGCCTAAGGGCCATGATTAGCTTGTTAGCCAGGGTGGCTCCAAAAATTTGCCCAAGGTGCTGTTTGGCATTTTTAGTGTAAATGCAGGCCTAAGGGCCATGATCAGCTTGTTAGGCTGGGTGTTTCCAAAAATTAGCCCAAGGGGCTGTTTGGCATTTTGGGTATAAATGCAGGACCAAGGGCCATGATAAGCCTCTTAGGCTGGGTGTCTCCAAAAATTAGCCCAAGGGGCTGTTTGGCATTTTGGGTATAAATGCAGGCCTAAGGGCCATGATCAGCTTGTTAGGCTGTGTGTTTCCAAAAATTAGCCCAAGGGGCTGTTTGGCATTTTGGGTATAAATGCAGGCCTAAGGGCCATGATTAGCTTGTTAGCCAGGGTGGCTCCAAAAATTTGCCCAAGGTGCTGTTTGGCATTTTTAGTGTAAATGCAGGCCTAAGGGCCATGATCAGCTTGTTAGGCTGGGTGTTTCCAAAAATTAGCCCAAGGGCTGTTTGGCATTTTGGGTATAAATGCAGGACCAAGGGCCATGATAAGCCTCTTAGGCTGGGTGTTTCCAAAAATTAGCCCAAGGGGCTGTTTGGCATTTTGGGTATAAATGCAGGACCAAGGGCCATGATAAGCCTCTTAGGCTGGGTGTCTCCAAAAATTAGCCCAAGGGGCTGTTTGGCATTTTGGGTATAAATGCAGGCCTAAGGGCCATGATCAGCTTGTTAGGCTGTGTGTTTCCAAAAATTAGCCCAAGGGGCTGTTTGGCATTTTTCGTGTAAATGCAGGCCTAAGGGCCATGATCAGCTTGTTAGGCTGGGTGTTTCCAAAAATTAGCCCAAGGGCCTGTTTTGCATTTTGGGTATAAATGCAGGACGAAGGGCCATGATAAGCCTCTTAGGCTGGGTGTCTCCAAAAATTAGCCCAAGGGGCTGTTAGGCATTTTGGGTATAAATGCAGGCCTAAGGGCCATGATAAACTTGTTAGCCTGGGTGGCTCCAAAAATTAGCCCAAGGGGCTGTTTTGCATTTTGAGTGTAAATGCAGGCCTAAGGGCCATGATAAACTTGTTAGCCTGGGTGGCTCCAAAAATTAGCCCAAGGGGCTGTTTTGCATTTTGAGTGTAAATGCAGGCCTAAGGGCCATGATAAACTTGTTAGCCTGGGTGGCTCCAAAAATTAGCCCAAGGGGCTGTTTTGCATTTTGGTTATAAATGCAGGCCTAAGGGCCATGATAAACTTGTTAGCCTGGGTGGCTCCAAAAATTAGCCCAAGGGGCTGTTTTGCATTTTGGGTATAAATGCAGGCCTAAGGGCCATGATAAACTTGTTAGCCTGGGTGGCTCCAAAAATTAGCCCAAGGGGCTTTTAAATGTTTGCTAACAGAAAATAAAGGTTGATTCTTGGTCAAAAGGTGTTGTGATGGTTAATGAAACCGAAGTTAAGGTATAGTGTTGGTTTAAGATGAAGCAGCCTCATTAACAGGTTGCAGGAACATGGTTACGCAAATCGTTACTGGTCTTGTACATACTGCTTGTACCAAAAAGACACAATATAATACAATGATTTATTATATCATATTGATGTTGAACGTGGCACTTCAGCTCTGAGTACTGTCGTCTTCAGGGCTCAAGAAGTCTTGTGAAATCCAGTTCCTATTAAACTTAATTAGAGTAAGCCTGTCTGCATTCTCGGGAGTAAGACGTGTCCTGGTATCAGTTATGATACCCCCAGCGGCACTGAAAACCCGCTCTGATGTCACACTAGCTGCAGGGCATGCCAGCACCTCCAAGGCATACAACGAGAGCTCTGTCCAAGTGTGGAGCTTGGAGACCCAGTAATTAAACGGGACTGCGGCATCAGTCAGGAAGCAGGTACTGTCACTTAAGTATTCTTGTACCATGTTGGTAAGTTTCTGTCTCCGAGAGATGGTTACTGGAGCAACATGGCGCTGCAGGTTCGATGGCTTATTGAACATAGCCCACTTTGCGGACATCTTTCCAGCATCTCTTCTGGACAGCGTGGATGATTGTGCCCCGACCAAAGGCTGCTGTTGCACAGAGTTGCTAACCATGGGCAGAGTGTTGTCTGACGGTGATATTCGAAGCATATTATCCACAAGAACCCTCTTGAAATAGTCAATTGTCAAGCCACGTGGTGACTGAAACAGCAGCGAGGTGAATTTATCTTTATAACGTGGGTCCAGAAAGGTGGCCAACCAGTAGAGGTCGTTGTGCAATATGTTAACCACTCGTGGGTCTTCTAGCAGACAAGTCAACATGAAGTGAGCCATGTGTCCTAAGCTGCATAGAGTCATGTCTTCAGTGTCCTCAGAACGATGTTCAATACCCATTGTATCCGCAAAGTCTGTCTCCGCCTCCTCCTCTCCAGGCCACCCATGGTGGACAGACACAAAGCTGGGGTTGTGAGTACCATCTGGGTTGACATCGGCACCAACAAAAAATAAATCCTCTTCATCGTCTTGCTCATGTTCCTCCTCAGAAGCCATAGTTGCCTGGTCATACTGGCTCTGCTGGCTAGGTACTGCGCTGTTTAAATCTGGCTCCATAGCCATCTGCTGGGCTCTCAATGCTTAATTTTTCTGATTAATGAGGGATTCTTTCAGCAGACACAGCATGGGTATAGTGACACTGATGATGGACTGATCACCGCTCACCAGTTTTGTGCAGTAGTCAAAATTATCAAGAACCTCAGATGTGTCAGCGATCCACACCCACTCCATTGTACTAATATGTCGTGGCTGACTGCCGGTCTGACGGGCATGTTGCAACTGATACTCGGATATTGCCCTCTGCTGCTCATTGATCCTCGATAACATATGGAATGTAGAGTTCCATCGTGTCGGCATGTCACAAATGAGTCTGTGGTTGGGCAAATTCAATTGCTTTTGAAGCAATGAAAGTTTTCCAACCGCTGTTGACGAATGACGAAAATGTGCACAAACTCGACGCACCTTCTCCAGTAGGTCACATAGCTCTGGGTATGTACGCAGGAATTTCTGCACTACTAGATTCAGCACGTGAGCCATGCAAGGCACGTGCACAAGGTTTCCGAGCTTTAGTGCAGCCACTAGGTTACGACCATTGTCGCTCACCACGAGACCGGTCTGGAGTTGGAGTGGGGATAGCCACTCATCTGTCTGTTCCTTCAGACCTTTCAACAGCTCTACTGCAGTGTGCGGTGTGTGACCTAAACAGATCAGCTTCAGCAGAGCCTGTTGGCGTCTTGCTGAAGCACTGCAGCAAACCTCCCAACTTGGCCGTGATGTTGAGGGCAATTGAGGATTGGTCGAGGAAGCGGAAGATGGGGTAGTGGACATATAGGATGATGCAGAGACCCTGAATGAGGTTGTGCCAGCTATCCGTGGCGTGGGTAGGATGTTTGATGTTACACTAACATCGTTTGGCACACTCTCCACAACGTTGATCCAATGCGCGGTGAGCGAGATGTACCGGCCCTGTCCTGAACTGCTTGTCCACGTGTCCGTAGTAAGGTGTACTTTCCCGGTTACAGCGTTGGTGAGGGCACGCTTGAGGTTGTTAATGACATGCTCATGTAACGCGGGGACGGCACAACGTGAAAAGTAGTGGCGGCTTGGAACCGAGTAGCGTGGTACTGCCACAGCCAAAAGCTCACGGAAAGAGTCTGTACCCACAAGCCTAAACGGCAACATCTCGACTGCTAACAACTTAGCTATCTGGGCATTTATTTTTTTGGCTAATGGGTGGGAAGAGTGGTATTTCTGCTTCCTTTCGTACAGCTGTGTCACTGATAACTGTAAGGATGTTGATGACCGAGAACTGTCTGCACTCGTGTTCTCTCTGCAACCGCTGCTTGTGATGAGTACATATCAGCTGGACCAGCTTCAGCAACACTTGATTGTGACGGACGTATCTGAGTTACCGTCGCAGTCTTTGGGTCAGATGACACTGTTGTGGAAGGCTGCACTTTTGACCACTGAATAGGGTGCTGACCAGCCATGTGCTTCCGCATACTGCTGGTGCTCTGGTTTCCTTTCCCGTGGCCTCTGCTTAGCCTTGCATGGCAGATGGTACAGATGACCACATTTTCTTGAGAAGGCCCATCTTTAAAAAATTTCCACACAGTGGCTGACCGACCTCTATGCTTGACTGTACTCCCTGAGGGATTACTGAGGCCCACATTTGAGACATTTTGTCCAACAGTTGACAAATTTTGAGCCACAGTGGACACATTTTGGGCAACAGTGGTGACTCTTTCAGTTCTGGTGGGAGGAGTAGGCCTTGGTGCCTTTGTTGGTGGGACATACACACTTTCTTCCTCCGTGCTGCTCTGCTGGCTCTGCATCGCAACATTCCACGTGGGATCAGTTGTCTCATCATCAACCCCTTCCTCTTCTAAATCTTCCCGATAACAAGATAGATTTTGCTCCCCAGATGACAAGTGTGTCACTGTCTCATCATCATCATCCTCCAACTCCTGAGACGGTCTAAGACTTTGCTGAAAGACACGTTCATGTGGCCGGGGTGTCTCTAAAAGTTGTCCATGATTGGACAATTCTTCGTCAAGTATCTCATCTACTACGGAGTCTGGCAAACCGGATTCATG
The DNA here is from genome assembly GCA_033576535.1 of Allobates femoralis. NCBI lineage: Eukaryota > Metazoa > Chordata > Amphibia > Anura > Aromobatidae > Allobates > Allobates femoralis. The sequence goes on along the minus strand of JARQOC010000005.1, from coordinate 78,994,500 downwards.
TAAAGGATTATATGTACCAAATAAGTCATCTGAGTGACCCATCTCTGTGTCAACATTTTCATGGGGCTGCTGTTGGTCTGAGGAACTGTGAAGAGGTTGTGGATTAGATGACCCAGCATGGTATGTACCAACAGTAGACACAGTGCTCAAGGAACCTTGAGTGCTGCAAGAACCTGTTGTTGAGGTCTTGTCTGCCAGCCAAGACGTTAGATGCTGTTCGTCTTCCGGCCTCAATACTCGTTTACTTTCCTGACGGGGAAAGTTAGACAGGAGGAACGATCGATCAATCCTCGTCTGTCTGCCCGAACTGGTGGATAGTTGGCCACGACTACCAATGCCTGTACCTCTTCCCTGTCCCTTAGCAAGACTTTTTTTGGGATTTGGTTTTTTGTGTGACATTTTATAATTTCTGGTGGCTTTCTGGGGGCTTGTAAAACAAGTAGCAGGTACTATTTCGTGAAAGGTACACACTAGAGGCTAAGATATTTTAAGACAGATGGAAGGTACCGTGCGAGCTGCAGGCAGGACACCGTACACCAACGCACTGGCACAGGAAAAAATTGTTTAGTACGCAGAACCAGGCACACTTAGGCTGCGGTGCTGGCTGCGTGCAAGTTTACAAGTACCGTGCGAGCTGCAGGCAGGACACCGTACAGCTACGCACTGGCACAGGAAAAAATTGTTTAGTACGCAGAACCAGGCACACTTAGGCTGCGGTGCTGGCTGCGTGCAAGTTTACAAGTACCGTGCGAGCTGCAGGCAGGACACCGTACAGCTACGCACTGGCACAGGAAAAAATTGTTTAGTACGCAGAACCAGGCACACTTAGGCTGCGGTGCTGGCTGCGTGCAAGTTTACAAGTACCGTGCGAGCTGCAGGCAGGACACCGTACAGCTACGCACTGGCACAGGAAAAAATTGTTTAGTACGCAGAACCAGGCACACTTAGGCTGCGGTGCTGGCTGCGTGCAAGTTTACAAGTACCGTGCGAGCTGCAGGCAGGACACCGTACAGCTACGCACTGGCACAGGAAAAAATTGTTTAGTACGCAGAACCAGGCACACTTAGGCTGCGGTGCTGGCTGCGTGCAAGTTTACAAGTACCGTGCGAGCTGCAGGCAGGACACCGTACAGCTACGCACTGGCACAGGAAAAAATTGTTTAGTACGCAGAACCAGGCACACTTAGGCTGCGGTGCTGGCTGCGTGCAAGTTTACAAGTACCGTGCGAGCTGCAGGCAGGACACCGTACAGCTACGCACTGGCACAGGAAAAAATTGTTTAGTACGCAGAACCAGGCACACTTAGGCTGCGGTGCTGGCTGCGTGCAAGTTTACAAGTACCGTGCGAGCTGCAGGCAGGACACCGTACAGCTACGCACTGGCACAGGAAAAAATTGTTTAGTACGCAGAACCAGGCACACTTAGGCTGCGGTGCTGGCTGCGTGCAAGTTTACAAGTACCGTGCGAGCTGCAGGCAGGACACCGTACAACAACGCACTGGCACAGGAAAAAATTGTTTAGTACGCAGAACCAGGCACACTTAGGCTGCGGTGCTGGCTGCGTGCAAGTTTACAAGTACCGTGCGAGCTGCAGGCAGGACACCGTACAGCTACGCACTGGCACAGGAAAAAATTGTTTAGTACGCAGAACCAGGCACACTTAGGCTGCGGTGCTGGCTGCGTGCAAGTTTACAAGTACCGTGCGAGCTGCAGGCAGGACACCGTACAGCAACGCACTGGCACAGGAAAAAATTGTTTAGTACGCAGAACCAGGCACACTTAGGCTGCGGTGCTGGCTGCGTGCAAGTTTACAAGTACCGTGCGAGCTGCAGGCAGGACACCGTACAGCAACGCACTGGCACAGGAAAAAATTGTTTAGTACGCAGAACCAGGCACACTTAGGCTGCGGTGCTGGCTGCGTGCAAGTTTACAAGTACCGTGCGAGCTGCAGGCAGGACACCGTACAGCTACGCACTGGCACAGGAAAAAATTGTTTAGTACGCAGAACCAGGCACACTTAGGCTGCGGTGCTGGCTGCGTGCAAGTTTACAAGTACCGTGCGAGCTGCAGGCAGGACACCGTACAGCAACGCACTGGCACAGGAAAAAATTGTTTATTATGCAGAACCAGGCACTATTTGGCTGCAGTGCTGGCTGCGTAAAATGTTACAAGTGCCGTGCGAGCTACAGGCAGGACACCGTACAGCAACGCACTGGCACAGGAAAAAATTGTTTAGTACGCACAACCAGGCACACTTAGGCTGCGGTGCTGGCTGCGTGCAAGTTTACAAGTACCGTGCGAGCTGCAGGCAGGACACCGTACAGCTACGCACTGGCACAGGAAAAAATTGTTTAGTACGCAGAACCAGGCACACTTAGGCTGCGGTGCTGGCTGCGTGCAAGTTTACAAGTACCGTGCGAGCTGCAGGCAGGACACCGTACAGCTACGCACTGGCACAGGAAAAAATTGTTTAGTACGCAGAACCAGGCACACTTAGGCTGCGGTGCTGGCTGCGTGCAAGTTTACAAGTACCGTGCGAGCTGCAGGCAGGACACCGTACAGCAACGCACTGGCACAGGAAAAAAATTGTTTATTATGCAGAACCAGGCACTATTTGGCTGCAGTGCTGGCTGCGTAAAATGTTACAAGTGCCGTGCGAGCTACAGGCAGGACACCGTACAGCAACGCACTGGCACAGGAAATTTTTTGTGGAAAAATGGCACCAAAATTATTTGGTAGACTAGTGCCAAAAATAAGAAAAAGCTTAGGATTACAGCTCTGCGGAAAGCTGGGTGAACTAAGCTCTGAGGATGGTGCTGGATTCACTGTAAGGCTGCTCCTATCTCCCTTCCTTACAGTCCTGTACAGCAATCCTCCGTCCTGGTAGTTCTGAAAAGAACTTTTGGGTTATGTGTGAGGAATCTTGACTCCTACACTCCGTCCTGTTAGTTCTGAAAAGAACTTTTGGGTTATATGTGACTCCTACACTGCCTAACTGTCCCTAGATCTGCTCCAAGTCTCCCTGCACTAGGTCAGCTCTTCTCAGCAATGTGCCCAAAATGGCGGGGGCAAGCCTTATATACTGCCTTGCCTGTCATAGATGACATAGGCATCACGATGGACAGCAGCCAATCATAGTCCTGACACAACCAAAGCTGCTATGCCATTACTGACTATGATTGGCTATCTTCACAAGTTTTCTGACCTAACACGCAATGCTGACTAGTAACATAAAAGATTCTGGATTCGCGAGTCCCGAATAGAGAATACAGGACTCGGAATCGCAGACTCGCTAGGATTCGGACTCGTAGACTCGCTCAGACTCGCTGCTCTTTGGGGAGATTCAAGCTATATAGCGATGTGATAGAGCGAGTCTAGCGAGTCTAGCGAGTGAGAGAAAGTAAACTATGACAAAACTAAGATTGCCATTCACTTGCATTGGACTCGTTACTGAGCGAGTATTCGCTAAAAGACTCGCCGATTCCCGAGTCCAGCGAGTCCCTTAAGAATCGCCGAGTAACGAGTCCTAGCGAGTAGACTCGCTCATCCCTACTCAATACTGTTGAAGGTGGGCAATGTGGTGCCCATTTTTTCCTTCCGTTACGGCAATTATTTATTAATCAATGCTGGTCGCGTGCCCTGGCAGGATGATATGATTTTAAACTTTGACTTTCGAATATTTTGTATGTGATCATGTAAGCTTCCATTTGTTTTAGTTTTCACGTGTTGGTTCAAAGGCTAATAAATATTGTTCCAAAACCAGCATTTTGAGATGTCATGTGTGTGTTCATGATTGACAGTCAGTTAATGTTTTGGGTCAACCTTTTCACACCCTGGAATCATGCTTGCAAGCTGATCTGCAATCAAGAAAAATTATGTCTGCTCAACCCCAAGGTAACGGACCAGAACTGATTGTAGCCGGCTGGTCATGTTTGGGGAACACCGGCAGCATGTGAAGCTGAGGCAGTCATTAGTTTACCTCTGGCTGCAAACTGGCGAGCTGCGGGCCCATAGTAATCGGGTTGACGTTAGCACCACAAAGGCATCTAAACCCTCTGGGCTGAAAACGGTTCAGGACACTTTAGGTAACGGCCCGAATTCCATTGGCGGGAGAGATAGTGCGTCCCCTCTGCTCCCGTCCGTACCGGTAAGTAACCTACCTTCTCTACTAGCTACAGACCGTAGGAATGGCAGGAGAGCTCTGCGAGGTTGGTAAAGACCGAGAAGAGAAAAGCATAACCCGAAAGACTAAGAATGAACATCTGGAGACTCCATAAGGGGGACCCTGAACCGGAAACAGACACCCAGTAAACCAGACTGTAGTGTGTATCGTTTAACATCTGCCGGTGTACAGTAGAGTGTAGTTTGAGTAGAATCGGTCTCTGTCATTATTCTCGCCGGTGACCAGAGGGCTTCAGCACCATCAGCAGCATCTCACCAGAGGGGTAAGAACTCCGACAACTACTCCCCTCATGCCTCTCATCATCCTCCTCCATCACCGCTGCCCTGAGGTAAAAGCTCAACCTGTGGGGAGCTGGACCACACTCTGCTGAAACCATCATCACCTCAGCGGCCGGCTTTCAGAGCCGGTACGTATATTACCGTGAAATACAGGTGGCGTCACGTTCCCTTATAAATATACAAGCCACATTGTACACAACAATTTAGAAATAACAAAAAGCTAATTTTTAAAGCTAAACACTTGTTCTGTCAATCAGTCTTTTCATGTTGTTATGTGGGATAGAAGAATACAGCTCTGTTAAGTCCCTCGGTGGGGTGCTGGCAATATGTTCCTCACTTGCGGTGGCAGCAGTGGTGGACATAGTTGTTGTGGTTGGCACATTGTGCCCCGCTCCAGACACAGTGCTCCATGTGCATGTAGTTAATGGGCGCATTGCGCTTTCTTGCGGGCTGCACACAACAATGGCTGGACTTTGGGGCACACAAGGTGCACGTTGCAACTGCAGCCCCCTCATGGTAGGCTGACCGTGTGTTGGGTCATAGGAAGGCTGAATTTGATCAGAAACAGCTACAAACTGATGACCTGGTTGTAGCAAGGCATATGTTGGCTGTCCAAGTAGGCTGGCTTCACTCCGTCGCAATCGCCCTTGTTGGTGACAATGTGTAGGCTGGTAGACCCACTGTGATCCCAAACCTTGGCTCACTTCGTGTGAGTAGGGTAAACATACCTTGGGTTACTGGAGTACCATGGGTTGGCCGGGTGTGTGTAAGGTTGTCACGTTGGATGCTTGAGCCTTTTTGAAGGGTGTGTCTTCTTCCAAAGGAAGCAGTTTTGATGTCAACAATGCTCCCCGCTGCCATGTGATGTTGCGATGTATAATGTGGCAGATTAGGCTCCCTCAAAGACTCAAGCAGGCTACGTGACTGCAGTATCATCATGTAATAATATATCACTGCTGCCAACTGGAGGAGGACTGTGGGAGGGATGTTGGGTGGCCCGAGTATGTTGCTGTGGCTGCATAGTGGGACCCATCAGTTTGGCTTTCCGCACAGCCTCTTGACAACAATGGATTATGTAAGGCTGCTGCTCACTCGACAACTCTTCCATCTCCCTGATTACTGTTTTGAAATACAAATTACAATTCAATTGCACATTTGATCTCAGATCCATCAGCTCATTTTGGACATGCTGCAAGCCCTCTGTCATGTTGAGGTACAGCTCGTTATACATGTTCTGATGGGTCTGAGACCTATGTGCAACCTCAGGGTAAAGACTCCCATTGGAACCCCTCTGGCGCTGGAGGCAAACCCAAATACCAGATTGAGAAGGTGCACCAGAGTCAGGTGGCTCAGATAGGGTAAGAGATGTTGGAGCGGCTTCTGCATGGCACCCATGTTGCCTGGAGTCTGTGCCTGTGCTAGTATGGTCGTCCTCTGATGGGCCTGCAGACGTGGCCAAGTCATCACCGCTGACATGTTTCGGGACTGCTTCAGGTGGCTTGGGGACTCTTCCAATCGGTGGCTGCAGGGGTCTACGTTAGGTGCTGTGGGTGAGAGGAGTGAAAAGAACGTTAGCAGGTTATAATTATTCTAATTGTTCATTAGTTTTTGTCTAAGTATGCCTCTTGCCTTTAAGAGATGAGAGCCTCCCGCCCCTCCCTTTGAGCCCTGCACACAAAAAGGTCTCTTTGCCCTCATTCCTTCTCGGACACTGGACCTGTTTAGACCCTGCTCATTAGGTACAAGTTCACATGGTCATGTTTTTATAACAACAGATAGGACAGTTTTGATAAGGGTTACCGTGAAGAGGTGATTCAGCTTGGTGTAAATTTTTTTAAAAAAAATATCAACTAAATACACTGTTTTCTTGCACTTAACTTTGTTCTTTTATGCAGAGTATTGTAGACGTTTCGTTGACTTCGCTTTTTTGTATCATTACTCTAATTGTTTGCACACATTTTAGTTTCAATATGTGCATTTTGCGAACTCAGCCAATGTTTTTTTCATGAAAAGCCCAGTCCACATATACAGTATGGCTGGTTTCACACAGCAGTTTTGCCCCTGATCATCTTCCATCCGGTTTGTGAGCACAAACCAGGATTTTCTCGCCAAACCAGAGCAGGTGGCAAACATTGAGATAAAGTTTCTATTGGCAAGTTCCTCTCCTGGTTTTGGCACACCAAAGGGATGTAATCAGAGAAGGGAATAAACTGCAGTGTGAATCCAGCCATAGGAAAGTGTACTTCCTAGCCTGAATCTGACAAATGGCATACAATATTAACATACAGTAATCCTTACCCTCTTGCATACATGCATGGTCGCAGGAACTCTAGCATCTCCGAATATATTTGTAAGGTGTTTTTTTCTTAGTTAGACCCCTGCGAAAATCCTCTTCTGCTCTCAGATGCTTCCTGAAGCAGTCCCGGATGTTGCGCCATTTACACATTACATTGTCACCTGCATGGTGCAAAGAAAATTTTCAGTAACATACCCTCTGCTATTGTGACAATCACACATTAGGGCTGGGACACAACATTAATCAAGGTTTGTTTGGTTTGTAGAGGAAATTTTAGATTATTGAAGCACCACAATCGAGGAATATACAAGGTAATGTTCTTTTGAAAACTGCATGTATAAAGGGGAATCCTAAAATGAAAGCCAAAACATGTGTGGCACACCCAGGGTGAAGTACCACAATAAGATCAATAAACGTTTAAATCACCACCACACACTCAGGACACAACACTGCACTAGCACCTCCGGGGCAGAAGGGGTACACAAAGCTGCTTCCCTTTATATATTGTGGTCTGAGTGGAAAATAGACAGCCAGTGACAGTTAGGGTATGTGCACACTGGGCGGGTTTTCGGCGGTTTACCTGTGTAAACCGCCGTTTTGCATACATTAGTTTTATTTAAATTTATGTTAATCCAAACCGGCGTTTGGATTAACATTGAAACTAATGTAACCCGCCCAAGCCTGTGCACATACCGGCGGTTACCCAGCGTCATCCGTTGCTAACCCGCAGGTTTCCCAGCGGGTTAGCAAAGAATGACCAAGTTCTAAAAACCGGCCGGTTCTGCAGCGGCTGCAAGCAGAATCATGTGCTGCTTCCAGCCGCTGCAGAATCGCCGCCGAGAACCCGCTGGGCAGCCGCCGGATACCGCCCGGCTCCCGCAGCTCATACCCGCCAAGAAGCCGGTGCACGGCGCCGGAGCTTCCTGGCGGGTCCCGCCAGCAGCCGCCGACCGAACCGCCGGGTAATGTGCACTTACCCTTAGTCCTTTGGGACAGTTGAGAGAAGCAGACCACAGCTCCTGACAGGTCCACTGACCACGTCCAGGCCAAAAAGCCAGAGGTCTGAGGAAGGAGACATAGAGGAAGAACATTTGGGGTAAACAGAGGAGTGACCCACTCACCCCAGAGGAGCGCAAGTGTGGCGCCCCGCAACGAGTGCGTCACAGGAGGGTATTGCAGCCATAAATGCAGCAGCAATATTCTCTGACCCAGCAGTCATCTGGTTAACTTAGAGATCCATACTCTGCATGCCTCACTTAGCATAGAGGGCCAATCAAGGTCCTGGTGGGCGGAGTGCAAGGGTAGTGTGTAGTGGAAGTTTAAGTTCAGACCTAGTCTAGTCTGGAGGAGTCAGTCTGCAAGGAACAGCAACCTAGAAGACCTCTGCAGAACTCCAGCTCTGCAACGTAGGAGAGGGGGCTCGCACAGTCCTGTGCGGCCCCCTGGCCACCTTCTACCGGCCATTTCCCTACCAATCACGAGCATCATTATGCGGGCTAAGAACCATCTCGTGCCCTTATACAACCGGTTTGCTGGCACCGAAGCTAGCAGCAGTTCAGCTCTGCTATGCGAACCAGAAGCGTGGAGGAGCAGCTTTACAGGAGCACCCCACCACCGCCAAATCCAGTCTTCTAACCAGCGGTGTACCCACCAAGGGACCCAAGGCTTTCCAAAACATCCGTAACGTATACCCCGGATAGGGCATTCAAGCAGCCCCCCTGTACCCGACCTGGTATTCCCGGGCGACAACGGCAAATTACTTAGTTAGAATGGAGGAACACCGCAGATCTCTGAGGGACACCATCACTGCTGAGTCCACCCGGTCTGCTATCTACAAACTGTATGCCATGTACTGCTTGCTGGTTACAGTAAAGACCCGTTAGAGAGACTTACAGTGTCTGTGCTTCCTTACGAACTGTCGGTCCGCACTTCAAGGTAACCGCAGCTGCCGCACAACATCTTAAGCAGCTCCAGCCTCCGGGGATCACCGCTCAGCCTGTGGGGAGCGTTCCATCTTGCTGCTATCCATCCCCCGGAGGCCTCGCAGCGTCAGTAAGACTTACCGAACTACTCATAGGTGGCGTCACAAATAAATTAACCCCTTAATCTGTTCCCACAAGACATCTTCAACTCTTTGATCTGCACTCAACCGGGCCCCACTACCGGCAGGCGCGGTCCACCCGTGACATGCAGGAAGGAGCTACTGCCTGTCTAAACCGGAGTCCCCGGCCACGGTGAGTCACAAGTACGCACGCCGGATCCGTGGCTGCGCAAGTTTAATACTGGAAAGCAAACCTGAGGAGTGAGGACTGAATGATCTTGATCTGGCCCAAGACACAGCAACACAGGAGAGTTCAGAAATACATCCGTATAGGGCAGACAGAAAGAACTCCAGTAGCCTGTCCAAACAGGTCCCGGGAGGGAACATTGAGCCGGAAACTAGTTTGTACAGCCTCAGTAATACACAAGGCACAGAAAAGGAAGCTGAATGACCCGGCAGGGTAGGAGAGCCCCGTACCCCGGTGCAGACTCCGTGGACAGTACTCTGTTAACTTTGTACAGTACAACGCGTTGAATCCTGCCTGTGCCTCAGCCTCTCTCTTTGACAGCAACACGTCATCCAGCACCATGACTGTGGAAAGCTGTTGTAAACGCCTGCCAAGTAAGTGACTGTGCACCTGAAAATCACATCACAACTACCACCATCTACCACTACTGCCTGGGGAACCACAGCCCTTCCCGGAGAGTGCTTACCACCTCGGCTGCCCCCAAGTCATCATCCCCATCAGCCATACAGGCAGCAGTGGCCCTTGCTAGCCACATAACTCCGGGTGGCGTCACAAACTTTAATCATATCCTCTGTAAATAACCCCCATTTAAGTGAGTGAGCCTGGGACCAGGGCCCGGGTTGCGACCACCGGGACATCCCTAATGAAGCAAGCGACTCCACGGCCCGGTGCCGAGTACCCCGTTCCCTGGGTTGACTCCCATGCCATGTGACATTATGAGCCAGCAGTCACACAATTAGGAAGAAAATACCTGTCAACACAAGGAACAATAAATGCACCCAAAGAAGATCAAACTACTTACGGTGACGAGCTTGGCCAGATCGATTAAGACTGTTCCATCCTCGGACCACCCAGCACACACTTCATCCCACAGTTGAATGTTCTGCGCCATATTAGTATGCTGGTGGGTGAGAGGATTCCACAATGGAGCCCGTGCTTCCACTAGCTGGATGAGGAGGTGCTTATCCAGCACATCTTGTTTAACGGCCTGGCGAGACCTTTTGGAAAAAAAAATTACATAAATTACAACGTTAAGACAACTGCGCATCACACATTTACAAAATGTGTATTTTGGACAACCAGTCACTACAGATGTAGCATTCAATGATGATGGCAGAACTGCATTACACAAAGTTTAGAGATGTGGGTGAGGTCCCACTCCAACATGAAGATTCTACAATGATTAGGAAGGCTGGCACATTTGGCAACGTAGTGTTGCTTGTCCATTGTGATTGAACATCATGTCGCGATGACTTGAGTTGGCCCCGCAGTTGTGTACACAATGTTATCCTGTGTGTGCTTTTTGCCCTCCATGTGTAACTTGTTAGCCAGAGGATGACAAAGGGGCAATACACAGGCATCTTCACAACACTACATCAGTGTGTCGAATTCCGATAACAAGCATAGACTGTGCTGTCCACTCAACCGTCATATACTGTGTTGACCACTGAGCCACCAGAAACTATGCTAACCACTGAGCCACCGTATACTCTGGAAATGACTCTGGTACAGGAAGGAGGTTGCCGGGGAACAGCGGCCAGGTGCGGCCAGGAGGGCCTCCCACGCCCCATCATGGATGCAGCCAGCCGCTGTCCCCCGGCCCCATTCTGACAGAACATGAGAGCTGTCTCCTCCTGGACTCCATCTCTGCTGCATACGGGTACTGCTTTGGTTAGTTACTATATAATTGGCTACCTATGTCGGATTTTCTGTTACGCAAAACACGTATCGCTGATTGTTCTGGCCAAAAGAACTCTTACAAAAAAGTTATCAGAACATATTAGGAACATAAAGAAAGGGTACCAGGGACACCCCTTTCCAAGCATTACAAAGATCACCACAAGTCTAACCCGAATAAATCACAATTTTTCTCTATTCGAAAAGTGAGAGAAGATTGGATAGGAGGGGACTTCTTAGCCTTAGTGTGTGACCCAGGGTGTGGGGTACTCGGGTATCAGGTGGCAAGAGAGTTAATTGTGTCACAGGGAATGGCGGCCGCGCCTGATCCCATATCCTGGGGACTATTCTCTTAAAAAGGGGTATTTACAAGAGATTATGTACAAGTTTATAGTTTGTCGTGACACCACCTTCAGTACCTGGTGAGATATCACCAGTGCCGCCACAGTCCACTGGAGGTCGGTGAGATGGTTTGATCCTCCGCAGGCAGGACTGGGACCTCCGGGGCAGCTTAGTTTGGGGAAGCAGGTTGTAGTGGAGCTGAGATTGTTTAGGGCGAGCTGGAATAGTCTATAGAGGATGCTGGGAGTAGAAGAGGAAGGATGCACGCATACAGAAGCAGTCTCTTTTACCTTTTTACTGATGACTTGCAGGTAAATATGTCCAGGGCACCGACGGGTGACAGAGTTGCACACTGGGTTCCAACAGCAATGGGTATAAGGCCTCCTCTGCTTGTGTGGTTGCTGAAGCACAGCCTGCTGTAGCCTGACTTGCCTCCACTCTCTCTCTCTCTTGCCTGTCTCTTTCTCCTCCTGTGCGGTCTCCGGGATGACTGTCTCTGGATACTGCAGCTGGCCTGCTGTTCCTGGCTCCCTCTCTTGACCTTCCTGGGAGATCGGGTAGTTGAAGCTTCCACGGTGCGATGGGGTTTTCTGTGGGCCTATAGTTCCCCACAGGTGTGGATCCCCAATATCCGGCGTTTCTCCTGGGACGAACTCCCTCCGAGCTTCTTGTCCCCTTTTCTGCTCTGGATTCCCTGCCTTCGGTACCACTTAGGCTTGTGGGACGCTGAAGGGCTACTCTGGGTCACTGGCTCGGGCCTGAACGCAGCACCGATCACCAGGACTTCCTTGCAGCTCTTCTAGCGTCTGCACACACTCTGACTAGCTCCTCCCCCGGCAGCAATATATATAGAGGATCTTGCCTAAGGGCAGCAAGTGGTGCTCCCCCTACTGTGCCAGGGTGGAAGATGTTGTTCGTAGCAGGTACCTGCTGTGGAAACCCAGCTGTGCATTAGAGAGATCTGTGTTTACCTGCGTGAGCAGGGTGCCACCCCCCCATCCTAGGTAACATCAGTACTCCTGGACTGAGCATTTTTGTGTTAACAAAAGAAATAACAATAATAACGGATAACATATGTACAAAGTCTAAAAATGAAAAATTTAAAAAAAGACACTGAAAGAGATTTGAAAAATAGAAAATGGGTAAGTCCATACGGTGCTAGTCCATCAACCGCAGGCTTTTGAAAAGTTTGTGGCTATGTTAGTCCAATTGAAATTTTTTTAAAAGTTCAAAAGGGGAAAGGTTCAGTTCCATAAGAGTCTATACAGTAAAGTCTCTGTACGCTCTGCGTAAGAAAGGGGAAAAGTCTTTTCAAAAAGTCCACATTTTTCAATAAACACACTTTAATAAACATGGGTCCCTATGGGTGTCTCGGCTTAGGAAACCTGGTTCCTCCCCGCCCCAGGCACTTTCTGTTCCTAACTTAATGTGCTAGGGTCTGGGCCCAGTTCCTCCACCCTTCTGTACACTAATATTTACACTCTTTTGTACAGTTCACTTATTTAGACAATTTTCTTAGTGTGTGCCCAACTTTACTTAATACCCACTCTCCAAAGCTAGACGGGGGTTGGCCTCGTGTGCTCCTATGTGACGTCCGCACTACAGGTCTCACTGTCTCAGATGAGGTGTCTAGTGTTGAGTTTGGTGCAGGTGTTTCAGGTAAATTTCTGCATGGCCTTAGTCTCACTACTGGGCTAGCAGGTGTACCGATTGCAGCATCCTCAGATTCTCTAGCAACCGGTATGTCTTCCTGATTGCTGGGCATCTCTTCACAGGGTTGGTAGAAGTTTAGTACTGGCACGATGATGGCTCCATTTTATTGAGGCCAATTTTCTGGGAAGTCTCCTAAGATGGTAGAGATAACTTTCTTCTGTTCTGGAATTGGACTTAATTCTGGAGTTGGCTCAAACTCTTGAATGGACTGATTGTAAGGTTCTTGATTTTCCCAACCTAGAGGACACTTTTTAAGGTGATCTCTGGATACAGTCTGTCTGGTTCTTCCTCCATCTTTGCTGATGATGCAGACTTTCTCGATGTCATCTCCAGAGTCTAGTAGGACATAGGGTTCGCTTTCCCACCGATCATCCAATTTATGATGAGTTCTTTTCCTTTTTAGGACCATACTTCCAGGTAGTATTGGTTCTGCTGGAGCATGCTTGTTATAATCCCTTTCCTGCTTTGCACGGGACTTCTCCAGGTTGTTTTCGACACTGGTTTGAATTTTTCTATACTGTTCTTGGCGATGGATCTTCCAGTTTGAAATGACATGATCTGTTTCAGGATCTACTACACCGAGTTCTAAGTCTACGGGTAATTTTCCTGTACGAGCTCTCATCAGGTATGCTGGTGTACAGTTGGTGGAACTTACTGGAATATGATTATACATGTCGATCAAATCAGGTAGTTTCTCCGGCCATTGGTTTCTTTCCTCTAACGGTAGGATTTTCAGCATGTCGATGACGATCTTGTTCATTTTCTCACAGAGTCCATTAGTTTGGGGATGATCTGGGGTTTTCTGATCTTTTTGCACCCATACATCTGGCAAAACTCTTGAAAAATCTCTGCTTCGAATGCTGGTCCTTGATCTGTTAGGATACGTTCTGGATATCCCAATGGTCTGCAGAAGACTTTTTGGAAGGTTCTGGCAGCAGTTGCAGCTGTCAAGTCCTTTACAGGAGCAACCATTAAGAATCTTGAATAATGGTCTACCATGGTCAATGCATAGGTATAGCCGGATCTACATGGAGTCAGTTTTACATGGTCCAAGGCAACTAGTTCCAGAGGCTGTTTGGTTACAATGGGATGAAGTTGGGCTTTCTGGCTTTGTACATATCTCCTTCTCAGATTACAGACGTTATACTTCCTGCACCATCTTTCAATGGATGACCGCATGCCAACCCAAAAGAACCTATCTTTCAGTAACACCTCAAGCTTCTTCCATCCGAAATGACCAGTTTGGTTGTGGTAGGCGCTCAAGACCAAGGGGACCTCTGATTTTGGCATGATGATCTGCCACGCCATCTCATGGGTTCTTGGAATTATCCACTGCCTGCACAATTTATCCTGATATTGGAACAGTTTACCTCGCTCATTCCACAGATGTTTGGCATCAGACGGGGATATTCAGGCAGCTTCGCTGACTCTTGGGCTATCAGTTGTTTAATTAGACCGACAGCCGGTTCTTGGTCCTGCGCCTCTTTCCAGTTGAAGTGGGATAACGGGTTCAGTGCTCCTGTAGAGAGGTCTTGATGGGTCTGCTGGCATTGGGTTACTCTTACATGATGGAATTCAGGTAACTCCATTTCTTCCAGCTCGTCTTCATCTACACCCTCTTCTGATAAGTGAGGCATCCAGGATAGAGCATCCCCGTTTCCATTTTGGTGCCCAGCCCGGTACTTGATGGTGAATTGGTAGTTTGAGAGTCTGGCCATCCATCTCTGCTCCATGGCTCCCAACTTCGCAGTTTACAGGTGGGTGAGCGGATTGTTATCCGTGTAGGCGGTGAATTTGCTAGAGGCTAGATAGCGTTTAAACCTCTCTGTGACGGCCCAGACCAAGGCCAGAAATTCCAGCTTGAAGGAACTGTAGTTTTCTGGGTTCCTCTTTGTGGGGCGCAGCTTCCAGCTGGCGTAGGCGATTACCCTCTCCTTGCCATCTTGCTTTTGGGAAAGGACGGCTCCGAGTCCCACATTACTGGCATCTGTATACAACAAGAATGGCAGGTTGTAGTCCGGGTAAGCTAGGATTTCCTCTCCTGTCAGGGCTTCTTTCATCGTCTGGAACGCTTCTTCTTGTTCCTTGCCTCATCTCCATGGAGAATCCTTTGTCTTGCCCTTCGTGGGTTGGCCTACTAGGAGGTCTTGCAGTGGAGCAGCCTTTTGGTGTACTCCTTGATGAACCTTCTGTAGTAGCCCTCCAAACTCAGGAATTGATGTACCTCCTTGATGGTTTTGGGTTCTTGCCATTCTCTGATTGCTGTCAACTTGTCTGGATCAGGGGCCACGCCTTCAGCACTGACTATGTGTCCCAGGTACTGCACTCTTGGCTTTAACAGGTGGCATTTTGATGGTTTTAGCTTCATCCCGTATTTGGCCAGAGCAACTCTCCATTAGCCGCTGGAAGGTTCTGGGTGCATTACATAGTTCTAAGGGCATGCTGTTGAATTCACATATGCCCATAGGTGTTGCGATTGCCATTTTCTCTCGGTCTTCTTCGCTAACGGACACCTGCCAATACCCACTAGTGAGATCTAAGGTGGAGAAGTAATTGGCAGGCTTCAACGCAGCTAGAGATTCCTCTATACAGGGTAACAAGTAAGCATCTTTGTGTGTTATGCAGTTTATTTGTCTATAGTCTACACACATCCTCATACTGCCATCCTTTTTCCTGACTAGGACTAATGGAGCTGCCCAGGGACTACAGCTATCTCATAACCCCTGCTTCCTTCATGTCCTGTAACATCTCCTTGATTTTTTATTGATAATGTGCAGGTGGAATAGGCCTGTACCGCTCCTTGATTGGTGGATGTGTACTTGTGGGGATGTGATGTTGTACCCCTTTTATCCTACCAAAATCAAGTGGATGCTTACTAAAAACTTGCTCAAATTCTTGAACTACCCAGTACACACCTTGCTTTTCATACACAGGAGTGGTGTCAGTTCCGACATGGAGCTGCTGGCACCAGTCCTCCAGTGGCCCGGTTGATCAGGTTTTGCCCGTTTTTCACGGGGTTCGGGTTGCACTGTTTGGATCTCGTTGTTGCTGACTGTGTATAATTTTGCAACGGTGGTATACCTGGGTAATTTAACCTCTTCACTGCCACAATTTAAGGTGCGAATAGGTACTCTCCCATTGTGTACATCGACCACCCCCCTGGCTGTAAACAGTGTAGGTCTGTGCTCTGTGCTGACGGGCTCCACTAATGCTTGATAGTCCTGCCCTCTCAGACCTATAGCTGCTCGACACCAAATCATCATTTCACTCATTAGGGGTATCACAATAGGCAATGGGTCTGTCACCCGTGCTGGACCAATTTCGCCACCTGTAATTGTTACCTGTTGTTGGTGTAGGATGGCTCTGATCTCACGCTGGAGAACCTTCCTCTGACCAGGTCTGGCAGTGTCGGCGATCTGCTGAAGACAAAGCTTCCTCCATGCAATTGCTAATAACATTTGTACCCAGTATTATATAAGGATCATTTGCATTGCTGGCTTCTGTTACTACAAGGACCCCTTGTAGTCCAGGGCACCGACGGATGACAGGGTTGCACACTGGGTTCCAACAGAAATTGGGTATAAGGCCTCCTCTGCTTGTGTGGTTGCTGAAGCACAGCCTGCTGTAGCCTGACTTGCCTCCACTCTCTCTCTCTCTTGCCTGTCTCTTTCTCCTCCTGTGCGGTCTCCGGGATGACCGTCTCTGGATACTGCAGCTGGCCTGCTGTTCCTGGCTCCCTTTCTTGACCTTCCTGGGAGATCGGGTAGTTGAAGCTTCCACGGTGCGATGGGGTTTTCTGTGGGCCTATAGTTCCCCACAGGTGCGGATCCCCAATATCCGGCGTTTCTCCTGGGACGAACTCCCTCCGAGCTTCTTGTCCCCTTTTCTGCTCTGGACTCCCTGCCTTCAGTCCCAATAAGGCTTGTGGGACGCTGAAGGGCCACTCCAAGTCACTGGCTCGGGCCTGAACACAGCACCGAACACCAGGACTTCCTTGCAGCTCTTCTAGCGTCTGCACACACTCTGACTAGCTCCTCCCCCAGCAGCAGTATATATAGAGGATCTTGCCTAAGGGCAGGAAGTGGTGCTCCCCCTACTGTGCCGGAGTGGAAGATGTTGTTCGTAGTAGGTACCTGCTGTAGAAATCCAGCTGTTCATTAGAGAGATCTGTGGTTACCTGCGTTAACAGGGCACCACATTAGCCTTATCCTTATCCTTAGCCTTATCCTTCTTAGGATGTCAAGACAAGAATCACGCTGGATCTATTAACTCAATACACTGGCTCCAAAGGGATTGAATCAGTTTTTAAAAAAACAGATAGATACAAGTAAGAATACATAATTGTATCAAAATAAACTCTAAATTATACATGGATATAATTAACATCCACAATCATAACCCATACTAAGCCTTAGTATTAATACGAGATGTCAGTCATTTAACAACGATCATTGGCTGCCCGACCCCTGGCAAGATAGCACAAAAGCCATGCGCCAGCCATTTCCTCCTTTCCTCTTTTTAACTTTAGGTTAAATCAAGGCTTATAGACTCTGACCCTCATTTACCAACGTCAGGTTATTTTCATCTTTCCTAAATAGGTGAAAGGTTTTATGAATTTTATGTATTTGTATGAATTGTCATGATTTTTATGGCTTTCTCTTACTGTCGTTCTATTGAAATTAAATATCCTTATATGAATACATCACAAATAACCATCCAAAGGTATGACTTAAGGTGCCATTACACACAGCGATGTTCCAGCGATCCCGACAACGACCAGGATCGCTGGAACATTGCTGTGTGGTCGCTGGGGAGCTGTCAAACAGGCAGATCTCAGCGACCAGGGACTAGTGAGCCACCTCCACATCGCAGGTAACCATGATAAACAGCGGGTATCTGTGACGACCATCCGCTGCGAGGCTGAGCTGCTGGTAAGGCAGCACCCCGAGACCCCTAACCCCTATACAGGGATCTGGAATTACAGCGGAGCCCAGGAGGTAGCTACCTATGAGAGCAGCAGAGCAGGAAGGTCGCCAGGGGAAAAATCAGGACCCGAAAAACGTAGTCAGGAGTCCGAGTCAAAACCGAGAGGGCAGCGAAGGCAGAAAATCATCAGACTGTAGCAGAGTCAAAAATCCAGGCAAAGGTCAAAGTAAAAAACCAAGAGGGCAGCTGAGGTACAAAATCGACAGGCTGTAGTAGAGTCAGAAATCCAGGCAAAGGTCAGAGACAAAACTAAACACATACTATATCACTGGGGAACCAAAACTATATCTGGCGGCCTGCAAGACAGGCTCCAATGTATTTGAAGGGCACGGTTACCTCTTATAGGCTGGAGCTCACAGCCTGATGATCTCATCTGGACCGCCCCTAGAACCAGGCCAGATGGTGATGCACGACTGGCACCAACCATCCTACTTCTGACAGAAGAATGAAGGCTGCGCCTATCAGACGCCTTTGCAGGCCCCGCTCCTCTGCCACCAACATCACCCCAAGGAGAAACATGGCGGCGCCCAGCGACAGAGGCAGACGTCAAAGGAGCAGGTCCATATGAGGACAAGGTCCTCCTATTACCGGTACCATCAGCTGAAGGAATCCGGCGCCTCCCAGCAGCCGGGGCAGGAACACCAGCCACCGAGTCCAATGGCGATGTGACAGTATCTAGGTAGCGCACGCTCTTTAGTTACTCAGTGATTATCATGATTACCAGCGCCCTCCTACAGGCTGCACTAAGCGGGAGGACGCTGGTAACCATGATAAACACCGGGGAACTAAACAGTGCGTGCTGCCTAGATACCTGCTGTTTATCATGGTTACCAGCGTCCTCTCGCTTAGCGCTGGTAACCATGATAAACACTGGGTATCTAGGCAGTGTGCATTGCTTACTTACCCAGTGTTTATCATGGTTTCCAGTCTGGGAGGTCGCTGATTGTTGATCTCTCGCTGTCACACGCAGCGATGTGTGCTGTCCAGCGGGAGAACAAGGACCAAAAAATGGTCCTGAACGATGTGCAGCGATCAACGACCTCACAGCAGGGGCCTGATTGCTGCTACATGTCGCACACAGCGATATCACTGGAGAGGTCACTGATTTCAGCGATATCGCTGTGTGTGGCGTACCCCTTACAACTAAAGGAATAGACAAATAAGAATATATAATTTAATCAGTAGAGGAAATCACACCTGCACTTTATTGTTAAAGGTACAGAAACATCACAAATCAAAGAACACAAGATAATAGTGGTATCCCACCATACAAAGGCATTCACAAGACACCCAGGTATTACACCTAGATTGAATCACCATTATTACACCCATCATCCATTCATCACTTACCCACTACTGGTTGAAGTGTCTCTAAACCACTGAACAATTACTAATACACCTTTCAAATTACTGAAAACCCTAAATACATAAGAGATCATTAATGAGCTAACTATTCCTATAATTTATACAAGATAGGACTGATCTACAGCCCTAAACCAGGAGATCAGGAGTACAACACTCCACAAAATGAATATAAACTTTGGGAAAGAAGGTAGGTAGCTTAGAGATAATTGGTATAATATTTACTACTGGAAAATAGTTTCACCTCTGTACTAATCCTTTGTAATGTGATACAGATCAGTGGAAATCATAATAACATGTCCATAAGACCTATGTGAAAACCTACAAACAACTAAAGAAAAGGTCTCAACCAATCATTGAAAGGAACTGACAGTTGCCAATTAGCTATCCCGGTACAGCCCTTTTCAGCCAATACACATTTTTTACATCTAGAGGTAATAGCATTACAGATAACAAAAAGGCATAAACACTAATGATGGGCGAGTCCTAAATTACTCGGAATCGCTTGACTCTAGCGAGTCCGAGCCCGGGACTCGCTACTTGTTGCGAGTCTAGTGAGTCCAATGTTAATGAATGGGGAAGCGAGTAATAGCGAGTAATGTGCGATTTACAAATTGCAGATGTGTCTCGGAAGCTTCAGGCTCTATCTGCTAGGACTCGTTACTCTGCGAGTTTCCCAGCGTTTACTCACACAGTAACCAGCCCAATGCTAATCAATGGCAATCCGAGTTTTGTCAGAGACTCTGACAAAACTAGGATTGCCATTGTCTTGCATTGGACTCGCTACTGTGCCAGTGATAGCAGGGAAACTCGCAGAGTAAGAGCTGTCTGCTCTGTGCAGCTCCAGGGTCCTAGAGCACGTCTGCTGCCTGATGTAGCAGAGCTGAGATTATTCTCAGTCTGCTCATTCCCTGTGCATATGTAAAAGAAAAAACAACAACAGCTTGTAGTGCGCCTATACACATGGGGCTGTTAGCGGGCGGTTCTTTTGCATTTAAACTCACCTGGTCTGGTTATAAACCACAGCCCGTAGATAAGCTTATTAATTTGAAGCAGCAGAATCCTCCGGTTCCGTCCTCGTGCTTCCTACGAGGTCTTCTCCGGGGAAGCACTAGTGCCGGGCGGCGTCACGTGTCTAGTAAAGGGGCCGATCCAGCTGGCGTCTTTTCAGGTCCTCTCCCTCCTCTGCAGCTCACTCCACCACTCTCCCCATAGGGAGTCAGAATGATACAAAAAGATGGAAGCGTGATGTATGTTTGGGCGCTGAGGTAAGGAAGATCTCTGATGCTGGCTTCTTTTCCGGACTTTATTAAAATAATTGCAGTTATAATTATTCAAGCTTAAGGCTCTCAAAACCCACGATGCATTTCGACGTACACACACGTCTTTCTCAAGTGAATGAGAGCCCTTCAATTCCTCCTATCTTATATTCCCACCCCTCAGTTATCATTGGTTCCTATTTTTAACTCAATAGTTACCACAATACCAAGTTACCAACCTCACTATAACATGCATAATTTAAAATACATAACATTATAACACCAAATGTAATGATGGTGTTATAATGTTATGTATTTTAAATTATGCATGTTATAGTGAGGTTGGTAACTTGGTATTGTGGTAACTATTGAGTTAAAAATAGGAACCAATGATAACTGAGGGGTGGGAATATAAGATAGGAGGAATTGAAGGGCTCTCATTCACTTGAGAAAGACGTGTGTGTACGTCGAAATGCATCGTGGGTTTTGAGAGCCTTAAGCTTGAATAATTATAACTGCAATTATTTTAATAAAGTCCGGAAAAGAAGCCAGCATCAGAGATCTTCCTTACCTCAGCGCCCAAACATACATCACGCTTCCATCTTTTTGTATCATTCCCTGTGCATAGACATCTATATTTATGCACAGGGGATGTAGCAGAGAGGACATCGCGTTTTGGACTACATCGGACGGAAGAGGACTTTTTTAATTAAAGATGGAGTCCCTAATGGCTTTTTTTTTATTTCTAATAAAAAATTTTCTCTGTGTTGTGTTTTTTTTAACCCTTTATTGGAGATTCTTAGTGGCCGGGTCAAACCTGGCCTGACATTAAGAATCTCGGGCTTAATACCAGCTTGTATAACAAAGCTGGTATTAACCCCTTTATTACCCAGCGTGCCACCGCCACCAGGGCCGCTGGAAGAGCGGGGTTCAGCACCAAGGATGGCGCTTCAATGAATGCGCCATCTTCTGGGGCGGCTGCGGGCTGCAATTTGCAGCGGGGGTTGCCCAGAAAGCTTGGGCCTCCCTGCGCTGTGGATTCCAGCCCCCAGCTGCTTAGCTGTACCTGGCTAGACATAGAAATTGCGCGGAGCCCCACGCATTTTTTTTTTATTATTTCATGAAATTCATGACATAATAAAAAAAGAAGGCTCGTCTATATTCTTGTGTCCGGCCAGGTACAAATAGGCACCTAGGGGTTGGGGGCAGCCCGTCGCTGCCTGCTGGATCCGGCTGGTTCCAGAAATATGGCGAAACGCTTCTGCCAGCCTGAGAACTGCGGTCCCCAGGAATCTGCCCGAGGGCCGCAAAAAAGTCATCGAGGGCCGCATTCGGCCCTGGGGCCTGAGGTTCCCCACCCCTGATCTAAATTAACAAACACCTTGCCTAAAGCCAATCAATTTTATATTATAGATCTCTGGGAAAGACCACAACACCTGGTCCGCATTTAATACAATATAATCCCACTCCCGGTCATTTTAAGTACACCTTGTATATCGCATCTTTATACTCTTTAGAGGTCAAGAGATATCTCACACCGATCAGAGATACACCCCCTTCTATCTCAACTCATGTTGTATTTTGTATTGTGTGTTTTTATCACTTAATCTATAAACATCCCAAATACGGGTTGAACAGACAACAGAGTGCACCTTATTTATAGCCAATAGAGAAAAAAGGGGGTGTGTTAGCGCTAGAAATACTCACAAGTACAATTCACATCATTTATCAACAGGAAGAGTTATACTTGGGACTCCTCCAAAATTTCTTGTAAGCAGCAACATACCTACATCAAACTCCCCTATTAAAGCCAGCTCCTGTGTAAGCACACGTATAATAAATCAGTTTTCTACATCTGCTCTATTGTGTTTTCCCATTTCTTTGCTAACAGTATATAGGCTCCATACAGTTTTAGTACTAGGAATTGAAAATATTCAACTAATGTTGGATTCGCTTTATACACTGCTCAGAAAGACAAGGGGACACTCAAACAACACAATGTAACTCCAAGTCACTCACACGTCTGTGAAACCAACCTGTCCAGTTATGACCAACACTGATTGTGAATCAATTTCTCCAGCTGTTTTGCAAATGGAACAGAAAACAGGTAGACATTATCGACAATTAGCAAGACTCCCACTATAAAGGAGCGGTTCTGCAGGTGGTGACTATTGATCATTTCTCTGTTCTCATTCTTTTTGGCTATTGTTTTGGTCACTTTTGCATTTTATCATTGCTCTCACCCCCCTAGAGGTAACATGAGGTAGTACAACCCACAGAAGTGACTCAGGTAGTGCAGCTCATCCAGGATAGCACATCAATGCAAGCTAAGGCAAAAAGGTTAGCTGTGTCTGTCAGTACAGTGTACAGATCATGGAACAGATACCAAGAAATAAGCCAGTACCCCAGGCAATGCAGAGGGGGCCATAGGAGGGGACCAACCCAGCAGCAGGACCACTACCTCCTCCTTTATGCAAGGAGGAACAGGAGGAGCAGTGCCAGAGCCATTCAAAATGATTTCCAGCAGCCACTAATATCCATGTGTCTGCTAAAACTGTCAGAAACAGATTTTATGAGGGTGGTATGAGGTCCAATATCCACAAGTGGGTGTTGCGTTTACAGCCCAAAATCATGCAGGGCAACTGGCATTTGCCAGAGAACACCACGATTGACAGATTCAACATTGGCGCCCTGTGCTCTGCACAGATGAGCACAGGTTCACACTGAGCACATGTGACAGACATGATAGAGTCAGGAGACACCGTAGAGAACGCTCTGCTGCCTGAAACATCCTCCAGCATGGCACTGGGTCAGTAATGATGTGGGAAGGTGGGATTTCTTTGGAGGGCCGTATAGCCCTTCTTGTTCTAGCCAAAGGTATTCTGACTGCCATTCGATACTAGGATTAGATCCTCACACCCATTATGAGACCATATACAGGTGCATGGGTTCCTTCTGATAGGCCTCATGTGGCTGACGTGTGTTAGCAGTTCCTGCATGATGAAGGCATTGATGTTATGGACTGGCCTGCCCATTTCCAAGACCTGAATCAAATGGATCACATCTGGGTCATCAGGTTTCTTCAAGCCACCAATCACACTTTGTACCACAGACTGTCCAGGAGTTGACTGATGCTTTAATTCAGGTGTAGGAGGATATCCCCCCAAGAGAACATTCACTGCCTCATCAAGAGTAATCCCAGGTGCACTAGGGAGGTCACACACACTACTGAGCCTCATCAGGAGCATGCCCAGGCAGCGTATGGAGGTCACACAGGCACGTGAAGCCCACACACTACTGATCCTCATCAGGAGCATGCCCAGGTGGCATAGGGTCACACAGACACGTGGAGGCCACACAAACACTACTGAGCCTCATTTCCTTGTCTTAAGGCTTTTCCACTGAAGTTGGAGCAGCCTGTAATTTGATTTTCCACTTTGATTTTGACTATCATTACAGATCCAGTCCGCCATGGGATATTCATTTTGATTTACAGTGATCACTTTTATGTTTTATTGTTCTCAATGCATTCCACTATGTATGTAATAAATAAAGATTTGTAACTGGAATATTTCATTCACTGAGATCTAGGATGTGGGATTTTAGTGTTCCCTTCATTTTTTTTTAGCAGTGTATATTATATTAAATAACTGCATAACTAGCACATTTAGCCATCATTCCTACAGCGGACTAATGTGCAAAGAACCATGTTCTACTGTTCCTTCCTAGAAGCATCGATACAATCGTAATATGGTACCAGAAGGAGTATGGTGTTATTTTTCAGATTCACATACCATCTATTGGAAGCATATAAAGTAAGAAGAAAGGTTTCCACCTCTAAACTCTTGTGCACCTTACAACAAGCAGTTCAATAGGGTCAAGACTGCCATACAAAGCGCCAGTCTTGACAATTTCCCCCATTGTCCTAGACCCTGAAATAGCTCTTTAAGAAGTTGTTTCCAGTCTTATTTTCCTTTCCAAATAAAATACAACAAAGGATTCTAGTACGGCAAATATATTCTCTATGATGTATTTGTTTTTGCCGTATAGAAACAGCCTGGAAGTGTTATGGTAATTTCCAAATGTGCCTGGGATTTTCACAAAGCTTTCTATGAGGAATCTTTAATCTAAAGACTGCACAAGGACAGAAGGTCACCATTCCTTTCAACCGTGCATAAAAGGATGTTTCACCTTCTACAGTAGAAACAGTTCTCCTTTAGTGGTCACAATACGATGCAAGTAATAAACTAGCATCATATACATGAAGGGCTGTATGCCTGTAAACACTCATAGCCACATAGTGGTCAATTATTATCTTTTTCGTTAGTATGTTCATCAGTTATTGTTGTCTTCATTTTCAATATTCTGTTTGTACATGTTGATGGGAATAAAAGCTTTTACAAATACATTAATACGTTAAGGTGGCTTTATGTATTTTTACATTGTCTCCATATCTTTTGAACTTAAAGGAGATGTAACCAATCATTATCCAACAGGAGTCACTGTGACACATTTAGCTCAGTTTCAGACTGTCAAGTATAACAAACAGTTGAAACCAGAAGTTTTCATACACTCTATAAAAAGACACATATGCATGTTTTTCTCACTAACTGATATGAAATCAGAATAAACCTTTCCCAGTGCATCGTTCATCTAAACAAACAATTATACGCAAATACAAACAAGATGGGAATTTCCAGCCATCATACCACTCAGGAAGGAGACGAGTTCTGTGTCCCACAGATGGATGTGCTTTGGTCTGACGTGCATATCAACCCCATAACAAAACCAAAAGACCTTGTGAATATGATGGCAGAAGCTGGTAAGATTGTGCCTTTATTCACAGTGAAATGAGTCCGGTATCAACATGGGCTGAAATCCACTCTGCCAGGAAGAAGCCATTACTCCAAAAGAAACTTAAAAAAAGCCAAATTAGTTTTTGCATTGCACAGAGGAACAAAAACTACATTTTTGGAGACATGTCCTGTGGTCTGACGAAACTAAAATGGAACTGTTTGGCCATAATGACCATTGTTACATTTGGACAAAAACAGAGAAGCTTGGAAGCCTTAGAACACCATCCCAACTGTGAAAATGGAGGTGGCAGAAGCATTTTGTGGTATTGTTTTGTTGCAGGAGGGATAGATGGCATCATGAGGAAAGAAGATTATGTGGCAATACTGAAGAAACATCTCAAGACACCAGCCAGGAAGTTAAACTTGGGTAGAAATAGGTCTTCAAAATAGACAATGACCCAAAGCATACTGCCAAACTGCTTACAAAGTGGCTTAAGGATATCAAATTCAATGTTTTGGAGTGGCATCACAAAGCCCTGGTCTCAATCCTATTGAAAATGTATGCAAAGCTGAAAAGGCTGTGAGCAAGGGGACCTACAAACATGGCTTAGATACACCAATTCTGCAAGGAGGTATGGGCCCAAATTCCTACAACTATTGTGAAAAGCTTGAGGAAGATTATCCAAAATGGTTGACTCAAATCATAAAATTTAAGTGCAATGGTACCAAATAATAATGAGATATATATAAACTTGTGACTTTTCAGAAAGTAAGAAAAATACCCTAAAACATTTCCTATCTCTCTCATTATTCTGGCATTAGGCAAATATTAATAATTATGGTAATCCTAACCACCTATAATGGGTAGGATTATTCTGATTATTCAATAAAAATTTAATGAATGTTATACTCTGGGGTCTGTGTAGATGCCAGAGTGTAATAAATGTAGTGTACTGAAAAATATTTTTTTACTAACTTTGCCTCTTCTATATTAACTTTGCCATTCACAGCTTCTCCCTACCTGGTCATCCAATCTCTCCTATTGACTCTTGTTTCTTTTGGTCAGGCATAGTGACCAATGTTTTTTTGGGTTGTAACTATTGTCTCAGAGATGCACATTGTGGCCGATGCTGGCTAGGCCACGAGTGACACACATCCTGGTATCCTGATGACGTGACATCTCAGTGTTATGATGGGCTTGGCTAAAGCCCTCGTCACACATAGAGAGATCGCTAGTGAGATCGCTGTTGCATCACAGGTTTTGTGACGTAACAGCGACCTTCACCAGCGATCGCGTTATGTTTGACACTTAGCAGCGACCGGGCCCCCGTTTGACATCGCCGATCATGTCGAAATGGCCTGGACCATTTTTTGATCGTCGGCTCCCACTGGCCAGCATGCATCTGTGGCGCCCAGCAAATCGAGGCATTACAGAAGAGTATTACATCCGTAAAAGAGGTGTAAATGCTCCAGCTGAAGGTGGACCCTAGGATGGTGGGTGGGACCCATTCCCAGCACTCCCACATTAGTTGAGGGTGGGAGGTTATCCCGGGAGGGGATAAATTCACCTCCAGGGTGAACAAGGAAGTCTTTGCCCTTTGGTCTTTGACCGAGAGAGATGGAGGAGGAGGAAAGGTTCTAGGAAGAATAGCTTAGTGGAACGAGACGGAAGGTCACACGGGTCAGTTACAAGCCGCACCGGAGGAAAGAAGAAGGGACCTTGAGGAGGTTCTGAAAGGGGCGGCCGACAAGAGAAGTACGGGCATTAGAGAGAAAGGGAGGTCCTCAGAGTGGAGCGTCCATACTCCAGGGGATACTCCAGTCCACCCAGGGGAACGTCTGGGCCCTAGAAACCGGCCAAAGTCCAGCTTTGCAGTCGGCAACCAGCTGTTGTGGCTTGTTCATATCCGCACCTGCCATCGAGAGGTCTCGCTTCTCACCAAAGAGGGGACCCCGGCACTACCTACCATGAGCAGCTCAGCCTCGAGTGCCACCAATAGTGCAGGTTTCAGGATTCCTAGTATTGCACAGAGTTGGATCATCACAGTGCAGGATTAATTCACTGCAATATAGAATCTGAAAACGCACTGTTGGGGCACTCGAGCCTGAGTTCGCATCACTGACCTACACAGAGCTACTGGGTATAGATCAATCAAAAGCGGGAAGAACGGACACAAGTTAGTTAACGAAGGTACACCAAGGGTTCCACCATGCCACCTGGGATCCACTTGCAGCCACCCGTTAAGCTACCTGTCTTTGTAACATCTAAAGTGCTGAGCTGTGAACTGTAACTGATGCTGCTACAAGTTTCCAGTAAAGTACCTGGGAGAAAGTGACTTTGCCTCTCCTGTGTTTCTTCTGCTTCAACCTGTTCCCTTTAGCAGGAATGCTGCCCCGGAGGTCCAGCCCTACCTATAGAGGACTTTGCCAACTAGCCGCATTACCATCTACCTCCGGCGGACTGTGGCGGCACTGGTGACCCATCACCAGAAAACAGGTGGCATCACGCGAACTGTACATAGTAAATCCCCTGTAAATATAACCCCTTTTTAGAAGTGTCACCCAGGACACGGTATCAGGCGTGGCCACCACTCCCTGTGACACAGCAACGCTACCCACAGAGCCTGATACCCGAGTACCCCAAAGCCTGGGGCTCGACATATCAGTGTGTTTGACGCCTTAACAACGACCTCGTTGGCGAACTCAGAACTCAGCCACTTAGGTCTGAATCGTCAGACTAGCTGCTGTGTGACAGGGTCCCAACTACCGTTGAGGTCGTTATATGGGTTGTTATCATTGCTGCATCGTTCAGTAGATCTGACTGCTTGACACCTCACCAGCGACCACGTGGCGACGTTCCAGCGATCTTTACCAGGTCGTATCGTTGTCGGGATCGCTGGAACGTCGCCAAGTGTAACGGGACCCTCATATCTAGTCAGCATTGGAAACACCAACAAAGACTGAAGACCAATAAATGACATTTGTTGCCACAATTGAAGAAAATAAAATGCACCACCACTAGGAGAAATTAGATGACCAGGCGGGCAATTGCTGTCAGCAGGATACGTGGGCTGTAACCCTTTCTGGGATATATGAATCCTGCAAAATGGCCATTTTAATTGATTTGTCTAAAGCACAATGCTAAAAAATAGCATTTGGGCATGTCCAAATTTGTTCTAAAATTTCAGGCAAAGTTTGTTTGCCTTAAATGCATTTGCTTATCTCTATAGCTGTCACATTTCCTAACTTTGCATTCAGGGAGGTAATCTGTTGATGTATATTCAGCTATGTAATTCTTACAAGTCCAAAATATCTATAAAGATTACTCGTGGTAGACGAGGAACTAAATCTTGTATAACAATGGAAATACAAGTCTTATTGAATCAGCAGCTCTTCCCTTTCTGTTTATGATGCTGGTAGCAAATTCATACATAAGATAGTGAATAGTTATTCCCACAAGAGTGCGAATATGTGAGCTGCTTTAAATAACGTAATACATGACTAAGAGGGAAGATACATAGAAGGTCACAGTAATCTAAATTCAAATATTCAATAACTGCATTATGTTACTACAAGAGAATATGAAATCTGAATAAGAGGAAAGAATCTATTGTTCAGAAAACCAAAGACCAATCTGCAGCGTCGCCATTCAATGCAACTTTGCATTTTAACACATTTTGGGAAATAGGAACACTGGGCACACAGTCTTTTGTTTTATCCCCTTGAATAATTTACTTTTATATCAACTAAATCAAAAGAACAAATGTAGCTATATTCTTGCACTGGAGGGTAGAGCAATACTCTGCTATGAAGTGAGTCCTTACTATGCTTTATTCTACTTTACATTATGTGGATCCATTCAAGTTCCTAAGTCATGAAAAAAATGTGATTTTTAATTAATATATACCGTAATACTTTTCTTTAGGAGATACAATAATTTCAAGCGTTATGAAAACAGGGGGCTTTACTAGCCAGAACATTGTCATGCCTGGGCCTTATTCAGGCAAGATCTTATAAAAACACATATTGTAGGGCAGTGGGCTCAAAAAAACACTCCATATCACTTTAGACAATTACTGTCACAAATTCCAAATGAAGCACTTCACACAATAGTTGAATGCCCTAAGTATTTATAGATACAGTGGCATGAAAAGGTGTTTGCCACCTTCCTGATTTCTTATTTTTTGCATGTTTGTCACATGCAAAAAGGGAAAAGGAAATCCAAACCTATAGGTACCTGTGTGGAAAAGTGATTTCCCCCCCCCCTCCAAAACATAAATTAATTGTGGTTTATCACATCTTTGGGATGCTGAGTTCAATTATCCTAGCCACACCCAGGCCTGATTACTGCCACACCTGTTCTCAATCAAAAAATATTTTTAATAAGACCTGCCTGACAAAGCGATTTAGACCGAAAGATCAAAAAAAGCTAGACATCACGCCGGATTAAAAAAAAATTCAGGAACAAATGAGAAACAAAGTAATTGAGATCGATTGGTCGAAAGTAGGTCATAAAGCCATTTCTAAAACTTTGGGACTCCAGCGAACCACAGGGAGAACCATTATCCACAAATGGCAAAAATATGAAACAGTTATGAACCTTTCCAGGAGTGGCTGGTTAACTAAAATTACCCCAAGAAAACAGCAACAACTCAACCAAGAGGTCACAGAAGACCTCACAACAACATCCAAAGAACTTGAGGCCTCACTTGTGTCAGTTGAGGTCAGTGTTCATGACTCTTCTATACGAAAGAGACTGGGCAAAAATAGCCACAAGGCAGAGTTCCAAGAGGAAATTCACTGTTGAGCAAAAAGAAGATAAAGGCTTGCTCATTATTCCAAGAAAACATCTTGATGATCGCCAAGACTTTTGGGAGAATACTCTGTGGACTGACAAGACAAAATTTGAACTTTTTTTTTTGTGAATGTCCCATTACATCTGGCGTAGAAGTAGCACAGCATTTCAGAAAAGGATCATCATGCCAACAGTAAAATATGGTGGTGGTAGTGTGATGGTCTGGCAATGGTTTTTTCTGTTTCCAGACCTGGAACACTTGCTGTGGTAAAAAGAACCATGAATTCTGCTGTTAACCAAAATTCCTGAAGACGAATGTCTGGCTATTTATTTGTGGCCTCAAGCTGATGCGCACTTGGGATATGCAGCAGGAGAATGATCCAAAACACACTAGCAAGTCCACTTCTGAATGGATTAAGAAAAACAAAATTAAGACTGGAGTGGCCTAGTCAAAGTCCTGACCTTAACGCCATAACGACAGCCGTACGTCTCTAGACGTCAGGCTGTCGTTACCCGGTGTTTGAAGTGAGCTCCGGCGTGGAGCTCACTTCAAACCTCCGACATCTCAGCTGATCTCACTGCTGAGCTGAGATGTCGGTCTAACAGCACCAATCGGTCCCCCCATCCGATCGGTGCTGTTAACCCCTTAGATACCGCCCTCAATCTCTGAGAGCGTGATCTAAGGGAGCCGGAGTGGGCAGCGCGCGCTTACCCGGCTCCCGTGGAGATCTCACGATAGTATCGCAAGATCTCCCCTGCTGACGTGACAGGCCGGGGTCCTGGCTTGACCCCGGAGCCTGTCGCTGAGCATTTCCAGGTTGTGGTTGGCAGGGGCTGCCAACCACAACAGGTCCGCGATTCTGACAGATACAGAGGAGCTACAGCTCCTCTGTAAGTGTCAGAAGCGATCGGACTGTGCAGCTGCATGCCTCTCACAGGGGCTTTGTAAAAGTAAGAATCAATAAGCAAATAAAGTTTTTACAAAGTTGAAAAAAAAACAAAAAACATAAAAGTTCAAATCATCCCCCTTTTCTCCCATCCACAATAAAAGTATTAAAAAATAAAATAAAATACACATATTTGGTATCGCCGCGTTCAGAATCGCCCGATCTATCAATATAAAGAATCAAATAATGAGATCCGTAAACTGCGTAGCGCAAAAAATGGTTCAAACGCCAAAATTACGTTTTTTTGGTCACTGCAACAATGCTAAAAAATGCAATAACGGGCGATCAAAACAGCGCATCCACCCAAGTATGGTATAATTAAAAACGTCAGCTCGAGACGCAAAAAATAAGCCGTCACCCAGCCCTAGATCCCGAAAAATGAGGACGCTACGGGTCGCAGGACATGGCGCAAAAAGTGCAATGTTTTTTTTCTCATGCTTTTGAATTTTTTTCCACCACCTAGATACCAGTAAAGGTATACATGTTTGGTATCTACAAACTCGTACTGACCCGAGGCATCACACGGTCACGTCGGTTTTACCATATAGTGCACACGGCGATGAAAATGAAAAATGACAAATTTCTTCGTCACTAAGGGGTTAATCTGATTGAGATGATGTGGCAGGATCTTAAAAAGGCAGTTCATGCTCAGAAATCATTCAACGGGGCTGAATTACAACAACTCTACAAAGATGAGTGGCCAAAAATCCTCCAGAGTGTTGTAAAAGACTCATTGTCAGTTATCACAAATGCTTGATTGCACTTGTTACTAATGCCCAGTCAATTATTAGGTTTAGTGGGCTATCACTTTTTCACACATGACCCTTCAGGTTTGAATTTCTTTTTCCAATAATAATAATAATAATAATAATAATAATAATAAAGACCTTCATTTATAAACTGCATTTTGTTTGGTGACCTGAAACATTTAAGTGTAACAAACATGCAAAAGAATAAGAAATCAGGAAAGGGGCAAACACTTTTTCACACCACTATATGTGTGTAATGTGGGTGTATTAAAACACTTAGCAATCACCATCTTCTCGGGTTTCCTTTGTCCCTCTGGTAGTCTTCTGACTGACATGACTTCAATTTCAGCTCGCACAAGAGTTTATGTGTGAACCAGAAGTAAATACAATAAAACTGGTCCATGACTTTGATGAAGCTGTTCCTAACCAACTTAGGCCTTGATGCCAAGAACCAAGTTTTCTCATCTGTCATGGCAGGAGATAGGACAGGACAGGATCTATTCACATTTTTTACACGTCATAGAAACAGGTATGAATGCTGCAAATGTGGCTTTTAGTGATGCCCAGATATAAGTAATAAGATGGCAGACATGGGGACATCTTTCATACTTATCCTAATCCCTAATCCTTTACCAGCTTTTCTACTCACCTGAAAATTTCTTCCACAAATCCCTTGTTTATAGTTTGTCCAATTTCTTCAAAAACACAAAATATTTTTCCCCATGCTGTGTGGTACTTCTAAATATGTTAAATATGTAAGTACTGCATGCCTGCTTGAGCACCTGCTTGTTCAGAGCTCAGGGGGAATTCCCTCTCAAGCTTGCTTGTGCCTGCATTTCTTTCTCCTTTTCTCTACCACTTCCGTAGCTGTTCACACTGTGATTTCTGCCCGGAAGTCTCATTAGAAATATACAATATCCCTGTAAATAATACTGATCTGCACTACTGTAACCAGTGATGATTCTACAGTAATTAAAGGTATGCTTGTGAAGAAGCAACTTTGAACCTGATATTCTGTGTTAGTATATGTGAAATAGGTAAAGTCAAAGAACTGCGTTCCCGTTTGTGGTGTTGCAGGCTCAGATCTTTGTAAAAAACAAACGTGTTGCGGAACATGTTTCCAAAATACCCAAAAAGAACATTTCCTATTCAGGTACTGCTAAACATTTAGTTACCACACATAATGGATATATTACAATGAAACATTTTCTGGCATTGAGATAACTAAATGCCCTTTTATAAAAGGTAGCTGGAAAAGGCACCTTACCTTACGTGAGGCATTCTGGATTTTGACTTTCGATATTAAAAATGAACTGTTCTTTATAGCTTAGCAAATATTGGCATGATTTTGCTTTGGTTATATTTCAGTTAGATTTGTATAACTATGTGTAAGGGTGCTGTTTTCACATTGGTGACCAGTGTATCACTGACAAATAAATAAATACTCACCTATCCTCTTTCCCTCACTGCTCCAGTCACTGCAGTGGTATGTGTTCTGCAGCTATGCACATCTTGGCACAGTGGATGTGCAGTAGTGACGTCAATGCGCGTACTGTGCTGAGATGTCAGAGTGCAGAAACAGCAGGAGAATGATGGAAGGAGTGTACTGTTCTCTCTTTGATTATTGCTTTCAACTGTATCGGCATCGATGCTGATACAGTTCAAAATGTGCTACCGGGCAAGGGGGGCCCAGTGGCAGTGCTAGCAAACTCCTGGGCCCCATAGCAATTACGTAGCCTGCATCCATTGGTGGTACACCACAGCTACAGTATGTTTATTTCCTCCTCCCTTCATTATATTTACATGGCTCTACAAACTGTGATTTCTGCCCAGATGTTCTCTTATATTAACACACACTGCACTGCATACACATGTGTACAAGTTTAGAGAAAAAAAGTTTATGGGAGGACTTCAACCATTGGTTGTTGCACAAGCATACTGCAACAACCAATGGTCGAAGTCCTCCCTTAAACTTTTTTTCTCTAAACTTGTACACATGTGTATGTAGTGCAGTGTGTGTTAATATACAGTACTCACCTACTGCTATCTTCTCCAGGATCCAGCACCATTCCGTTTCTGTTCAGAGTGATGTTCCCAATCTCAACGCTCTTCAGACTATCCAGATCATTCTATGTGCCGTGATGACCCCAGCAGCCCTAGAAGATGACAAGGCCCGGTCTCGAGTACGCCCGTCCCCAGGGTGCGACAAATTGAGTACGACCGCTCTCAAAAAATAGATCAATTATTTGCCAAAAATCTCAATTGTATAATATAAACACAGTTTGGAATGAATATGTGCAGTGCAGGTTTAACATTGCATACTATCTACATGTAGTGTCGACTCCTCTTGTTTTCTTGTGGAGTAATAAATGACCAAAAAAAGCTGACTACAAATACAAATTTCAAATATTTCTAATTCTAGATATTAGAAACACAAATAAAAAAAGAAAAAATGAACAAATACCCTAAAATAAGTAATTAGCTATAGTGCATGTAAATAAAATGAAGTGTTTAGTTAACATTATTTTGATTAGAAAAAATGTGAAAGCCATCCCACCACGTCAAGGTGACCTATATCGGGATGATCCTAGTATTGAAATATTTAAAACCTTACAATGTGTCTAGTGATATAAATGTGAATAAGGATTGAGCAGGACCAGGGCCCAACATGGACACCAGGCAGTGGGAAGCAATATAAATGTAATGTCCAGCTCAAAGAATGGGACGTCACACCCTTGTTTGCATTACTGTAAAAGAACACAAAGATTTATTTTCTTTTGTTTTTTTAGATAAGTTTCTTTTAGTTTTCTAGATATTAGAGCAAAGAAAAATTAAAAAATTGTACCCTATAAGTGGTCCCAATCCTGAGCTTTATTTCATGTACCATGTGTTTCTTTCAAAGAACATACAGTTAATTTCCGGTCTACTGTAGAATTAGGAAAATACTAGAACACCGCTTGTACTTTAGCCGTTCGCCTTATCTAAAGCTATTTTCCAAACCATCGAGTGCTGACTTGAAACTGGAGACTGTAAAATTATTACAAATTTATAATAAAATACCTCTGGGGTGTCTTTAAGTTGGGTAATGTAAAACGCAGAGACAATTAGCCTTTCCTAATTTCGGACCTCTGTTTTCCTTAGTCACTCTTTCCATTATAATTTACCTTTCAAGGCTTTGAAGGCCATAACACTTGGCTGGACTTTTATGGGTTGAGCATGTGTGGTATTTAGGTTTTCTATATTGTTAAATGGTCACTTTTATGGAGTATACATAAGGTTTTGGCTTCTCATATCAGAAGTAATATGGACGGTCAAGGAGGCGCCTGTTATAAAAATATACATAGAAAGAGCTGGTGGGCTGCTTTTTCTCAGAGTAGATGTAATGCATTCCTTCTGTTTAGGATCACTTTCCACGCTTGCATTCTTTGTGAACAAGTTATAAAAGAAATCTGATGCAGGCCAATTATTTTTACTTTCAAAGCCATTAATCAAGATCGACTGAGAGAATGAAAACAGCCAAGAAACATTTCATATGTAGCTCGAAGTGAGATTAAAATGAAACCAGATGGGGATGGACGGAGACACTAAGCATTTTTTGACTTGCGTAATAAATGTATTTTACAAATCGCAGGGCTCTTATTTTCGTACAGTAAATCAAATCGGGTTATGGCGTACAAGTGGTCTCGCTGCAAAACTGTCAGAAAATAGAACAGGACGTGTTCGTGTAGAGTAATGCTTCACAATGAAAACCAGCAGTGTGGCCTTAAAGCCTTTAATATGCAAGCTGGGCGCACCTCCCATACACATCTGTTGGATGATGTAGAGGTTCTTACTATGAGTTTACCAACGCCCAACACCCAGTACATGGCATTGCTGTATGGTTACTTGAATAGAAGAAAATGCCGGTGGCACACACCAACACTTAATAGTCCATCTTCTTTAGTTGCATAATAAATGTTTTAAAACCCAGTCAGGTAATAGGTTAGGAGAGCATATGACCCAGCATGCTCCCCTGGACTATTGCCTAACTGTGTTTTAAAGAGCTTATTCAAACATAGAATATAGACTTATAAGTGTTGGTGAGTGCCACTGATCTTTCTTCCTTTTTATACCTCATATAGACTGTTGACTAGTGATAAACAAACATTTCAAGGTTCGGATTCAGTTGCCGAACAAACCAGTAGAAGTTTGAGTTTGGTGATACTATTCAGGGCTGAACTTGATCTGAGCTGTCATTGATTGGCTGTTTGACTCTCCGCCCAAATACAGCTAGCCGTAAGCAAAACACGTCCGGGGAGAGGGGTGATTTTCTTTTCTTTCTTTTAAGGACAACACACTACTGCAAAAAACTCAGATTTTACTCCTAGTGCAAGCCAATAAGCACCAAGCGTGCCGGAGCACAGCTCTGCATGCTCCTGCACTTTGGAAATGCAAATCACCAGAACTCCAGCCCCGAACAGGTTGGCTCATGTCTACTGTTCACAGATGACAGAGCACTACCACATACTAACTAGTATGATTCAGCATTAATCCCTATTGAAAATCTGTTGAATTGAAGCGGTTGCCCTGATAGTGCCAAGCTCCACCTTCAAGATTGTAATTGCTTCATGGGTGTATAAAATCGTGGAATTTAATTCTATCTAGAATAACATCAAATCATTGTGCCTCTTCTAGGCACCTTTCCTACACTTTGGTTCTATACTGCACTGTGAGAACAGACTTAGCTCATATGCACCTACCGGGCATTATCTTCTAATGTGGTAGAGGCCGAAGCATATCTACCGGGAAGGGGGAAAGGGGAATTGGGCTTGGTCACCCTGGGTCCCCTGCTTGGATGGACTCACCTAGAGCTACAATTAAATGTAACTATATCAGCATGCACAGAGGCATGGGGTCCCTCATAGGGTGTGTTGACACTGTAGGAGCCATCATACAGTGTGTGGACAATTATACAGTGTGACAGTGCTACTGTGGCAGGTCATCAAAAAGTGTGAAAGCTATTATACACTATGGAGGCCATAATACGTTGTGGATGCTACTGGGGGGGCATTAAACTGTGTATTGTGGGAGCAGTGGAGCTATCATACTATGTATAGGAGCTGTGTCAACATCATTTTGTGTGTAGGGAGGAGCTGCGGGCCCATGATACTGTCTATAGGAAGGAGCTGTGGGTCAATCATACTGTGCATAGGGGAGCTGTGGGTCAATCATACTGTGTATAGGGAGCAGCTATGGGACAATCATGTTGTGCATAGGGAGGAGCTGTATATGAGAGACTCAGGAGACATTATTAAATATTATGTGGGCACTTAAGAACCATTATAATTGTAGGGGCAATTAGATTACTGTGTCCATCAAAGGTGAACATGGGGCATTATTACTTTCTAGGAGCAAAATGTGAACATTTTCTAGAGCACCTTTACAGAGCATTAATATTTTTTGGTGGTGATTTTACCATCTACAGGGCACAAATGACATATTTTACTTTGCAAGGGACATAGTGGTGGCATTATTATGTGGTGCACTATGAGGATCAGTATTTTTGTACAACACAACAGGTGCAGTTATAGGGACACATACAGCAGCAGCAGCAGCTCAGTTTTGGATTTTTTTGTAGGATCAGGATTTTTTGCAGGTTGTGAATAAATGAGGACAGTGATGAAAATCTGAGAAATCAAATGTGTTTCTATTGTAATCTCTGCTGACAAGTCCTGGCTGGAAGATGTCGTCATGTCGGTCTGTGCAAGATGGAAATGACGGGAAAAACGAACGACTCCATAAGAAAGAACATCAGCTGTAAGTCACTGTATAAAACTGTACTGTAATCTCTTGTAAGTTCTGCAGGACCAGTATCTACCAATATAAGGTCACCATATGGTGGAAAAATCAGTATCGCTCTTTGAATAGAGATTTGTTTTCAGTTACAGCGCAGCCATCTGCTGAGATTCCCCAATACCCATAATTAGGCTGCGCCACCATAGTAGCAATCAGGGCTTCGTGGTTAGGGTTCCACCCTGATTTCTCAATCCCGCAAACTGACCCCTAATTAGGCCTTCAGTGCCAGGTACTATAGCAATCATGTGACTGCTATCTGTGCGCAATCATATTTGCATTCTTGCATCAACTCTTATATGGGCCTGTACTATGGAGCCATGTGATTTTCATGTGTCACAGTATTATGCCAAGTTACATTCACACCCCAAGAAGAGTATAACTTACATACATACTGATGGAGCATGCCACAAAAAGTCCCCAATGTGTCTCTGTATGAAACCAGAGGCGCACAAAAGTACCTCTTTATAGGTGACCTACAAGAACTACAGAACAAATTGCTTTGTGCATGAGGCCTTTGATTGCAGATTGCTTGACATCCTATGAAATCTGTTCTAGATTATGCTTGAGATAGGAAAATTACAATGTGAACTTTGGTGGAAGCATGGTGGCATTTTCTGAACAAAGATGTCAAATTCATTTCCAGTCTACAGTATAGATACAGGTTGCCTAGTGTGACATAAATTAAAACCAATTAGAAGCAATTAAAATTTGGTGGTGACTAAAGATGAGCAGACCTATCGAAGTTCGGGTTTGAGCGATGCTGCCAAACTTTTTTTTTTGGTGCACTGTTCGGGACCCAAACCTTATTGAAAGTCACTGATTGGCAGTTCAGCCATAAGCGAAACACTTCCGGGGGTGGTAGAGCAGAGATATATTTTTTTTATTTTGGACACACCCTATACTCTAGAACTGTGCTTTTAATCCCAGTATAAGCCGATCAAAAACTGCACACAGCTCACATTGGGCCAAGCATCAACTGTACCTGACCATAGAGATGCTCCTTGCTCCATTGCTTTACAAACATAAAGCAAGCGAACTCCGAACCCAAACAGGTTTGATCAACATCGGGAAGTTGGGTGACCCCAACCAAACCGAACCTTCCTGTCTACAACAGCAGGCTACTGCCATTTTGTGTCTGTTGAGCCCGTAGAAGTGTCAACCAACATAAAAAGACTGCGCTATGCTATGAAATAATAAAGATTTTTCCATGATATGGTGAGTGCCATCATCTTCACTTTAAAATACAATGTTGACGGTGTGATGCGGGTCCGCGCTGCTATAGAAACAACGAAGTCCAATCTCCAGTTGCTAACAGTTTATTGGATCCATCCTATGTGTTTCAGAGCCTGCTATGCTCCTTCATCATACCAGGCTCTGAAACGCAGACATTCCCTGATAAAGGAGCATAGCAGGCTCTGAAACGCAGACATTCCCTGATAAAGGAGCATAGCAGGCTCTGAAACACAGGCATCCCTGATGAAGGAGCATAGCACGGTCTGAAACGTGGACATTCCCTGATAAAGGAGCATAGCAGGCTCTGAAACGCAGACATTCCCTGATAAAGGAGCATAGCAGGCTCTGAAACGCGGACATTCCCTGATGAAGGAGCATAGCAGGCTCTGAAACGCGGACATTCCCTGATGAAGGAGCATAGCACGGTCTGAAACGTGGACATTCCCTGATAAAGGAGCATAGCAGGCTCTGAAACGCGGACATTCCCTGATGAAGGAGCATAGCACGGTCTGAAACGTGGACATTCCCTGATGGAGGAGCATAGCAGGCTCTGAAACGTGTGACATTCCCTGATGAAGGAGCATAGCAGGATCTGAAACGCAGACATTCCCTAATGAAGGAGCATAGCAGGCTCTGAAACGCGGACATTCCCTGATGAAGGAGCATAGCACGGTCTGAAACGTGGACATTCCCTGATGAAGGAGCATAGCAGGCTCTGAAACGTGTGACATTCCCTGATGAAGGAGCATAGCAGGATCTGAAACGCAGACATTCCCTGATAAAGGAGCATAGCAGGCTCTGAAACGCAGACATTCCCTGATGAAGGAGCATAGCATGGTCTGAAACGTGGACATTCCCTGATGAAGGAGCATAGCAGGTTCTGAAACGTGTGACATTCCCTGATGAAGGAGCATAGCGGGCTCTGAAACGTGTGACACTCCCTGATGAAGGAGCATAGCAGGCTCTGAAACGCGGACATCTTTGATGAAGGAACATAGCAGGCTCTGAAATGCGGACATCCTTAATGAAGGAGCATAGCAGGCTCTGAAATGCGTGACATTCCCTGATGAAGGAGCATAGCAGGCTCTGAAACACGAACATCCCTGATGAAGGAGCATAGCAGGCTCTGAAACGCATAGGATGGATCCATTAAACTTTTAGCAACTGGAGATTGGACTTTGCTGTTTCTGTAGCAGCGCGGACCCGCAACACACCATCCCCTTTGTATATAAATTTCCTACAACGTTGCACACGGAAGTGTGTGTCTCCCAGCAGCTACTATTACGTGTTTTTCAAACTGGTTGTGTGTCACACAACCAGAGAAGGTGAGCAGTTTTATATAGCGGCTTCAGAGCCAACTGTGTTACAACGATAAGACCCTATTGCGCTTGCTTCCTTTGCAGTGATTAGATCATCTTCACTTTTACTACTTTGGATATTATCTGGAGCTGAAGTTTACATAGTCAGCGTAAATTTCACTTTTCAAAAATGTAAAACTACATATGGTCCCATATTTTATTTATTTTCTATCACTTAATTCTTTTTGGCATTTTTGTATTGTGACATCATTATAAGAATTAGCCGTACCATATCCACAGGCGGGTACTCTGGGTTCAGGATATTGTTTAATGTGCTCGGCCTTTAAATCTTAGGATCAAACAAGTGATGCTAATGGAAATCTATATTCTATTTTTACATAGAAAAATAAATACCATGGAGAGTTCGGAGCTCGGAGCTGTGGCATAATGGAGAAGGAATCTGCACTTAATCAACAGCTCACAACAATGTCCAGAAACAGTCTGGCAACATATGTAGGATGTGTAAAGCCAAAACATTCATTATCTGACTATGTGCTGATGAAACACAGTGCAGTCTGTATTCCAGTAATTCATCTCTGATAGGAAATCCACGATTACTGTATACGTTTGTGCAAAGGGCAACTCTAGTATATGGTGCATGCACAGAGCCTGTGTTAAGAGTCCCTGCAGTACCGTACTAAGCAGTGTCTCATGGGAAGAATATCGCTATAATATGGCGCCTGATAAAGGAAAACAGCAAACAAAAGAACTCTATATACCTCCATATGTAATTGGATCCATAGAGAGGTAGAGCAGCGTCCCATACACTTCTATACATGGGACCCTGCAACTCAGAGATGGTACAGAGCCCAAATAATCATGAGCATGACGTCTAAAAGGCCAGACTTATATAAGTTTAATGACAGGAGCAAAAGACTGTATTACATAGGATTCTACCGTGTTTACGGAGCTTAACACTAAATCCCCCAAGCCTCACACCATTCCCCTAAATAGGCTGCAGTGTGTAATACAATAAAACATAAAGGACGACTTATATATGTATTAATTCTACTATACAGATTCTCTATGCGGTTAAAAAAAAAGCTTAGGAGGGTAAAAAAAATGTAAAATATATAGAAAATGGTAAGTAAAAAAGATGAAAAAAGGGTAAATATTATTTAATTAGCCCAGGCAGAAAATAAAAAAAGTTGTATTTTTCAAATTATAAGATGCACTTTTTTCCCCCAAAATTGGGGGTAAAATGGGGAGCATTTTATAATCTGAAAAGCAGCATAGCTGCCTACTGGAGAGGGGCATGTTGGAGTGAGGTCACAGGAGGTAGGCACGTGGTGGTGGATGTCAGCGGTGGCACAGTGGGGCAATGCTACCGGTGGCCTAAAGTTGGGAGGAGGGGGTGACATGTTATCACTGAGTACATCTCCCAGTTGACCGAGAACTTCATTTGCACCTGTGCTACCTCTGCAGCCATTTTCTTTCACCCATACCGTGAACTGCCAGGAGATGTACCCCGTAATAACCTGCTGCCAGAACAACCCCTCCTCCCAGCCTCAGGCCTCCCCCAGTATTGCCCCACCATGCAGCCGTTATCATTCCCCCCCCCACCTCCATGACCCTGCATCCACCACCACCCCCCACCCCCTGCTTATGAGTTACATCGGACTATAGCATGGAGCCCATTTTTAAATTATTTTTTTCCGTAACTCAATCTCAAAATACAGTATCTGGTTATTAAATGAAAATATATGTTTGTACCGTGGAAGCCAGTAGACAGAAAAGTATTAAAAACTGAGAGTCCTCAGTGGTTGATACCTTGCAATGGCTAACTGAAAAGATGGTCATAGATAGCAAGTTTTCAAGACTCTAAGGCCTCTTCTTTAGGCTAGTACAAGACAAAATCTGATGTAACACATACACATAAGACAAGTGTGGTGGAGCAGAACTGGAATGTTCAACATGAGATGGGGTGAGACAGTAAATATAGGAACAGTTCATGATAACAAGTGTGAAAGTTTTATTGTCCTGGAATTGAGGTCTGTTCAAAGATATGATGCTCCCAAATGCCCTTTCATTTGATGTAAAAAGACATGAATCCATGTGAAACATTCATTTTTTGGTCATTAAATGTTCACTGTTCTTTCAGATACCGATCTCATTTGATATAAAATGTGATTAATAGACAATGTCAAATTCGACAATTAAATCACTCTAAAGTGGCAACCACTTAGTGTTTTTCTACTGTCTAACTTTCTGCCCACTGCCTGTTGTCAAGTGTAATCCATGTAGCAGCAGAGATGTGATGATGGATAGAAAGATCGGGTCTTTGACTTTCAACTTCAGCCTTACTTTCTATCAAACAGCATGCATGTATAATATAAAAGTGGATGTTATTAGCGGGATATAGCTATTAATAGTTCAATGGTGGAGTATGTAGGAACGGAAGTTCCTGTACTGCTGGCCGATGCTGATGAATTAGAAGCGCTTACCTAGAAAGACTGGACAGTAAATTATAAACCATGACTATAGTTCCTGGACAAATTACATTATATGTTCTCCAAAATCAGTTTTAACTTATTGTTCAGGCTTGTCTGTAAGGATAAGTACACTTTGCGTGCAAAAATAAGTGAATTATTACATAGAAAAGCATTTCCCTAAAAAAAAACAAATGGCAAAACATTAACTATTACAAATTCTAAAGTTATTTTCTATTACATTTTTACCTCGTTATAGAAAATATCTGTGATTACCAAAATGGTGACAAAAATATTTTTGAGATTTTACATTGCAATGCGAGAAGTCCCTACATATATACTGAACAAAAATATAAAGGTAACACTTTTGTTTTTGGAACACAGATCAAAAAGATTGTTCAATGATAACTTCTCCATAAGTAAAACTCTAATTTATTGAAAAAAATCTTAAAAACCCAAAATGCCATAAAAACAATTTAATCTGCTGTGCAGAAAACCGACGCATTTCAGCAAATTGCTATGACTAAGGCACTTTGCCAAAACATGTTGGTTTTCTACACAGCAGATTAAATTGTTTGTATGGCAATATTTGACTTTTGTCACAATCTCCACACTGTCCTTGTCTGCTTTGTTACTATTGTGTGGAAGCTGTCAGTATGTTTTGGTTTTGCTGGGTCTGTGCTGCAATCATCTGTGTTCACTTCCCTTGATAAGTCCTCTACTTAAGCATGCTAGCTCCTCAATCCGGTGTCAATCATACACTTGCTGCTGCCTGTGTAAGACTGATCTCTCTGTGCTCATTGCCTGATCCAGCCTGAGTTCTTTCCCTTTCCTGGACTTTGACCATTCGCCTGTGACCTGACTACTCTTTTGCTTGCTCCCTGTAAACTGTCTTGTCTTTCTGGTTTTCCTGTCCCTGGTTCGTGAATTGGATTTCGTCTCTGACTACCCCTTGTTGTACTGCACCTTTTCCTGGACCTGACCTCAGGTCGTTTGACCTCCCTTTACTTATCCAGTGAGTAATACTATAATATAATTACTATCTGTAATTGTAGTCTTATCTCTCCACTTCTGAAACTATTTATTAATGTAGTGACTCGCGTCACAGCTTTTAAGATTTTTCAATTAAATAGAGTTTTTACTTTTGGATAAGTTTTTGCTGGGCAACTTTTTGGCATCTTTGTTGATTTTTCTTAAAGCCTGGACCTGGGCAGCTCCATATGGATCTCCTCCATCTGATACAGGTGTTACAAGGACAGATGAGCTCTTCCAGTCCGCCCCTCCCTCTGTGTGGTCTACTTTTGTTTTTGCTCCCATCTTTCATGAGATGAAATGAAATGAGTGGATGAAAGAGTGGTCTTTTATTGTGGCTAGCCAAAGGCGCACCTGTGCAATAATCACGATGTCTAATCAGCCTCTTGATAATCTATCTACCTCACAGGTGTGTCATATCTTAGCAAAGGAGAGGTGTTCACGAAAGGTACCATCACACACCGCCACATGGCTTCCATATCGCCGGCAATTTGATGTGAGCGCACACGTTTTGGGCACTTTTTTCTGATTGCTGTGGAACTGTCACAT
Source organism: Allobates femoralis (assembly GCA_033576535.1). Classification (NCBI taxonomy): domain Eukaryota; kingdom Metazoa; phylum Chordata; class Amphibia; order Anura; family Aromobatidae; genus Allobates; species Allobates femoralis. The sequence goes on along the minus strand of JARQOC010000005.1, from coordinate 78,950,395 downwards.
GTAGCTATCTAGCGTGTGATCTTTGGCCATCCTGCATCCAGGAAATTGCCTGCAGAAGACTGGAAGCGATCTCCCCTTCACACATTGCCGCGTCACACGCCACAATCGTAGCAGTGATGTGGCCATTCTGTTTTGATAGGGACATGCTAGAGTGTGTTTCACCGCGCCCCTATCACTGCGATTGGTGGACAGAACTGCGTTCCCATTGGTCATCAAATAAGGCACCTTGGACACGGCCAGCCAATCGGAACACAGTATCACCCACCAATCGCCGCAGAGGCGGCACAAAAACACACCATCCAAGCACGCATACAGGATTAATTTCAGGATCACTGTTTACTTCACTATTGCCCTGTGACACGCCACGATGCGCTGAAATCACCTGGTGGATATCTCCTGATTTCTCTGCAGCGCAGGGCAATCAGGCGACGCTCCACCAGCGATTTCTCGCCGAATTGCTCAGTCACACGCCACTACGCACATGCAATGTGGTTTCCACATCGCCGAATTCGGGAATTGCCAGCGATAGCCGGCGATATGGATGCGTGTGACCGTACCTTAAGACAGATTTAGACAAATTTGTTAATAACACTTGAGGAAAAAAGGCCTTTTGTGAACATAGTAAATGTCTTAGATTTTGAATTTGGCTTATGAAAAATTGGAGCAAAAACAAAAGTGTTTAATTCAGGCTAGGGTCACACTTGCGTTTTTTTTTAAAAAACCTGATCCGGTTTTGAGCTTTTAAAAAGCTCAAAACCTGAGCAGGAAATGCTCCTCATAGGAGCCTATTATAAAAACCGGATTGCTTTACAAGCAATCCGGTTACCGCATCCGATCCGGCTCTGCAGCCTGCATGAAAAATAATGCAGGCTGCAGTTTTCGGAGCGGTTCTCTGACCTGCAATGCGGTAACCGGATTGCTCAGGATGTGTAATCTTGAGCAATCCGGTAACCGTACAGTTTTATTAAAAAATAATAAATATTATTAATAATTGTGCCTATAATGTCTCTAGGGGGTGCCCCCCCCAGAGACATACCACCCACTCAGCTGCGCATATAGTGAGTTAATTGCTGATGTACAGTAAGCCAACTCCTGTCGGCTCTGTACATTTTTATGAATGAAGCCGTCTGCTCCCCTGTGAGCAGCGCTCATACTATACGTAATGTATAGCAGCAGGGATGAGCAAACTGTACGGTAACCGGATTGCGGTTACCTCCACACATTTTTGTGAAAAAATGTGTGGGACCGCAATTGCGTTCACCACATCCGGATCTGAATGCGGTGAACGCAATTCTATTTTAAAGTGTGCCCTAGCCTTATATTCCGCCCCTGAATTAGATATTTTTTTTTTGCTAGAAAAGTTGCACATTTTTACTCAAAACATAATTGTAAAAACTGTTGTTTGATGAATTTCTCTGCTCGGCGACATTCACACATGGCGTTAGTGACAAGATTTCTTCTGGATTACAAGAGGCACTAAACATTTTACATACCACAGCTTTATATATATAATATAATATAATATTATAAAGCTGTGTTATGTGAAATGTTTAGTGCCTCTTGTAATCCAGAGGAAATCTTGTCACTAACGCCATGTGTGAATGTCGCCGAGCAGAGAAATTCATCAAACAACAGTTTTTACAATTATGTTTTGAGTAAAAATGTGCAACTTCTCAAAAGCCACTTTTCTAGCAAAAAGTATCTAATTCAGGGGTGGACATATCATTGGTGCAAACTGTAGATGCATCGGCCCCAGGGTTCCAGTGTAGTCAATGGCGACGCAGGGCTGGCATGGCTGGTCATGCCCCCGCTGGCTCCACGGTACAACAGTTCAGTTCCTTAGTAGCCTCATTAAGTAACAAACTATTCACAAAGTCAATAAACTTTTTAAGGTTTCTTTACTTTAAAGGTGGGGTCACACGTGGCGATTCTGGCCGGCGATGTCGGAAGCGATGTGCAGGTGCACGCTCGCTTCCGACATCGCAGGCCAGCTGTCACACGGCACGACGTTGCCGGTGACGCAGCGGCGATGTGGGCGGAGCCATCGCTCGCTGGGCTGGGCTCAGCCCAGCGAGCGATGGCTCAGGAACGCTGCGATATAGGCTGGATCGCGCCGCCAACAGTGTCAGACGGCGCGATCCAGCCTAATCGCTGGTCACAGGTTGACAGGTTTATGAACATGTTCATAAACCTGTCAACCTGCAACCAGCGATAATTTGCAGTGACCAGCGACATCGCTGTTACGTCACTTTTCGGCGATGTCGCGGGCGACATCGCCACGTGTGACCCCACCTTAACAGTTGAACATTTGAGTTGGCGGTGAGCTATTCACTTTGACACATTTGGATACAGCGTGCTCCCCTGGTCCCGGTGCCTCCACACTCATGCTCTTAAGCGTCATTAATACACACCGTGAACTCAGAGAGTCTTTTGGTAATTTTATCCCCACCTCAATATTGAGGATGTGTCTATAGGACCACCAGGGTACCACCAAACAGTATTCCTTCACTACAATCACAAAGGAGGTCCTTCCATCTTTGAACTTCTGCATAGGGCTGACCGAACGTACACTGGAGAGGACAACGACTGTCAACTCAGAATCGTTGCCTACACCAAGCACCAACACTGGGGGGAATACACTTGAATGAGGTTCTGTTCAATGGTCCAAATGTTGGGCTGATTTCCAGAGTGACCCTCCGTGTTCACATAATTTAAAGGGGCTTTGGTTCCCGATATAATCTCCTATTGGAGGAGTCTGTTGCTATGTTCCACAAGCCATTGTTATTGACTAGGTTCCGCCCACAAGGAGCACCCAGAACCACTACTATTCACTTCGCTTAGCTAAGGGTGGTTCAGTGAGCAGTCTTTGCCTTTTGTCAGTAGAGGGCCACATAGACATTATGGACTGCACAGTTTCTTAAATCAGATACAAAATGGAAGGTATCATTTGGGTAACAGGGTGACAATACTTCTGACCCTCCTATACAACCTGTGAAACAGGTGGTATTGTAGATTTTCCCAAGCTATTTGGTAGCAAAGGGCCAATATACTGTTTTTGCATAGGGGCATCTACTGTCTGTGTCTGGCAGTGATCTAATTTGTCTATTAATGTAGTCTAATGTAGACTATTAATTTGTCTATTAATGCAGCAATGGAAAAGGGGTAAAAAGTTGCTTTAAGGCTTCTAAAGATTTACCATTCAGGAATCAGAAAAGGCTGGGTGATAACTCCTGTGACTTCTGTGATAAAAGCTATAGTGATTTAAAACCTAATGTGTGCACCTTAATAATCATGTGTAATTTTCATATATGTATAATACATGTATATACAGCATATAAGGAATATTTGGGCCCCTGAGGTCAGGGTGTGACTTTGACCTCTGCCCCTTTTACAGTTACGTCAATGAGTTGTTAGAAGTTTTCTATTACTGCCTGTAACTCCAGCGTTTCTGGAGACGTTGAAGCCAAGCTCAGTTTGTGTTACGTAATCCACTCTTGTACGAATGTGCTTCTCAGCCAAGTTTTATGTTGTTATCATTTATGTAATATGTATCTGCAGCTCGTAACTGTAAATCGTAACAATCGCTGCCATAATAGTGGTGGACGTAACAATAACAACCCTGAGCTACAACATTAACCCTCAAAATGTTTATTATTATTATTATTTATTATTATGAAGCCATTTATTCTATGGCGCTTTACATGTGAAAAGGGTATACATAAAAAAGAACAATAACTAGGAACAGTACAAGGCACATACAGGTACAGGAGAAGAGAGGACCCTGCCTGTGAGGGCTCACAGTCTACAAGCGATGAGTAAGGATACAGTAGGTGAGGAGAGAGGACCCTGTCCACGAAGGCTCACAGTCTACAAGGGATGGGTGAGGATATAGTAGGTGAGGAGAGAGGACCTGGCCCATGAAGACTCACAGTCTACCCTGGATGAATGATGATACAAAAAGGTGAGGAGAAAGGACCCTGCCCATGAAGACTCACAGTCTATAAGGAATGGGTGAGGATACAGTAGGTGAGGAGAGAGAACCCGGCCCGTGAGGGCTCACAATCTACAAGGGATGGGTGAGGATACAGTAGGGGAGAAGAGAGGACCCTGCTCATGAGGGTTCACAGTTTACAGGGGATGGGTGAGGATACAGAAGGGGAGAAGAGAGGACCCTGCTCATGAGGGTTCACAGTTTACAGGGGATGGGTGAGGATACAGTCGGTCAGGGTAGAGTTGGTCATGCTGTGGTTCGGTGGACTGAGGATCAGAAGAGGTGGGTTTTTAGGTTCCTCTTGAAGGTTTCCACAGTAATAGAGAGTCTGATGTGTTGGGGCAGAGAGTTGCAGAGTACAGGGTATGCAAGGGAGAAATGTTGTATTGGTTGTGGGAAGAGGAGATAAGAGGAGAGTGGAGGATGAGAACTTGAGGGGATCATACGTTGTGTGTAGGTAAGTAACGGGAGACCATGTCGCAGAATTTAAATTATTACATTTGTCTCTGTAAATTATACAAAACATAGAAATAACACATTCTTACTGTTCAAAAAGACAAAAAAGGTATCATGCGAAGTGAAGCATACAGCAAGTTTGGGTGATTGAAGTATCCCCTCAGTTCAACTGAAGAGAATACAGATCACTGTAGAAGTCTCATGGTTGTACATTTTCTTCTCCTTTTACATAGAAAGCTAAATATAGTTAGTTTCCAGACTGCGGTGCTTTGTGGGAGATTGGAGAACAGACATGCAGTAAGAACTATCATTTCAAACAAAGTTTAGAGATGACTCTGGACATGAAAGGCATAAAGATACTCAGGCTTTCTGCATCCAGGGCAATAATTCAGTCTGGCACAACCTCCTATACACAGCCTAGGCTTTTTGAGTAGTTGTCATGTGACCACTCATACCATTTGCATACTACGGCCCTGTACCCACGGTCCGTTTTTTTATACATTTTTGCTGCTTTTTATCACCTTTTGTCACAAAAATGCTTGTATAACCTTCCAACAGCAAAGTCTATGAGAATTCTGAAATGCTGAGCCAATGATGCTTTTTTTTTCCTTGCAGATTTTGTCCAGAGAAAAAAATGAGCAAGTCAGTTCTTGGTGAATTTTTCAGCCTTACCTGCTGTTGACAATAGAGAAAAAAATTGAAAGGCCAAAACCTTCACCAAAAACGTGCAAAAAGCGCACCAAAAAAACATTGTGTAATTGGTGCCTTTCTCTGGCACAGGGTGCCGTTTAGCATCTTTGCTGCAATACCTTTCTGCCCCAAATACTCAGCATCAGCATATACACTTAAAGTCATGTGTTGACTAACAGCTCTTCCTAAATGTCTTGATGTTCATTGAAAAATTACATCCCCCTTCTTCAATGAGCAAAGAAGGAGGAGATCCTAGTTGGGCACATGACCATAAGCATGAAAATTGCATATAAGTAGAATCAGCAAGCAGAGAAATATCCTGACAGTGAGTATATTGCAAGTTGTTGGGATTTGGCATGCTCCAGGACTGACAAAATGACAGAAATCCAAACGCTAATGTTTAATAGATCAAGGTTACGCTCATACACCTACCCTTGGTGATCTCATATGGGTCTGTCAATATAGAGTATAATGGCACACTATAGAGAGTGTATCAAAAATATATTGAGTCTCAATAAGTTCACAAAAATTTATTGCCTTTGTATACAAAAAAAACTGAGAATTGTTTTCTATTCGACTTTCGACTTTTATAGCCTTGTTCACGAAATTCTCTGAAGGGTAAACGCACAATATAAGGCAAAGGGACTAATGATTCAGGTTCCTTCTAATGGTCAAATGGTTAATATACCATTGAGGCTATGAAGGGTCCAATCATATGGGTATGGTCGTGGGATGTGCTAGGTCTTTTAGAATTTTATGAGAGCCCCAACTTTTAGGATATCTTTGCCACTAGAGATCTCAGGAGGGAGATATTTCCTATCATGTTTCCTATCACAATTTTACCTATAGAGAGGAAACATGGCATGGATAGCATCATCCATCTGATTTCTTTGCAAGTGTACTTCTCTGCCTCAGAATAAACAATTCCTAGCTTTGGTGTCTTGTTCTCAGAGCAGATATCCTGTTAAAATTACCTGGTCACTGCTGGAAGTCCACTCTCTCTCTCACATCCCCAGTTATAATTACTTTCTAGATTCCCCAGTTACAATTAATCTCATGTATTCAATGTGGGGGTGATATGTCCCCTACCTTGAGATGTCTTTATGGAGTTTACAAAGACAGCCCCTAACCAGGCAATCATGTTTACAACTATGGTTGAGCCCCCTAATTGTAGCTATATGGCATCTCAGCAGATGAATATGCTGTTACTGAAAATAAATCACTGTACAAAGTCCAACACTGATATTACCGTGATCCTATAGTGGTAGATACCAGTCCTGTAGAGCAGGTGAAAAGATCAAAGTACAGTTATAAATAGTGACTTACAAATTAAGTTCTTTCTTATGGAATTGTTCACTTTTCCCGTCTTTCCCAGAACAACGTGACGACGTTTTTCAAGCACAACTTGATTGTAGAGATTACAAAAAAGACACATCTGATCTCACATTTCCAGCACTGTCCTCATCTATTCCCAACCTGCACAAACCCCTCACTCTAGTGATAATGATGAGCGATGCTGCTGTGTCACTATTACTGTTCCAGCTGTGTGACATAAAGTATAACGGCCCCACAGCTCCTCCCTATAAACAGCTCTCCTCTCCTATAAACAGTATGATGCTCCCCTACACACAGTATTATGTCCCCACAGCTCCCCTATGCACAGTATGATGTCCTCACAGCTCCCCTATAACAGTATGATGTCCCCACAGCTCCCCTATACAAAGTATGATGTCCCCACAGCTTCTCCTATACATAGTATGATGTCCCCACAGCTCCCCTATACACAGTATGATATCCCCACAGCTCCCCTATATACAGTATGATATTCCCACAGCTCCCCTATATACAGTATGATATCCCCACAGCTCCCCTATACACAGTATGATGTCCCCACAGCTCCCCTATATACAGTATGATATTCCCACAGCTCCCCTATATACAGTATGATGTCCCCACAGCTCCCCTATACACAGTATGATGTCCCCACAGTTCCCGTATATACAGTATGATGTCCCCACAGCTCCCCTATATATAAGAATGATGTCTCCACAGCTCTTCTGTATACAGTATTGTGGCACCCCTATGGCAAGGCACAACAGCGAAGTACTGCACCCCAATTAAAGGTGTGAGAGGTGATATAATATTATATAATAATTCAATATAATCCCCCAAATACCAGGCACACATTAATATGCTGAAATGAATAAGATCCGAAATAGCAGAGTACTCATATATGCAGGTAAAATAAACAAAGCAAATTAATAAATAGATAAATCAATAAATAATTATATGAAGGTTGCAAAAAAATAGGAGAAGGACATAGTAACATGTCTCCACTTCTTCCCCAAAACTCAGTATAATGACCCTCACGGTCGTTTTCACATTGTATGATGGCCCCACCCTGTATAATGACCCTCACAGTGTATAATAACCTTCACGTTGTTTAATGGTCCCAACAGTGGTCCCCATACTACCTTGCCCCGTCCTCCACTAGGCATCTATGTATATGCTTCTATATGGTATCATCTACTGATATTCATATATTATTATTATTATTATTATTATTATTATTATTAATTTTCTAGCTCCATTTATACCATGACGCTTTACATGTGAAAAGGGCATTCATAGACAAGTACAATAAACATGAGCAAAACAAGACACACACAGGTAAAGGAGGAGAGAGGACCCTGCTCGTGAGGGCTCACAGTCTACAGGTAAGGTATGTAAAACCTTCCAAAAAAACTTCTAGTTGGAAGGTGCTTTAGTTTTCGGACAAAGAGCCAGTTGATGGGTTGGGTCTAACTGGACGTAGGCTGGGAGTGGTCCTAATAATTATGGAATTTTGTATGCTGCTATTCGTTACTATGTCAGACATGCATAAATGTATGCATGATAGACCCATGTCTTTGAGAGCATTTAAGGTGTGAACATATAATAAAGATTGGAAAGTTTAAGTACTTGGCAATGGTGTAGTTCTTTGATTCGCGCTGATAGAATCCCAGAATCTTCAGAAGTAGGGAAGCCTAATTTTACACCAACTTCATATTTTATGTTCTACTACATAAGGTAGTCCGTACACTGTATGATTGCTCCTACAGTAGCACCTAAATTGTATAATGGTCTCACACTGTGTAATGGCCCACTCAAGCAGTTCCTACACCATATGGTGACTGGCCCCCATGGTAGGTCCAAAACTGTATGATGGTCTCCACGTTTTGAGAGCATCCCACAGTAGTCCCTACAATGTATGAATGGTCCCCACACAAAATGAAGGCCCCCATATTAACCACCACACTGTATGAGGGTCCTCTATACTTTATGTTGCCCCCAAATTCAAATAAAATGTTTTCATTAAAATCACATACTCACCTAATCCAAGATCCTGATAAGTTCACCAGCAAAGCTCATGCAGGCCAACACAATGATGTCATCATGCTTGCTTACACACAGGACATCAGAGTTAAAGTGCAGCCCAATGATGTCACCGCACCAGGATTCTAACATCCTATCCATGCGACGGCGCCTCGGTCAGTGTATCACATTTTGTTCTGTAGGCCGCAAGCTTAAATTTACTTGCAGTTTACAGACTGGAGAGTGTTAATGCAGAGAGATTATGTCTTCCTCTACCGCAGATATTAACTGTGTCAGGGTGTTAAGACACAGTAGCAGTGGCTCTGGGTGGGCCCCTTTGAGGAAATTATTGAATTATAATTTTATTACTTATATTCTTTCACCTTTTTTATATATTAATACAGCACCAGAGCTACCATGATTACAAAAATACAGCATTACAACCACTATCAATACAGAAATACATGACCAAAACCACTATCTGTACATAAGTACAGCATTAAGCTTAGTACAGCAACCAATTGCAATGTCAGTTAGTCCCATAAACAAATGCATTGCATTAACCTATAACTCCCAGTATGTTCTTAACAATGGTAAGGAGATACTGGGAGTTGTTGTTAGAAGCCATAATCAAACTGTGGGCCATACAGGAACTACAGCACTAATTACACGTAGTCAGTATCACAAATAAATATTTACATCCAGGTACCTTATAGGTGAAAGCTTCTCTGATTGGACTCATTCTGCTTCTTTTCTTCTCCATCTAATCCAGATACTATGATGATTTTTCACATCCACAGCCTATCTCTGTAGGACTTCCATTGTCTCTGGTTTTCTGCAGCACATCCCAACATGGAGCCTTTAAAATATCTTTGTCATTACAATGCTCATAAATAAAAATATCTGGCATCTGCTGTGCCACTGGATACATTTTCTATAAGGAAAACTATGGGGGTGCATTACACAATAAGGAGGACTATGGGGGGTTGAATTATACTATATGGAGAATTATGGGGTATACATTATACAATAAGGAGGACTATGGGGGATGAATTATACTATATGGAGAACTATGGAGTGTGCATTATACAATAAAGTAGACTATGAGTGTGCATTATATTATGTAGAGGACTATGGGGGTGCATTATGTTATATGGAGGACTATGGGGGTTTCATTATATTGTATGGTGAACTATGAGGGGGCATTTTACTATATGGAGAACTATGGGGTGTGTTATACAATAAGGAGGTCTATGGGGGATGAATTATACTATACGGAGAACTATGGGGTGTGCCTTATACAATAAAGTGGACTATGGATGTACATTATACAATAAGGCGGACTATGGGGGATGAATTATACTACATGGAGAACTATGGGGTGTGCGTTATACAATAAAGTTTACTATAGGTGTACATTATACAATAAGGATGACTATGGGGGATGAATTATATTATATGAAGAACTATGGGGTGTGCATTGTACAATAAAGTGGACTATGGGTGTACATTATACAATAAGGAGGACTATGGGGGATGAATTATATTATATGGAGAACTATGGGGTGTGCATTATACAATAAAGTGGACTTTATACTATAAAGAGGACTATGGCAGTGCATTATATTATGTAGCGATGTAGAGGACTATGAGGGTGCATTATATTATATGGTGGCCTATAGGGATGCATTATATTATATGGAGGACTATGTGGAGGGCTATGGGAGCTCATTATACTAAATGGAAGGCTATGTGGAGGCCATTATAGTTTACAGAGGTCTATTTGAGGGCCATTATATTAAATGCAAGCAATTATACAGCCTTCATACTGTGCGGAGAGCTGTGTGTTTGATAATGTGGGTCATTATACTGTGTAAATAGGTGTGGGGGCCAATAAACTGTATGTAATCTCATTATACAGAACAGAGCGCTTTGTGGGGGGAGGTGGACCCATTTGGGAGGCAGAAATTAGAACTACTGCTGTGGGTCCCATTATTTCTATGTATGCCCTCCTCATCAGACTATGCTGATGTAAAAATGAAAAAGGTTTTGGCTTTTGGAGAAACGGGAGGAAGATTCCAAAGTACAAAAAGGGAAAATCTCCCGGCTGGGAATTGGTAAACCCCATTCATTTGAATGAATTGGTGTATAATACCAGTCACAACCTATGGAGAAGAGTCACAATGTTTCTTGGTTAAAAAAAAAGCAGGCCAATTTTTCTAAACTCATATAACCCCTTTAATTTAAATAACCAACCCTTCATCCAAATTCTATAAAGATGTTATAAATGTAATACATTCTCCTCCTCACTTCTCATTGTAGCTAGCATGTGTTCATTATTTAGGTTCGAAATATGTTTCACATCATCTCATGCAGAATTAATTAACTTGCTCGGTGCCATTCATAGTCATTTTCAGCTCATCATATCTTTCATATTGGTTTGACATTTTTCCATCTTCATTTCACTTTTGCCGTCATAAAATATTAACGATGCTGTGATCACACTGGTTTTTAAGAAGAACGCAGTTTCTGCTTAACATTCAGATTATTGGGAGCATCATATGGAGAATGTGGTTATGTCTCCTATTAGGATCCTAATAATCAGCGCCGGTCATGAGCTCATTTGCATTTTTTTATTTTAAATGTAATCACTTAAAAAGAGGCTCTCATTACCGAAAAGCTACACTTGTTCATCAGAGTAATCAAACTGAAGGAAAAGGGAAAACTTCAACCACTACTGATTCATCATTAGTCAAACTATTTTGGAAAAGTTTTTAATGAATTATTACATGTAATTAGAATAGTGCAAAATATAGAAAAGACGGAACTTATTTGAATATTTTGATCAGCAAAGAAAGCTTATTAATTGTTATGTAAAAAGTTATACCTTTCCCAATATACTTGATGTGTTAGTGTGGCACCCTGCGATATGGGTAGCCACAGGACCACCTGGTGCACAGAGGGATTTCCACATCAGGTACTTAATGGACCGGAAATTCAGCCTCACCCACTGCCACACCTCCTCTTCACCCTACCCCCTATCTGTCGAGGTCCCCTAGGGCTCGGTTCTGGGACCGCTACTCTTCTCAATCTACACTCTCGGCCTAGGGCAACTCATGGAGTCCCACATCCTCCAGTAACACCTCTACGCTGATGACACCCAAATCTACCTGTCTGGACCTGACATCACCTCCCTACTATCCAAAATTCCACAATGCCTGTCCGCCATTTCATCCTTCTTCTCCGCTCGCTTCCTTAAGCTGAACATGGACAAAACCGAATTCATCGTCTTCCCCCCAAGCCGCTCCCCCTCACTACCCAACCTATCCATCGTCGTCAATGACTGCTCTTCCCTCTCCTTCAAGCCCCACATCCAGGCCCTCGCCACCTCCTGCCGTCTCCAGCTCAAAAATATCTCCCGAATCCGCACTTTTCTTGACCACAACACTGCTAAAACCCTTATTCACGCTCTCATCATTCCCGCCTCAACTATTGCAACCTCCTGCTCTCCAGCCTCCCTGCTACCTCCCTTGCACCTCTCCAATCTATTCTAAACTCCCTGCCCGTCTAACACTTCTATCCTCCCCTACTCCCCTGTCTCTCCCCCTCTGCCAAGACCTTCATTGGCTCCCTGCTTCCCCGAGATCCCAATTTAAAATCATTAACCATGACCTACAAAGCCATCACAACCTGTCCCCTTCATACATTTCCGACATGGACTCCCGATACCTACTCTCACGCAACCTGTGATCCTCCAAAGAACTCGTCCTCTTCTCCCCCCTCATCTCCTCTTCGCACAACCGATTCAGAATTTCTCCAGGGCATCCCCCATAGTCTGGAACTCTCTGCCCCAACACATCAGACAATCTCCCACCCTGGGAACCTTCAAAAGAAGCTAAAGACCCACCTCTTCTGTGAAACCTACAACCTCCTATGAGACCTGGTCCACCGCGCTGCCTCACGTCAGGCACCTCCCCCTCCTGCTGTGTCCCCACCACCCCTCGTAGATTGTGAGCCCTCACGGACAGGATCTTCTCCCCTCTATATCTGTACGACCAAACTGTCCACATTTATTGCACTTGTCCTTGTCTGCCTTTTAGTATGTAAAGCGCCATGGAATTTAATGGCGCTATATAAATGAATAATAATAATAATCAGGTACCCTACTTTGGAGCCCACTGGGACTGGGTACTCGGTACCGGACCAGGGTACTGCTGGGGATATCACGGCGGTCTTGGTCCGGACCGTGTCTCGGGTTCCGCAAGTAATGGAGGGATATTTACAGGGGATATTGTTTGTCGTAACGCCACCCACGGGTTGTGGTCAGGGTGACCACTGCTGCTGCAGAACCTCCGGGGATGATGTTAGGCTGCTGGGGATGTAATGGCTCTCTGCAGGTAGAGCTGGGTTCCCTGGGGCAGTGGTAGTAATAGTCTATAGATGGTGCTTTAATGTTGCAGGATAGGGGTAGTAGTAAAGATGATTGTAGTTTGTGAGGGCACGCATGGTTTGAGCACAAGGATCACACACACTCACGGTTTTGGAGTTTCCAAGGCTTTACTGCAGATTTTGGTAGCAGAATACTGTCCATGGAGTCTGTACCGGGGCCGGGTTGCTCCCACCCTATCTGGGTCCTCAGCTTCCCACTGCTGCGCTGTGTGTGTGTGGCCCTGCTGCCACTTTAGCTGGGCTGCTGGCCCTGATTCTCCTCACAGGTACCCCCTTTGCTAGGCAACTTGAGTCTTTCTGTGTGCTTCTGACCCCTCCGTGTTGCTTCGCTGTGGTACAGTGTAGATCTACAACCTCCACTATCCCGGTGTTTTCTGTGCTGCGTGTTTCAGTCAAAGATTCGGATCTGGTATCCGATCTCTGCACTCCTCTGGGGCGAGATATGAGGTAACTCAGTCTCCCAGATATGTTCCTCTGTTTCTTGTACTCCTCTCCTCAGACCCTGGCTTCAAGCCTGAAAGTAGTCAGTGTTCCCTGTCAGGAGCTCAGCACTGCTCCCATTTACAGGTCCTCCTCCTAGTGCTCCCTGCACTAAACTGAACTGTCAACTGTCAACTATCAACTAACTACTTCCTCTTCAGACCAGAATATATCAGGGAGCTGCTTGAGCTCCCCTTCTGGCCTAGAGGTGCTAGTCGTGTCCAGTGTTGTGTGGGGAGTTAACCCTTGTGATGTTACTGTGGCACATTAACCCCTGGGGTGCCACATTCCCCCCTAGTTAAGAACAGTACTCCAGGACTGTGGAAAAACAAACAATACAACAATTAATATTTACAGTCTTGAAAAGTGAAAATACAAAAATCACTAAATTCAAAAGAGTCCAAAAGTTCAAAAAGCAGTCTTTCCGGGGTTTAGTCTATTGCCTCCAGGCTGATAGATATATACAAAAGAGTTTTTACTACAACCAGTCCGTGGTAGTATTGTCCAATAAATAAAAATAAAAATGCAAAAGTTTGTACAGGCTAGTCTCTATAGGTACTGGGCTCTTTAAACGTTGCAAAACAAATATAAACACTTACGGGAGTCTCTGGTTTATAAGTGCAGTAGGCCTCTAGGCCCTCAGGTCACCGCATAAGAGGCCAAGTTCTTACTCTCCGTGGCTGCCACCTACACCAGGCTATCCTCACCCTTTCTATACATTTACATTCTACCGGGTTCTATTAACTTTTACACAAAAATATTTACATTTCACATTTAATTTTACATTTCAATCTGACACTTGGTACTACGCTCTGATTTGCATAATGGTGGTGTGGACGTGTACCTACTTGGAGTGTCTGGTACTATGGCAGATGGAGATCTGATTGTAGGACTGGCAAGCTCACTGGGACCAGGAATTGGTTATTCCTCTTCAGGCTCGACTTCCAGTGCGTCAGGTCTTGGGACTTCTGGCTGCACGGGTTCTGGTGTTGGTTCAACTATTGGAGGGAAAGCAATCATTGGGACTACAACTGCTCCATATAATTTGGCCATGTTTTGGGGAAATGTCCTAGAACGGTATGGAATACCTCTTTTTCTTCTTTGACAGGTTGGACCTGTACGGGTACCGTTAATTCTGGTGTCTTCAGTGTTTCAGGACCGGTTTGAGATGGTCTCTTGACACAACTGCTGATGTTCTTCCTTCGTCTTTACTTATTAGACACATTTTAGCATTGTCTAAATTGAATGGTAAGACTGTATATGGGGTGGTTTCCCACTGATTATCCAATTTGTTGGTGTGTCTCTTTCTCTTGAGAACTTGCTCACCGGGTTATAATGAGTTGCTTGAGCACATTGGTTAAAGGTTTTTTCTCTTGTCTTGCTCTAGCTTGCTGAAGATTTTTCTCTACGCACTCCTGTACTTGGCGATACTGCTGTTGACGTAGGGTATCCCAATTGGATTCTTCAACTTCTACGTCAGGTTTTAGAATACCCATATCTAAATCAATTGGCAGCTTACTGGGTCTTGCACACATAAGGTATGCTGGGGTGCAGTTTATAGAACTCACCGGGACATGGTTGTATAGAACTACCAGATCGGGTAATTTCTCTGGCCATTGATTTCTTTCTGACTCAGGTAATGTCTTCAACAGGTCAATTACAATATGGTTCATCTTCTCGCAAAAGCCATTTGTTTGAGGATGATAGGCTGTCGTGCGGATCTTCTTACAGCCGTACATATTGCAGAATTCCTGGAAAATCTCTGACTCAAAGGCTGGACCTTGATCTGCCAGGACTTGTTCTGGGTAGCCATGTGGTCTACAGAAATGTGTCTGAAATGCTCTTGCAGCTGTCTTCGCTGTCAGGTCCTTGACAGGTACCACCACTAAGATGCGTGAATAATGGTCCATGATGGTTAAGGCATAGACATAGCCTGACTGGCTTGGTGACAACTTGATGTGGTCTAATGCAACTAACTCAAGTGGTTGATTGGTTACTATGGACTGGAGTGGGTCTCTCTGTTGATCTTTTCTTCTGAGGTTGCACAGGTCACATTTTCTGCACCAATCCTCGATTGATTTTCTCATGCCAACCCAGTAGAATCTCTCTTAGGAGCACTTCCAACTTCTTACATCCAAAAGACCTGCACCATCGTGGTAGGCTTCTAAGACCATTTTTGTGTCTTGCTTGGGTCCAATTATATGCCAGACCAACTCATGTGTTTCAGGGTTGGTATGCCTTCTGCAGAGCTTCCCTTGATACAGAACAACTTGCTTCTCTCCTTCCAGAGGCATTGGGTCTCAGCTGGGCATTCTGGTTAGGGTACGCAGCTTGTTGTGTAAGCATTTCTTTCACTAGCTTCACAGCTGGTTCACTGTGATGGGGGTCAGCCCATCCATGGTGTGCTAACGGGTTGAGAGTTGCCTCCTGTTGTCTTTGGTAGATGCCGGGTTGATACTTTTCTACCTTAGAACGATGAAAGGCCGGTAGCTCAATTTCTTCCAGCTCCTCTGGTTCCTTTTCCACGTCTTTCAGGTGTGGCATCCAGGATAAGGCATCTGCGTTCCCGTTCTTGCGGCCTGCCCTATATTTGATTACAAAATTGTAGTTAGACAGCCGGGCTATCCATCGCTGCTCCAATGCACCTAGTTTTGCTGAGTCCAGGTGGGTCAATGGGTTGTTATAGTGTAGATGGTAAATTCTGCAGCTGCCAGGTAGTGCTTGAAACATTCAGTTACAGCCCAAACTACTGCCAGTAGTTCTAACTTGAAGAAACTGTAATTCTCTGGGTTTCTTTCCGTAGGCCGGGTTTCCTGCTTGCAAAGGCAATAACTCTCTCTTTGCCTCCTTGCTTGTGTGACAATACTGCTCCCAGTCCCACGTTGCTGGCATCCGTGTACAGAATGAAGGGTTGATGGTAATCCGGATATACCAGGATCTCTTCTCCTATCAGCACACATTTCAGCTTGTTGAAGGTGTCTTCCCTCTCTTCACTCCACTGGAAAGGAGGATTTAAAACCTTTTTGACTGTCCTACCAGGATGTCTTGCAGGGGAGCTGCTAACTTTGTGAATCCTCTGATAAATCTTTGGTAATAGCCTACCAGCCCAGGAATTGCCTCACTTCTTTCACATTAGTAGGTCTTGGCTAATCCATTATCAGGTGACTTTAACAGGATCCATTGATACTCCCTATTAACTCACAACCTGTCCCAGGTACTGTACCTTTGGCTTGCGAAGGTGGCACATGGATGGCTTGATTTTCATGCCGTATCCACATAAGGCCTCAAACACTTCTGTCAGGTCTTGTAGATGTTGTTCATATGTCTTGGAGTAGACTATGACGTCATCTAGGAACAGGAGGACAGTTTCAAAGTTCTTATGTCCTAGGCAGCTCTCCATCAGGCGTTGGAAGGTACCGGGTGTGTTGCAATGTCCAAACGGCATACAATTGAACTCACAGAGGCCCATCGGCATAGTAAACACTGTCTTCTCCTTGTCGGCCTCTGCCACAGGAACTCGCCAGTACCCACTAGTCAGATCAAGGGTAGAAAAGTAGTTAGCAGATTTTAATGCAGCTAATGACTCCTCAATCCTAGGTAACGAGTATGCGTCCTTATGTGTGATGCGTGTTGATCTGCCGGTAATCTACGTACATTCTCATGGTCTCGTTCTTCTTTCTAACCAACACTAAATGCGATGACCAGAGGCTACAAATCTCTCTTATTACCCCTGCAGTTTTCTTTGAGCATGTCTTTGGTGGTTTGGTAGTGAGCGGGTGGTAATGGTCTATACCTCTCTTTTATAGGCTGATGGTTACCTGTGGGTATAGTGTGCTCTACCCCTTTAATTTGCTCAAAGTCTAACGGTGTTTGCTGAATATCTGCTCGTATTATTTTACTACCCGGTATACTCCATGCTTTTGATGGTGAGGTGTAGAACTGGTACCCACGTGTAGCTTTTGGCACCAATCCTCCAGCTTTTCCCCTGAGTCATTGTCATCCGCCTGACTTGACAGGTTCAAGGGCTTGACGGCTGTGATGGCATTGTTATCAACTGTGAACAATTTAGCCATGATAGCATACTTTGGTAATGTGACCTCATCTTCATCGCAATTTAGAAGGCGTAATGGCACTCTTCCCCGATGTACTTCCACTACCCCTCTGACTGTTAGTATAGTGGGTCTACTCTCTGAGTACACGGTTTCTACCAGGGCTTGATAGTCTTGCCCTTTAATGCCTATTGCGGCTCTACACCAGACCAACATTTTTAGTTTTGGGAGGTATTACAATGGGTATTGGATCACTTACTCGTACACTGCTGATTTCACCTCCTGATATGTCTACCTGTTGTTTCATCATCAGGGCTTTTATTTCTTTGTGCAGAAGCCTCTGCTGTCTGGTTTTGGCAGTCTTAGCGATCTGCTGTAAGCAGGGACGTCGCTATGCATTAAGAATCGGGGCTGCAGCCCCGATTCTTAAGCATAGAGCCCCGAATCTCGCCGGCGTCAGCTGTCTGGGGGGCCCGGAGGTGATCTGCTGCAGCCTGCAGCCTGCCCTGCATCCTCCGATGGCTGTGGGACAGTGGGCACTGTTAATGTGCCCCTGATAGTTGGCCCCCGGGAGCCCCCCCTACGGCCCCCTCCCCTCTCACTCCTAACCTGTCACTGTGTTCAGCTATGTGGCAGACGCTCTGAGCTGCTGGAGGACCACAGATCATAGATGTCAGGACCAGGCTCAGTGCAGATGGGCATGTGAATCACATGCCCTTCTGCACTGAGCCTGCAGCTGAAGTCTATGACCTGTAGTTCTCCTCCAGCAGCTCAGTGATGATCGCGTCTGCCACATAATAGCTGCATGTAGGTTAGCAGTGAGAGGAGCCAGGCCCCCCCCGGCACACAGGGAGCCAGGCCCCCCCCCCGGCACACAGGGAGCCAGGCCCCCCCCCGGCACACAGGGAGCCAGGCCCCCCCCCGGCACACAGGGAGCCAGGCCCCCCCCCGGCACACAGGGAGCCAGGCCCCCCCCGGCACACAGGGAGCCAGGCCCCCCCCCGGCACACAGGGAGCCAGGCCCCCCCCCGGCACACAGGGAGCCAGGCCCCCCCCCGGCACACAGGGAGCCAGGCCCCCCCCGGCACACAGGGAGCCAGGCCCCCCCCCGGCACACAGGGAGCCAGGCCCCCCCCCGGCACACAGGGAGCCAGGCCCCCCCCGGCACACAGGGAGCCAGGCCTCCCCCCGGCACACAGGGAGCCAGGCCCCCCCCCGGCACACAGGGAGCCAGGCCCCCCCCCCGGCACACAGGGAGCCAGGCCCCCCCCCGGCACACAGGGAGCCAGGCCCCCCCCCGGCACACAGGGAGCCAGGCCCCCCCCCGGCACACAGGGAGCCAGGCCCCCCCCCCGGCACACAGGGAGCCAGGCCCCCCCCCGGCACACAGGGAGCCAGGCCCCCCCCGGCACACAGGGAGCCAGGCCCCCCCCAGCACACAGGGAGCCAGGCCCCCCCCGGCACACAGGGAGCCAGGCCCCCCCCAGAACACAGGGAGCCAGGCCCCCCCCCAGAACACAGGGAGCCAGGCCCCCCCAGAACACAGGGAGCCTGGCCCCCCCAGCACACAGGGAGCCTGGTCCCTATGTCAGGAACAAAAACACAGTGCCCAGGGGCCCACAGCAGAGGGGACCCCGGGGCTGCTCTGTGTTCCTGGAGTTGCACTGTGTGCCCATGGCTGAGCTGTGTGCCCACGGCTGAGCTGTGTGCCCGGGGCTGAGCTGTGTGCCCGGGGCTGCGCTGTGTGCCCGGGGCTGCGCTGTGTGCCCGGGGCTGCGCTGTGTGCCCGGGGCTGCGCTGTGTTCCCGGTGCTGCGCTGTGTGCCCGGGGCTGCTCTGTGTGCCCGGGGCTGCTCTGTGTATCCAGGGCTGCGCTGTTTATGTCTAGTGCCCACTGCTCTGCAGATCATGTATTGTGTCCAGTGCTCAGCTATTCTGCTGCAGTTGTGTGCATGTGATGGGCAGGGGCTGCAGAGCATTGCATCCCACCCCACCAGCCCTGCTCTGTGCACTGGCTACTGCATTGCACTGAGCACAGGTGTAGACTGGAGGACTCTGCTGCCGCCGGTGGGCTCTGCTGTCTGTGCTCTGCTGTCCGGTGTTCTTTGCTGTCACTGTGTTCTGCTGTCAGTGGGCTCTGCTGTATGTGCACTGCCGTCCGGTGTGCTCTGCTGTCACTGCAAGAGAAAAATTGTTGTGCCAACTGTGTGGGTTTTTTTGCTGCGGATAATGTGTGTTTTTGTTTTCATTTCGGTTCCAGACTCTACCAAATTAATGTTTCTCTCTTTTTTCCTCTATCGCCATCTCTCCCAGAAACAGACAGAGAGAGAGACAGTGTACAAGGGGGAGACTGGCACAGAGAGGGAAAACAGCGCACATGGGGGAGAGACATCATACAGGGAAGAGACAGACGCAGGGGAGAGGAACAGCGCACAGGAGGAAACGGGCACCTGCCGACCTGCCTTATTGAGGTAAGAACAGGGGGCACCTGGGGCAGGACATAGGGGCCAGTGGCCACAGACGTGCCACAGGGGCACAGGCAGCAGTGCAGGGGGCCAGCCAGGGGCACACTGGCCACAAGGGCTCACAGGAAGGACCCACCGGACCCTCAACCACCTCTAGTGGTAAGGACAGGCGGGAACCTGTTAAAAATATGAATCCCACCCTTGCAGCTGCCGCTTATTTAAATTTATTCCGAAAAATGCAGCTCAGTGGGCCCGAGCCCCGGATGTTTTTTGACCCTAGCAACGCCCCTGGCTGTAAGACAGTAATTACCTCGGAAAAACTATTTTCAATTACATTAATTCCTAGTAACATTACTGGTTCACAATCTCACCGGTCAACATCTACAATTATAATACCCTGGTTCTGCAATTCTACCTTCCCAATCTGAATGGACATTTCTCTGAACCCAACTTGCGGTATTAGTTGACCATTACTAGCCCATAAGTTCACTACAATGTCAGTTGGACCACTAGTAATGTCTGAATCAGCCCAGTACCTTTTGTATAGAACATGTGGAATCGATGTTATCTGGGACCCGGTATGCAACAAGGCATTAAAGGGAATGCCATCCAACATGATAGGTCCTCCCACGAATCTGTCATACCAGGCTGAAGGACCTTGAGAACTTACTCCTGAGAAGAGGCCCGCCTGCCCAGGAAATCCTCGTTTAAAGCACATTCCCGGGCAAAGTGACCTGGTTTCTGACAGCGGCGTCAATTGGGCTGTCCATCCGGTTGATAACAGTCGCTGGGTCGTCCTCTCGTCTCTTGGTACCTCCAAGGCCTCATCCACGGGACATCCTCCTTGCTGGTCGCCAACTCGATCTTGGGTGCAGGCTTGGATCCTCACAGCTTCTTAATGACTTTAGCCATGGAAATAACAGTATCTGTCAGGGCATCTAGCTTTTGGTTAAGGGCCTCATTAGAGATAGGCTCTCTGTGTGCTGCAGACAGATGGCTCTGTCTTTTAGCTCAGCAAATGTCATTTTAGGATTCTGAATAATCATCATACTCAGCTGTCCTCTGGGAAAAGGGGATAGGAGGCACTCTGTAAACTGGTCAATTACATTTTATCAGCTCCCAGGGCTAAGGCAGGTTCTGCTAGTTTAAGTGCTTTGAGTGCTTCCTGCAAGTTTAAGGCATAGTCTCTGGCGCTCTCCTTAGGCTTTTGTTGGCATCCAAAGAACCTTATTTTAGCCCGGGTGTCAGCACTAGATTCAAATGCTGCTTTTAGTCCAGCTACAAGATGCTCTACAGTGTCCTGATCTGTGTCCGGCCAGGACGTAACCTCCCGCTTTGCATTGCCAGTTAATTGTCCAATAATCATGCCGACACGCTGGGCTTCAGTTAGGGGGTACATCACATAGTAAGCTTGTATTTTTGTAATACAGTCATTAAGGGTGTTAGGCTCACCGGAGTATTGGGGCAGCCACATTGCTCCCAGAGTATACGTCATCAGGAGTGGCATGATGGGTGCTGCTCCTTGCGCCGTGGCACCACCAGCTACTCCGCCGTTTGCTCCTCTATTATGCGATGCTGGATTTTCGCCGGCTGCTCCGCCGCTGCCCGGCGCCGCTGATTCTTCCGGTTGCTACCGTGTTTCCCCGAAAGTAGGGCGCCCCCGAAAGTAAGGCATGCTTTGTGGGGCGCCCTACTTGCTAATATAAGACACCCCCCCAAATGTAAGGCGTACCTTTTGCGGATCACATCACCGGATCTGCGGCACTGCGGCACCGCTCCCCGTGTCCCCGCTGTCCCCACTGTCAGTCCCCGCCAGTTTGCTGTGTTCTCCGTGCCCTGGAGCTCCGGCGCTCTTTCCTGCTCTCCACCCCGCCCACGAGCCCTGCGCCAATCGCAGCGCAGGAAGCATGGGCCAGCTGACATCAGTCCTGGGCTGTGATTGGCCCAGGGCTCCTGCGCTGTGATTGGCCCTGGGCTCCGGCGCTGTGATTGGCCCTGGGCTCCGGCACTGTGATTGGCCCAGGGCAGGAGCCAATCACAGCCCAGGACTGACGTCAGCTGACCCGTGTGCACCACCAAAGCAGCACCGCAGACGAAAGAAAAGAAAGAATGTAAGAAAGTGAAAGTGTGTGTGTGTGTGTGTGAGATGTGTGTGTGTGTGAGATGTGTGTGTGTGTGTGTATGTGTGTGTGTGACATGTGTGTGTGTGACATGTGTGTGTGTGTGTGTGTGTGAGATGTGTGTGTATGTGTGATGTGTGTGTATGTGAGATGTGTGTGTGAGATGTATGTGTATGTGTGTGTGTGTGATGTGTGTGTGTGTATGTGAGATGTGTGTGTGAGATGTTTGTGTATAGTGTGTGTGTATGTGTGTGTGTGATGTGTGTGTATGTGAGATGTGTGTGTGAGATGTGTGTGTATGTGTGTGTGTGATGTGTGTGTATGTGTGTGTGTGATGTGTGTGTGAGATGTGGCAGGCTGTAGTGGGTACCGTACTGGGAGGTTGCTGCAATGGGATTTTTTTTTTGGCTAATATAAGACACCCCCCGAAAGTAAGACATGGCGGTCTTTTTGGACCCAAAAAAAATATAAGACGGTGTCTTACTTTCGGGGAAACACGCTACATCCTGTGCCCCCTTAGTTAAGGCCGACCCTCCTGTCTTCCGCTTCTGTCCGGATGTCTCACAAAGGTTCCGCGGTGCACCAGGGATTCTCTTACCTTCCGGATGACATCAGAGCGCTTTGCAGATTGCCGCTCACAATAACATGCCCCCTTTTCTTCCCGCGCATCGCGCGCTCTGTAATGGCGGAATTTCAAAATTACAGTTCTTGTGGAGCAGTTCAAATTTAGTTTGAAGAAAACTACATAGGGTCCTTCCCATTTTGGACAATCAGCCATGGTAAAGCCAACAGCTGGGGTCTGCTATTTACAGGGTGGGAAGGGCCATTTTTCATGTGTCCTCCCCACCATAAAAATAGCTAGCCACAGTTTCCCCAGAACTGGTGCTTCCATAAGATGCCCCAATCCTGGCGCTTCACCCTGACTCTTCCTGCTGCCTTGGTGCTGGTGGCAAATGGGGTAATGGAAGAGGTTAATGACGACTGAGTATTCACAGATTTCATTAAGCCCATACTCTTACAGTAAGAGAAAAGAGAAGGAGCGCAATGTGAAGCACCTCAGGGTAAACCGTATTGCAGGGAAAGCGGGGTTTCCACTCACCTTGTGGAGTTGTACTGGCTGGGTACAACTCCAGTGATAGCCTCCTGTGGAGCAATACCAAACAGGGCGTCCTCGAGAAAATCTTCGTGCCAGGGAGAGAGCAGCGTCACTTCCACCGGTCACGTGATCCAAGGCGGTGACGTCAGATAGGTCCTAGTAGTCCTCCAGACTTGGATAAACAGGTTCTTTAATAAACGATGCCTCTCTTTCAAAGCTGCTGAACCGCACGGTCCCTCAGAAGGGAGAGAAGTGCACAGGAGAAAATAGTTGCGGTTCTGATAGCGCTAAGGAAGGAGGGCAAGGGGAAATTGTTGTGGTGAACAGACCTTTATTAAAAACACGGTCCCTCAAACTCCGCTACGCGTTTCGACGTTACCGTCTTCCTTTGGAGTTTGAGGGACCGTGTTTTTAATAAAGGTCTGTTCATCACAACAATTTCCCCTTGCCCTCCTTCCTTAGCGCTATCAGAACCGCAACTATTTTCTCCTGCATACTCTTACAGTGACACTACCGGCATTTCCAAAAGTGGAAACGCCAGTCCCATCCTCGACGTTTTGCTTATGTGGACCCACATATTTAGGAGGGTGGTGTGTATTTTCTCACACACTTCATAAGCATGAGTATGAGATGAAACATTTCCTATAGAAGAGAGGATGCCGGAGATCGAGATGGAGAGAAATTCGTAAATATATTGATAAATCTTCCCCATTGTTCTTTACTGAATACATTTATCATATTCTAGAATTAACATTGATGCTTCTGAATTACCCAGTGTTTTATTCACCTTCGGCTTTCCTGCCATCTATAATAATAATAATTATAACAATAGGGATTTTCCTAACACTGCATACCACAGGTATTCTTCCAGAAATTTTGGATATTCCCAGTAAAAAGCACCAGTGAAGTGAAGCAGAACATAGAGGTGAATGTTGGGACACACTTTTACATCAATTAAAGAATCCTCAAATCCAGGACCAGACCATCAATCAAAGGACAATAAAACTATTACACTTCTCATCTCTGACCTGCCTCAGCTGCTCTTTTTCCCCCTCCCAACACTGACCCCTTTGTTCTCCTTCAAGTCACCGATGCTATGTACTGGGATTATCCAATCATGCATATGTGTATAAATATGTGTGTTCAGAATTTGTGTCATTATGAGCCTGATGAGGAGGTCTTAGGGTACCGTCACACTGTGCGACGGTACTGCCGATTTGTTAGGTGATGCAGGGGTGTGGCCTATCGGCACCGATATTGCCCCTGCATCGCCTAATGTAATTAGGCGATGGCGACGCCTTTTAGTGATTGCCTGGTTTCAGAGCAGTGCTCTGAAATCAAGCGGCCTATCTGGGGTGATGTGTATACATTGCCCCATGTAAACCCCCGACGGCGATCCGACAGGCGATGGGAGCCATAGGGGTTTTGAGACACCCCGGCGGCGATGCCGCCTGTCAGATCGCCCCAAGTAAATGGGGGACGCTGACGGGGCGCCAAAAACGTGCGCCGCCGACATCTCCAGTGGCGTCGCCAGGTCTGACATGGCCCTTAGAGTCTCAAAAGCTCGATATTTGTTACCATCTTTTCAGTTAGCCATTAAAAGGTATCAACCACTGAGGACTCCCAGTGTCTATTATTATGATAGCATTCAGCACTCTTTTTTCCCCTTTGGGGCATATCCCTACATGTCCTGACATTTTTCAGAGTGTAAAGATACATAAAATCTCCAAGAGAAATCAAAGAGAAGCAACAGAATAGAAAGGTATAAGTTTATTATGTTATTTCACTTATTCTCTGAAACATTAATATAGTGAAATTAGGGAGCAATGTTGTAATTTGCACCTTTACAGATGGTCCAATTAATTTTTTTCTCACATTAGACTTGGTTCCTCGCACCCTTCTCTGGTTTGGATGTACCATATTTCTGGTAATCATGTTCTGCCACAGTTATTTAACTTTACATAATAAACCTCACTGTTGGCGGAGGCTAAATTGTAAGCCACAAATGTAATTTGAAGCAACAAGTCTTATAATTACTGGTCTGCTTTATTGAGATGAATAGGAAGTCTCCAGCACTTGTCTTTATTATTGAGCGCCCCCTTTAGGAATCATGGCTCATAGCAAATGAGTTTGATAAAACAAAATGTAATAAAAATGATACATTTGTTAAATATATGATGGACTGGCGACACATCTGTGTGAAAGATGCTAGCTAGAAAAACATTGCCTTTCCATTTGCATTCATTAGCCAGTATGCTACTTCACATTTTAGTTACTGTTAGTGTGCAGCAGATTTCCCTTTGTCTTAATGTGTTTTCCAGCTAGCACTTTTCACACAGAGGTTTCATCAGTCCATCTTTAATGTTAGTGCTATTACATTTTCTTACTGTGCACCCTCCCCTGCCCTATAGCCATGTTAAATATCTCTATCTTGTTATAGCCTAGGTCCTAGACACAGCCTTACATGCAGGATTTTAATTGCACTTAGTGGCATAAAACACCCATACACACACTTCTACACCGCAGGTTGAGGCACAAGGTTAGGACCCGATAAGATGAGAGACCTTGACATTGGTTATCAGGCCCTCATGCCATGGCCAGTGCATCAGCTAATTGTCTCAGTTTTTTTCTCTGTATCTTGATTGAAGTAGTTTTTGCTATGCCCTTTTGCCCCATTCACACTTGAATTAGTTCTACACATTGCCACGCCATTTGCATTTATTAGCCAGTATGCTACTTCACATTTTACTTAGTGTTTATGTGCGGAAGATTTCCCTTTGTCTTAATGTTTTTTCTATCTAGCACCTTTCACACAGAGGTGTCGCAAGTCGATCTTTAATGTTGTTGGTATGTTTTGCACAGGCCTACTGCAGTGTAACCCGGAATGGTTTGTCTGGAATCTGTAGTTCAATAAGCCTTTATTAAGACAACAGGTCCAGGTTCACAGTATGGTCAGAAGTGATGGGAGGGACTGACCATCAACTTACCTGCTATGGGTGTGTCTCGGCTGAAATCATGTGACTGATTTTGGGTCACATGGTCAGTCAAGCCAGGTCCTTCAAGGGTGAACAGGACATGGTGAAGAGAGACCATGTGTGGAACATGTCAGAGCTTCAGAGAGGTAACAGACTTGAAATCCGTATCTGACAACTGACAAAGGGTCAGTAGAATTTTTATGGATATAAATATGTTATGATAAAGCCAGAGGAAGGCTCCTGTTGATGTTTATGTGCCTGGCTTATGGAGGACTGAATAAACCATATGGACATTTAAATGCAGAGTGTCGTTCCTGGTGCTACCTCGTGACCAGAAAGCTGAGTGAGTAACCCCATATGAACTATTACAGTACCCATAAATATTCTGTATCACCCACCAGTGCACTCACCGAAATACACAGTTCATTTCATTGCATTATGATATGTGTCATACTTGTAGGTGACAATATGATCTACTCGCTGAGTGACAATAACAAATCTAATATTTTGTCTATCCTTATATGTATTTCACCTATCTTTCATATGTATTTCAATACTATTTGAACAAAAAATTGTTTAAGCAAAATGAACCTGCAAATGGATCATTGTACTAATGGATTTCACATATGATAAGTGCGACCTTTCCAAGAAATCACAAGGAACACATAAAGTAACCAATTATTATGCCTGTAATTATAAGTTTAATTACTAATATACAATATTTATATCAGAAAACTTGATAGCATAAAATCTCCTTGTACCTACCGCAGAGCACTATACTATGCATGTGCGAGGAGAGAACATTGTGTGGAGTGATGTTTATTAATCATTTTAGTGGAGACTAGCAGTCTGCAAGAACACATTTTACTAAAAATATTACCCTACTCCAACATATATCAGGCCAAAATGCTTCCCATCATGAAAGCAAATGTCTGCTGCAAATAGTAAAGCTGCTGCAGAGATGGGATAGACCTATGTCCTAAAGTGTCGTGAAACATACATTTCAATATAGAATAACATATAACAGATGTGTATTACATCAATATCAGATTATATGGCAGCAGATCTCTTACAATATGTTGTAAAAGTCCCTTACTGACAAATTTAACTGGTTACTGTACTTGTAGAAAATGTCATCTCAATATCAATCTACAAATAACATTTTAAAAAGATGTGTTAACCTCCAAGAAATCATTCCAAATGGACAATTAGGAGGTGTCATCCTTGGTGTACCTAGATCCTCACTGCCTGTTGTCAAGTATAATCCATTTCTAGAAGAGAAGGTATTATGCACGTATCTCACTCATACATGGGTAATGGAAGTAGTAAAGACTACAACACAGCAAAGCCACATCAACACCCTGGTGGTCCCTGTACAGACTAGAAAATCCCTATCCATAAAAGTAATTAAACACTCCTTTAGACCTGGCTCCCTAAAAGGATTTCTTGTACCTTCTGAGGAACCAGAAGGGAGGATGCTATGCACAGCTAACCAGGAGAGGAAACGTGTGCACAGGTGTACGGAGATCCAAGGTGAGGAAACACATGCACAAAGGGAGAAAAAGGGGACTGATAAATGAAACAAAAATAACCTACCACCGATTTAACTCACTAACTATAAAATGCTGGAGGGGAACAAAGGCATACAATAGTCTTCATCTGTGTAACAACATTAATCTTAGTAAAGAAACAGGCTCACCTGGGCCATTTGAGATCTGTAACAACTACTTGTAACACATATGATATCAGAGATGTCCAGAATTGGTGGAGTGCAGTGGTCTCCCCAGCATTGCAAATCCATTAACTTGTACCCAGAAGAAAAGGGTAATAAGACCGTGCTTCCGTTCAAATAATGCAATGAAATCAATAAAGTTATTAAAAAGTCATTGGGTGATTACTCAATGAGTTTTTAATAATTCTATTGATTTCATTGCATCATTTGAACGGGAACGCAGTCCTATTACCCTTTTTTCCCATGTACAAGTTCATGATTTACTAGTTTAACTCACAAAAGAGGAAAGGTTTTGTTCAAACAAACCCACAGCAGAAATGTACTGCATTTGTTGCCCATCTAGCAGTAAAAGTCCCTTCACTGAATGGCTGGAACTCCAATAATCCACTTAGAAGTATGGCCAGCAAGGAAATGTAGTGAAAGGAGAATATGTATGTCCCCACTCAGACTGTGATAGAACAAACCAAAATGGCACACTGGAAACAGCTGAAGAGGATGAAACCCAGAAAGGAAAATTAAAGGTAATATGAACCATTAACATTTGGACTGAGAAGAAAAAGTGATCGTTAGCAGAAAGAGAAACCAACCATGGAACAACAAGTAACATGATTGAATTCTCAAATTGAGCCATGTCAGATAGTTGAATTGGATTGGATGGATGAAGATAGAAGGGAGGATAGGTCTTTGTCTTTCTGATCTTTCTCTCCTGTCTGTCTGTTAAAGTACATAAAGGCATAGCAAACCAATATGTTTTTAGTTTGAAAAAGTTAAACTATTGACAGTGCCTATTGGAAAGTGAAAGAAAGTATGTTCAAACACCTGCAGTGTTGGCAGAATGACATCGAAAGGCAACTGACAACTCAAAAAGTGTATTTTTTAAAAGACAGAGCAAGGAACGTGGGACCCATCCTATACATATCAGGATATGTAGATACAAAGCTTTTTTTCAGGAGGTTTTGGAGCCAAAACTAAGTGGAAACTCTCAAAAATCTAAAAAATTGTTGAGTTTCTGTTCAATTCCAACTACAAACATTGAAAAAAAAGACTTTTTGTGCATATGTTGGGTGCCCTTGGCCGGCTCCCAAGTTTATCAATTAGGTTCTGAAGCATCCTCATGGAGGGCCAAATTAAGTCAAGTACAGTCTTTAGAAGAAATTTACTAGAACAGTCTCGTGAAGCACAGGTACAAATGCACTGTGACAACCCGTTTGTCCCCCTTGTCCCGATTCCAACCAGCTCCTGATTTGCAACATCATTGATGCACTGTGACAACCCGTTTGTCCAATTATCCCGCCAAACCGACACCAGAAGGGATAACCACTTTCAAGGTTCAATGAACGCGCCATTTTCTGGGGCGGCTGCGGGCTGCCATTCGCAGCGGGGGGTGCCCAGAAGGCTTGGGCCTCCCTGCGCTGCGGATTCCAGCCCCCAGCTGCCTAGCTGTACCTGGCTGGACATAGAAATAGCGCGGAGCCCCACGCATTTTTTTTTAATTATTTCATGAAATTCATGAAATAATAAAAAAAAGGGGCTCCCCTATATTGTTGTGTCCGGCCAGGTACAGATAGGCACCTGGCGGTTGGTGGCAGCCGTCGCTGCCTGCTGTATCCGCTGGATACAAAAAAATACGGCAAAGCCCACGTCAATTTTCTGAAAAATCCAAAAAACAATAAGAATGAAAGGGACTGCATCTTTATTAACCCCTCAATCATGGTCGATGGGTTAATAAAGATGCAGTCCCTTTTTAGAGGATTGTTTAATGGATTTTTCAGAAAAATTTTGACGTGGGCTTCGCTGTATTTTTGTATGCCAGCCGGATACAGCAGGCCGCAATGGGTTGCCCCCAACCCCCAGCTGACTATTTGGACCTGCCTGGACACAGAAATATCGTGAAGCCCTTATTTTTTTATTATTTCATGAATTTCATGAAATAATAAAAAAAATAATGCGTGAGGCTCCGTGCAATTTCTATGTCCAGCCAGGTCCAGCTTTGGCAGCTGGGGGCTGGAATTCGTAGCGCAGAGAGGCCCAAGCCTTCTGGGCACCCCCGCTGCGAATGGCAGCCCGCAGCCACCCCAGAAAATGGCGCGTTCATTGAAGCACCATTTTCTGGCGCTGAACCCAACTCTTCCAGGGCCCTGGTGCGGTGGCTCACTGGGTAATAAAGGGGGTTAGGGCCAGCTTTGTATTATCAGCTGGCCCTAAGCTCGAAATTCATGGCGGTCACGCCAATAGTAGACATCACCGCCATGAATTTCTAGTGAATTTTTTAAAAAAAACACAACACATAGAAAAAATATTTTTATTTGAAAAAAAACAAAAAGACACTTTATTTTAAAAAAATCCTCTTCCGTCCGACATAGTCCAATCCAGGGTTTTGAAAACCGGATTCTCCCGGATAATACCGGCAGGTGCAATCCGGCGCCCAATAACATGGGGCTCTATGGTCCCGGATTGCTCCGGACCGGAGCAATCAGGGAGAATCTGGTTTTTACTTAATGCTGTGACAGCGGACGTTCTTTGCGGCCACCGCCGTTCTGTATGGCAGCTATCGCAAAGCAGCAACAAAGACACAGAAGAAGACGGAGGCCGCGGAGGACGTTGAGTGAACCGACTTCCCCCCTGCACAATAGTGCCAGCCACTGCTGACAGCAGGATCTTCTGCTCCTCCCCCCGGATCCTAAGTTAGGATAGGGTGGGGAGGTGGTGGGGGGAGCGGAGGATCCTGCTGTCAGGCAGCAGGGAAGCTGTCAGTGGCTGTTAGCATTGTTTAAAAGCCAGCGGCTTTTTACCACTGGCTTTTAAACAATGAAATGGGGAATTGCAGGTTTTTCCTCTGCTGCAAGACCTCTTTATGGGGTCCAGCAGCAGAGGAATTGCATTCCCCATTGATTTACATTGTACTCGTTACTGTGCAAGTAATCGCTAAGATACTCGCAGAGTAAGAGTAGAGCGAGTAACTTACTATTTGCCGAGTAACGAATAGTAACGAGTGTACTCGCTCATCCCTACACGTGATATATGCCCCCGTCCTACTGTTTTTAAAGAGAGGGAGAAACCTAACACATTCACCCTCTCACACACACATACCCTTAGATTGGTAAATGCACAAGAAGCAGTTTTAACTTCTACGTGATTAGGGCACTAAGACGAAGCTGTTCTACAGGAATAGAGAAAATCTCTTAAAAGCCTTTGGCCAAGGCCAATCTTTTAAAGTTCTAAAATAAAAGAAGGACAAGGAGGGGCGCTCCTGGTGTAATATCCGGTGGTCTAGTGGAGGCAAGGGGGAGATGCACTAACCTTGGTCGGTTATGCTCCGGTATAACTGCAGTACAGAGCCTACGGTGTGACTTGTGCACCCGCCGCCACTGCCAGGCCAGACAGCCGGTCACGTGTTGGATCACAGGGTTTCTGACGTCACCGAAGGTCCTCGATCCTCCTGTTATTCTCCCACAGGTCTCATAGAAGCATTCCTCCAGCAGCACCGCACACCCACCAGGGTGTTGAGACGTGTAAATTAAAGAAGCTTTAGCGGTTATTAGTGGGTGCTTGGAGATAAACCACAGAGATAGCATTTTAGTACCTTCTCTTTACTTGCTAAAATGTGGACTGGTCATTCCCCACAACATGTTTCAGCAGCTGATACTGCCTTCATCATTTGACACCTGATGTAGACGGTATCAGCTGCCAAAACATGTTGTGAGTACCTTTACACGCCCCCACAGGAAGGTAGAAACTGCCAGGCATCGGACACAATTGTGCCTTTTGCCTTGAAAAGACCGCGAAGTGGCGGCGTGTAATTCAGGAAGTTCCTTCCTGTGTCTTCGGATACCTGTGTTTGAGCCGTGCTCAAAAACAGGCAGGCATAATCCCTATGGTGGCGGCGTGTAATCCGGGCACAGGCAAGGCTTTTGCGTGGCCAAGGGAAAACCCAGGGGCGTACCACAGCGTTATGGTTACCACGCCCCATCAGCTATCATTGGTGGGTGCTACTGTGTAACCATTGGCTGCCCCTGCACAGGGCGCCATATTTAACGAGCTGACCAGTCACACTACACATTTGCAATAGCATCATGTATTAGCCAGCCTTCCTGCGCCGGCTGGCCAATCATGATGTTATTGCATTGTCCAAGCACCGTACGAGCGTCACGTAATACACAACTCTGTCACGCCTATGTAGTTACGGCGCACAATATGTACGCCCAGATTCCCTTGTGGCGGCGGCGTGTAAATCAGGGAAGGTACTCCCAGAAGGTAACCCGAGGCACCCGTCGGCACTTCCGGGGAACGAAAATACCTTCTGTGGAGCACCTTGTGGCGGCGTGTATATGCGGCATCAGGCACTGTTAGCAACCGTTGAAAACGCGCGCGTGCACGTGCGGTGCCTACCTGTTGCTGCCCTCTGTGGTGGCGTGTAAAGGTACCATAAGAGCATGCAGAAGGAAGGACCACCCACCACCAGTTTAAGATGTGAGATAGATAGTAAGGTGATCATCTATCCATCTCACACAGAATATGATGTGGAGGAGGCCTTTTGTCATATCCCGGCCTGATATTTAGAAGACCATTTACATGGTTGATCACCAACCACCTCCACAACAACCACAACCTGCCCACTCAGGCCAACTCTCCATGTCCGAATAAGGTAAGAAGAGTCAAACAGGGGCCCACAAGTAAAGGATATGATGTAGTGCTAATTCCCAATATTTTTGGAAGATTGCAGCCAAAGGGATGTTCATATCGTCCCAGTTTTAAGGGGCTCTACAAGTGCACACCCACTTTCTCTCCTACTGTCAGGACACTGAATATTTTGATGCTTTGGTGCATTCTTGTCCTTTTCCAAGATAGTGTCCTTTGCTTCATGTGCCTTTTGTTTTCCTGCTTTTATAAACTCCACCCCAGCCTCTAGTCATTTCTAGAGTACTCTGCCTGTTTCCTGCTCTTAGTGGCTTCTCCAGTTCTCTGCCCACTCTGGAAAACCCTATGTCAATCTCCTGTTGCTGCTTTTCAGAGGTTCTGCTACCTACACCTGTTGCCAGCATTCCTTCTGCTTCTGGCTGCTCGTTTTACTCTCTCCTGCGACTCTTGCCTCACCTGCCTTTGCTGACACATAAACTTGTTGCTTTATTAAGTGCTCTTTCACTTCCTATATTTAAATACATGCAGAACACAATACTGTTCTGGACTTAGTAAATGCACTGCATCTGGTTCTGGACTTTCTAAAAGACTTCCTTTCCCAAGCCTTCCTGGATGATTTAAAGTGTTATATAGACTTGAAAACATCTCCTTGTTTGGACTTGCCATAGACTTTCCTTTTACAGCATCTCCAAGTATAAATTGCACTTTTTACACTGCTACAATGATTGCATTTTCCTGTGAGGTTTTTCAACATACTTTTGTTAAGGCTTCATTCAATATCTACACTGTGTGTTTATGGACTTTAAGTATAATATAGACCTTTTTCACCTATAGACTGTGTTCTGTTGTGTCTTTGCTCCACGCTAAAAGATTCCTGAGCTATCCATTAAATCATTACACCTACAACCATTTTCCCTACACTTCATCCTCTGTTTGGCCACCTCAGTCAGTACCCCTAGGTTACCCTAGTCATTCCCCACTGTTAAGATCCAAAAGTTTGTATTACAATTTGTAATTTTTTTTTCTTTTAATATGCTACCCTTTTTATTGTTAAGTGGCAAGATTGGCCAATGTTTTTGTTTTGGAAATTCCATTTGCCAACAAGCTGGCTTTTTCCTTCTTTGGAAATGATTTGCTAGTAAAAAGAGTTGTTGAAGTTAACTATGTCCCTTTGGTGTCTGTATCTTTCTTAAAATTCAGGCCTTCCACCAAATACATTGCACAACTCAAATTTTTTGACAATAAAAATGGTTTTAATCATAGGCAATACATAAAAAATTAGAGGTAACATAAGAGTCATGATAAGGAGCTGCTGCCTCTGGCATATGTGGCGCCCTGCCATTACAGGTAGCCACAAAACCACCAAAGACATGGAAGGATTTCCAAAACAGGTACCTGCATACACACCACACCTTCCACCTCAGACCTGTAGGGGGAGCTCCACTTGCTGCCTTTAAGTGAGATACCCTATAAATACTGGTGCTGGGGGCGGAGTAAGTGAGTGCAATTCCAGAGAGGACTGTTAAGACGTCCTGGTGTGTCGGAGCCGTGCTAGGCCCAAGCCAGTAGATTAGCCTAGCCAGTGTGAGGGCCTGAGAGTGAGGTTGAAGGCAAGGCATGAGATAGACAGAGTAAAGGAGCAGACTGGAGGCAGAGAAGCCATACCAGTTCACCCCAGGAAGCAACCCAGACACCGGAGTCCGAGTCTGCAGGAGAGCATCAAGCCCAGCAGAAAACACCGGTTCACTGAGGAGACTCCAGTCTCCCGGACACCTGTCACACAACCAACAGGGGAGCCAGGGACCGCAGGGGAAGTTATAGCAGTAGCCCACACAAAGGTTCTCGACACTATGACATGGGTGAGAGAGAGACACACAGAGGAGGTCAGGCCTAGTTCTACACAGGTCAGGGAAAAGAGACAAGGAGGCCTTATTCAACACTCACTGTGGAAATCCAGAAGTGCTTCCAGACCACCTGGAACGTACCCTAGACAGTGCCTGCCATAACACCAGTAAAGGTACAGAAACGATACCCAGTGTGTATGTCAGTTTGTCCATCCCTGAACCTGACTGACCTAAAGACTGTAGCAGCGGACTGGCTGTCTAACCCTCTCCCTGTGCAAACCTACATCATCTCATCACTGCCCCATTGATGCCGCTCCGCCTGTGGGGAGCTGTACTACCCAAGGTGCCCGACCATCATCCCCGGGGTCTGGAGCAGTGTTGGTGCCTTCACCAGATATCACAGGTGATGTCACGAGACTTTATTCTTTTATTTTTATTATTTTTCCCCCTATTTACCCAGTGACCCCTAGTGTTGAGGGCCCGGGCACCGGCCACCGAGACATCACCCCAGCATTAATGCCCGGGTACCGATTTGCCTCTGAATGCATTTAAAAACCTGCTGGAATGGTATGTCTCTGGATATGGGCTACAGCAAGATGGAGGAATATTTTTGACTGTGCACCCTTCCCCTGCCCTGTAGCCTCGTCTATTCCTCCATCTTGCTGTAGCCCAGGTCCAGAGACATACCATTCCAGCAGGTTTTTAATTGCATTCAGAGGCATATAAACCCATTCTAGCAATAGTATATCGCATGTAATGATAATGTTAGGACCCGGTAAGATGAGAGCACCTTATCGCAGTGGCGCCAGTGTAGAAGCTAAGTCTCTCAATTTTCTTTTTAATCCAATACAGTATTTACTGTGTCTCTCTGCCATATACACTTTGTCTTAGTTGTACACATAGCCCTGCTATTCATTTGATAGCCATTTAACTCATCCACAGACATCTTGTTGCAGTTTGTTCCAATCTGATGGCAGGTGTATCGGACAGTGTATGCAGTGTCTGTTGCCAAAAACCGAGAGGGGATAACAAAACTAAAACAACTAGCTATCATAATTGTGAGGCAGCAACCGGGGAACCCGCTTGCAAAACGACAAGAACACGTGTTTATAAGGTTAACCAATGTCTACCCGTTTATTTTCACATATTAATCACATAACCCGGGTAGCATGTTTGACACATATCACATTGATTAACAACACTTTATATAAATACACCATACATTTACATTTAACATCACATAACACTTATATTGCACATAACGTTTTATAGTAACCCGGGACCTTTAGCCATCTCTGTCCCCATTGGAGCTCTACTAATAGCTCCCATGGTGGCTACGGCCTCCGGCCTACTTACACTATACATAAGTTACAGTACGATGATGACCCTTCCGGGTTCATAACAGGGATTGGCAAACCCTAGTAACCCGTGGGGCTGCGGCCTCCGGCCTAACCACGCGTTACCCAGTACGGGAGCCCTTCGAACCCCTGCTTCTGACCTTCGTTACATACGCCTCAACGGGCCCTGTGGGTCCCAATGGCGGTACCTGCCGCCTGGCTTTAGTCCCCCAGCATGATGATATACATTCACCCGTAGTCAGGAATCCTGCCTGACCGGGACCTTACATACCGTATGTGATCCATCATTCAAACGTCCATGGATCACACACCTGCTCACAGCCCACATCCATGGACTGTGGCCCCTCCATGGCCCATTACAGGGATTGGCAAACCATAGGGCACGGGAACCTCTACATCCGTTACCTACTGGAGCCCTCTTACCCCTGTCTCTGGCACCACAGGCACACTCACCCCATTAGAGGTCGTGGTTGAGGGACGGGTACCCTCTGCAAGCAGCAGGGCAAGCCTCCCTCTCGTCCCAAGGACGGAACGCCTCCAACATCATCCATACCAGCTGGGTCACGGTCTCTCCACATTATTATACATGGGTCTTACATAGGTCATCATCTCTCATTCAGGGCCATTACTTACGCCCTCATACACATAGTTCATCGGGTCCCTTAACTGAGTACTCTGACTCGGACCCACAGGCGGTCTATGCCCGCCTGGCACACTACATACAATTGCCTCCACGGGCTACATACATTCCGGTTCATCAGGACCTTTAACGGACTCCACTGAGTCGGTCCCAAGGGCGGTCTATACTCGCCTAACATGATTTACGCACACCAGGT
Organism: Allobates femoralis; assembly: GCA_033576535.1. NCBI lineage: Eukaryota > Metazoa > Chordata > Amphibia > Anura > Aromobatidae > Allobates > Allobates femoralis. The sequence continues at coordinate 78,913,863 of JARQOC010000005.1, read as the reverse complement.
GCACAGTTCACACTATCGCTCGGGAACTGCTTTCTTACCGGGCACGGATCCGGGTCTCGCTACCTGGGTCACAGGTTCCACCAGGCATCCCCACAGGCTCCTTTCCCGGGCGTGTTTCACCCCACGCCCGGTCTAGCGTCCACGGGTCAACCACGGCTTCCCCCTCTAGGTGCGGACACGACCACGGACCTCGGCACCGGCATGGAGCTAGCATGCTCCCATCATGTCATGCACACAGAGCCTTGGACTGCTCTGCACTCAGGCTGGTCTCAGCTTCCATCTGAATCAATCTCAGCTTCCAGGATCAATCTCAGCCTCCAGAATGAAAGAATCTCACAATCACTCAGGTGGCCGGCTCTTATCGTGCCAGCCACTCCCACATGGACACACCCCCTCAGCTGCTTGTAATCAGCCTGTCACACAGCTCAGGTTAACTCCCTGTGTTCCGGGTTGTCAGCACTCACTCCTTACATCCTATTCCTCATGGACTCCTCGATCTCATCTCACTCTCACTGCCGCTCATTAGTCTCATGAAACCTCATTGTGTTCAGGTTGGTTTACACCGTATTATCATCACAGGAAAACCGGCCAGTGTGCACAGGATCATACCTTGATCCTACATGTGATGTACCCCAGCCATGAGGATCATGCCGGCGGTGCCTCACATAATGTAAAAGAATATTTATGTATCTAGTTATAAAACATAGAGTGTAGAGTAGTGACATCATTGAGAGGAGGAGAAAAACGTCAGTGGATGCAGGAGAGAGAAGCGGTAGGTCAGCATATTATCACACTCGCACCATCCATGAAAATCTGATTTTCTTATCGCACCCATAGAAATGAATGGTCGAGTCTCAATTGATCTCAGAGCAAAATTGCAGTATGCTTGAATTTGTATTACAGACAGATTCAGTGAAAAAAATTGGTCATATGCATTATGTTGAATAACATGGTTCAGTGTGCTATCTGCTAAAAAATCGGTAACACTTATCCGATTTATACAGTCGTCTGAACGTGTCCTTAGGCCTCATTCAAATGTCCGTATTTAAATACAGATACCCAAAACTGGTACTAGAGGCTATCAGTGTTTTGCATCAGTGTGTCGTCAGTGTGACATCTGTGTATTCGTTTTTACCATCAGTTGTCGTCAGTGTTTTAATGCATGGAATAATAAATAAATTAAGAAATGAAAAGCTTCTCTTATACATTTAAATGTTAAACACATAGAGCACATTGATTGTACACCAATGCCATCCGTGTGCTGTCTGTGTTTATCACGGACCCATAGACTTGTATTGGCCCTTGACATCCATAATATCTGAAAAAAATGGACGAAATCTGCAAAAAAATACAGACATGTCAATAGCACCATAGATTATAATGGGTACATATGGTATCTGTGAAAAAAATGGATACAACATGTACGTTCAACATTAATGTCCCAATGTGGCCTTAGGCTGCATGGAACAGTCGCTCAATCATTGATCCCTACACTTTCTAATCATTTCAGTTGTGCCTGTTAACTCTATTCTTAACAGAATCCTTAAAGAGGTTGTCCAGTATAAAAAGTGATAGTTCTGCAGTCACTCTATGTGTCACTCTATGTGACTGCAGACTCATCAATCCTCCCAGTGCACACACTGTGTGCAGCAATGACTCAGGATTTCTAAGCCGGGAATGCACAGTAATTATGAAGTGTACATGACTCAGACAGAACCCGACAAGTGGGCGCGACCTTGGTCAATACAAGTGTATGGATCAAGGCCGCGGTCACTAAATGGACACGCCCACTACATACTCTTGTATTGAGTGACGTCACGCCTACTCGCCGTATTGTTGCCGGGAACATGTATACCACATAATTGCGGTCTGTTTTGGGGCTTAGTAACCGGTGAATCCTAACAGCACACAGTGCGGGCACTGGGAGGAGTGATAGTTCTGCTGTCACATAGACAAACACATAGCGACTGCAGAATTATCAGTTTTAGACCGGATAACCCCTTTAAAAATTACAAAATTTAAAAATTCCCTTTTAAATTTCAAAATGTAATTTTTCATAATATATATGAAGAGGGTCGGTATTAAACTGATATATGCTATATGAATGATATCTCATTATAGTCACATACATTGCTGCATTTCCCAGATTCTTCCCGTTTCATAATTATTTTCTATAGAGCGATTTTGTATTAACAGAATAACATTTTTGCAGTCAGGACTCCTGTCCTCATCTGCAGTGCTCAGGCATGTTCAATACAGATAAAAAACAATTTATCCTGCACACAATTAAATGTGCCCTGTCTTCAGTTGACAATAGCAATCTGCTGCAAAGAGATAATAATGTAGAAGCAAAGCAAAATCAAAGATAGGTTATCATAAGCAGACGGAAGCGGTATCACCTCCCTTTCAACCCATGGGGAAAGAAAGAAAGAGGAAATATTAGGTTAGCAGGACTCTCGGAGCTTTATTTTTGTTTAACTGCTTTAAATTCAGGACTAGCCATCCAAAGAGAATGCATTTTTCAATTGAAGTGATTTACACAGCTGCCTTATTTCAATGAAGTGCCATTCCAGGGAAGCTCGATCCAAAAACACGCCATTATTTGAAGAAGTCGCTTCATTGTTAAAGAGGAATTCATGAATAGAGCTTTGCCAGTTTGTTCATTAATGTTGCAGAAATGTATTTCAATATCAGCGACTGTACTCGTACCAGTAAGTATAGGTCTCTAGCATATCTGAACACATGATGCCAACTTAGGTCGGCTCTTACAAAATGTAATATGAATGGAGAAAAGCCCTAACATCCTCAGGCTGACAACACAACGGAAGCTTTCATTAGAAAATGACCTCGTTTTTTAAATCAGATTCTTACATTTTAAAAAAAAATATATTGCAGTTGTTTCTTTTCATATGTTTTTTTTTTTTTTAAAAATGCTAAATTGGTGGAAAAAAAAATTGGAGAATATCTGAATTCTATAGGGGATATGGCATTGTCTACGCAAGCCGTCCGGCTACAATGGGAGACCCTAAACTGTGTCGGGATTTTGTTAACCAGTGCCAATTGCTCTATAGGCGGCTTTTGATGCAGCAATTTTCTATAGTCTCTGCCAAAGTGGCTTTCCTGGCCTCTCATCTTGAGCAGGGGTGGAGAATCTCAGGCCTCGATGACTAAATTTGCGGCCCCCGGGCAGATTCTTGGGGACCGCAGTGCTCGGGCTGGTAGACACATTTTGTCGAATGTCTGCCCTTTAAATCCAGCTGCCCCAGATTTGGCCTCCCCAGTGAGGTATATGCTCCCAGCCTCTCCTGTGATGTCTAGGGCTCTAGAAAACCTGGAAAGCTAATAGAAAACCAATATGACCAATATCACCCATGCCAAAGAGAACCAGCCCCAGCCACCACAGTAGGGGTGAGTTGATTGTTTAACCAAACATAGCGGGTAATTTTCAAGTTGATAATTTTGTACGGCCCCCGAAGGATGCTAGAAATTCCAAATGACCATCGGCAGAAAAATGGTTCCCCGCCCCTGATCTAGAGGAAGAGGTACTCATTAGTATTAACCCTTTGCTGGAGAGGAATTATCCCATTGTTTCTCATTTGTCGAATTTCCTGGAGACATTTCATAAGGTGTTTGACGAACCGGGACAGGTCGCTTACAGTACTGAAGCTTCATTCAACCTCTGGCAGGTTACCCGCGCCATGGGGCAATGCACCATCCAGTTCTGCATCTTATCATCTGAACTACAATGGACTAAGGAGTCCTTATTCGGGGCATTCAGGCGGGGTCTTGATTACAATTATTACTATGGTGATGGAACCCCTTTAAGTAATTTTCCTATCCATGTATATTTGCAGGGCAATTGTCCTGCTCTTACCCATTTTGCTTCCACTTACAGCCCCCTAGGCCTTACTACGACGATGTTGCATTCATTTTTCAGCACTGAAATTTAGGTCCCCCTCGAATTTGTACAGAGTTTGGCATCCGGGGTCAAGATTGGCTTATGTCTGGTTCCCTGAACCAAATTTTTTTTTTAGTCTAGCTGAATACGCCAAACTGGAACATCCACGGGTTCTCTCATTTCTACTCTGGGCGTGTCAGAGCACTTCCAAAGTCTCTGTTTCTTACCCAGCACCGCCCTTCTCTGCTTGATTGACAGCTCTCTGTGTAGTTAGGTCAGTGAGCTCATAGTCAATAAGAGGAAGGTGGGGCTTGTTGGGGAATAGTGTCAGGAAGGCAAAGGTTTAGGAAGTGCTTTGGCACCCTCAGAGACTTTAGGGATGATTTGCAAATAAATTAAAAGAGCAATTTTTCAGTCTTGGAGCAACAAATTGCATCAGGAAAGGCGTGGATGACAATATATTTCTGAAAATAACTTAACCATGGAGTGATAGATCGTGCTGACAGATTCCCTTTAGAATACAATGACATACGCCAGGCTAGTTAATTTTATTTTATTTTTTAATAGTGGGAGTATATAATTTAAAACAATTGGTAAAATCCATTATAAACAATAATTGTCCTATGTTAACTGTAGTAAATGAGAAAATACTTGTAAAGGTATCAAAAATCTTTGTGATCCTACAACAGGGCAGTATCAAAGAAGATTCCACTTTTTACAAAGCCCCAACGTAATGTATACACTCTGTCATAGTACAAATTAGAACTTCCAGTTAATAATTACAGCTTCCATCTTGCAAGCAGCAAAGCATATTTTCAGCACTCGTGTTAGCTGGTGTCAGCAGTGAAAGGTGTCATTCCCTTGTGAATCCATAACTCTCGGGTAAACTGAATTATCTTGATTTGTGGAAATATATGCACAGCTGCTTCACTGTATTTCAACCTCACCCAGATGTGCGCTGTGCTGGCGATATTTACAATGGCTGCTGGATGCCGTAAATAAACCTCCTTATAATTATGGATGAGGACGCCTGGAATCTGACTTGCAGATCTTTAAGTTGTTGATGCACACTTCTCAAAAAAATAGGGAACACTTAAACATCACAATATAACTCCAAGCCACTCACACTTCTGTGAAATCAACCTGTCCAGTTATGGAGTAAAGGGCCCGACACACACAACAACATCGGTAACAATATCGTTGCAACGTCACCGTCTAAATGACATCGTTGCATGTGACACCTATCAACGATCAACAATGAGTCATAGATCGTAGATTTTTGAACCGGTTCATAAATCTATCGTTGGTCACGTGCTGAACATGCAGCATCGCTACGTGTGACAGTGGGAGACCAACGAACAGCGAGCTCACAGCGCCGCACAGCAATGGTGGGAGTTGGTATCCAAGGTAAACTGTGGGCAACTAAGGGCCGCACTCTGCTTCGTTACCCGCTGTTTACCTTGGATGCCAGCGTGCTCACTGGTCCGGGTCACTGGTGAGTCTGCCTGTGTGACAGTTCATCAGCGATCAGCCTTCAATGACCCAGTGATCCCCATCGTTGGTGGGATAGCTGGGACATTGAAGTGTGTAACCCGGGCTTTACCTTGATTGTGAATGTGCCGCCCAGCTTAGGGGACCGGGATACCCGGCGCAGGGTCCCTTTCCTTGGGGAAGTCACTGGTGGCTGGACCCAGGCCGTGGCCCCAGGCTGGCACACTCCTAAAAGGGGGTATTTACAGGGGATTTAGAAGTTTATATAATTTATAAAGTTTGTAGATGTTATTGTCGTGACGCCACCCAGAATAATGTGGCTATATATGGCCACCGCTGCCTTGTACTGGCCAGGGGATGATGGTGAGAGGCAGCTGAGATGGTATAGCCCTTTTCCGGGTAGGGCTGTAGGGTCCCTGGACAGGTGATGTTAAAGTTAATGATGGATGAAGATGGAAGTATGGTGAGGAGATGTTAAGGGCACAGACACTTACTTGATTCACAGCAAATTCTCTCAGCGGTGATGGTCCCAATCCTGGATAGATGGTAGCTGTTAAATCAGAGGCTGAGGCACAGATGAGGTTTAACTGGTTTACTTTCAACCAAACTATAATACAACAAGTCCCGTCTCCGGAGTCTGCAATAGGGGTTCAGTTGCTCAGGCCCCACCGGGTCCTTTACCTCCTGCTTGCGCTGTCTATGTGGCCCTGCTGCCGTGTGTGAACTCGCTGCTGGCCCAAATCTGTCCTCTCTGGGTCCCACTCAACAGGCAACTTGAGTCCTTTGTCTCTCTCTGCTTACCCCCTCCGGGAGTACTGCTGAACTCTTAGTATGTTGCTGTGTCTGGCCCTGTGAAGCTTGTTGTTACCTCACGTTTTTCCGGTTGCTGTATTGTATATAACTAATGCAGCCACGGATCCGGTATCCGTATCTGCGCTTTTTATCTAGGGTAGATAATGATGCTACCCGATTCTGAAAGTGTTCCTCTTATCAGTTTTCTCCTCCTCAGACCGATGGCTTGGCCCTGGAAATTGTCAGCCAGTCCTCAGGAACTCAATGCAGCTCCTGTCACTCTGAGCTCGTGGCTCCAACTGTCTGAAAATTTACCTCAAACCAGTGTTTTATCTCTAGGGAAGTCTCTGGTGTCTCTGGAGCTCCCCCTACTGGCCAAAGGTGGTAGTGCAGTGGCTTGGCTTTCTAAGTGAGTGCAACTATTATGATCTTATACTGTGGCTAATACCCGCAGGGGCGCCACATTCCCCCTTAGTTAAGAACAGTACTCCGGGACTGTGGGACAATAAACATAAGATATAACAGATAATATCTACAGAGTCTTAAAAAAAAATAAAAAGTTACAAAAACCACTCAAGTTTAAAAAAATAGAGTCTTGTAAAAAGTCACTTCAAATAGCGTCCATTAATACAGCTCTGTCCTTGAGGGCTATTTATTTGTTAGGAAAGGCACTGCAATTAGCGTCCATTTTTCCAACAAAGTTTATGAATAATTTAAGAATGTTCAAAAAACAGTCTTTCCGGAGCTTTAATTTACCGCCTCCGGGCTGATAAATGAAGAAAAGAGTTCAAGAATATGCAAGTAGTTCATACAGAATAGTCTCTGTAGGTACTGAGCTTTTTAACGTTACATCTAATAACTACTGATTAACAACTAAACAAGTTCCTTTCAGATATTTCTGGTTGAAATATCTATTTACATTTGGTAGTCTGCATATCTTGCTGGTAATTGACCCTGAATACTACGCTGTGATCTGCGTAACGCTTGTGTACTGGGTGTACTCAATGTGATGGTGTGAGTGGACGTATACCTAGTAAGTACTTCTGGTTCTGCTAGGGATAATTCCACATTTGTGGGGTTGGCAATTCCACCGTGTCCAGGACTATTATTACTAGGAATTTGTTCTTCCTGTCTTGGGACTTCTTGTGGTACAGGGTCTGCTTCTAATTCTATTGGTCTTGGGGCTTCTGGTATTACAGGCTCTGGTGTTTGATAGAAGGCCATCATGGGAACTACTACTGCACCATTGTAGGTTGGCCAGGTTTTAGGAAAGTCTCCTAAATAGGTGTGATATACTCCATCTTGACACTAGTACTGATGTTAATCCACCATCTTTGCTTATAAGACACATTTTAGAATTGTTCACTCTCATTGGTAAAACTGTATATGGGACGGATTCCCACTGATTGTCCAGTTTATTAGTGCGACGGTTTCTCTTGAGCACTTGATCACCAGGTTTTAATGGGGTTGCTAGAGCATTCTGGTTGAAGTATTGCTCTTGTCTTTCTCTAGTTTTCTGGAGATTCCTTTCTACGCATTCTTGCACTTGGCGATATTGTTGTTGGCGTAGGGAGTCCCAGTTGGAATCCTGCACTTCTGCGTCAGGTTTTACGATGCCCATTTCTAGATCTATTGGTAGCTTGCCAGGTCTTGCACGCATAAGGTAAGCTGGGGTACAGTTTGTGGAGCTTACCGGGACATTGTTATAGAGGTCTACCAAGTCAGGCAATTTCTCTGGCCATAGGTTTCTCTCTGTCTCTGGTAAAGTCTTTAAGAGATCGATTACAATATGGTTCATTTTTTCGCATAAGCCATTTGTTTGCGGATGATAGGCTGTTGTACGGATCTTCTTGCAGCCATACATATTGCAAAATTCTCTGAAGATCTCTGATTCAAATGCTGTGCCTTGGTCTGCGAGTATTTGTTCCGGATATCCATGGGGTCTGCAAAAGTATGTCTGGAACGCCTTAGCTGCTGTTTTTGCAGTGAGATCTTTCACGGGCACTACTACCAAGAAACGTGAGTAATGGTCCACTATGGTTAAAGCATAGACATAGCCGGACCGGCTTGGTGTCAATTTCACGTGGTCTATTGCTACGAGCTCAAGTGGTTGCTTGGTAACTATAGGCTGGAGTGGTGCTCTTTGGTTTTTTAGATCTTTTCTTCTGAGGTTGCACGGACCACAGTTTCTGCACCATTCTTCAATTGATCTTCTCATTCCAACCCAGTAGAATCTTTCTCTTAAAAGTACTTCTAGCTTTTTCCACCCGAAGTGACCAGCACCATTGTGATAAGCTTCTAGGACCATTTTTACATCTTGTTTAGGCACAATGATCTGCCATACTAGCTCATGCGTCTTTGGATTGGTATATCTTCTGCACAGCTTTCCTTGGTACAGAAACATTTTGCCTCTCTCTTTCCAGAGTTGATGTGTCTCTTTCGGTGCATTTTCATTGGGATACGCACTTTGCTCAGTCAGCAGTTCTTTCACCAACTTCACAGCTGGATTGCTGTCTTGAGTGTCAGCCCATCTGTGGTGTGCTAATGGGTTGAGATTCACTTGTTGATGTTTCTGGAAGGCACTGGATTGATACTGTCCTACCTTGGGACGATGGAAGGCGGGTAGTTCAATTTCTTCAAGTTCTACCGGTTCTTCTTCCACGTCTCTCAAGTGCGGCATCCGGGATAAGGCGTCTGCATTTCCATTCTTTTGGCCTGCTCTATACTTGATCACGAAGTTGTAATTAGACAGCCGGGCTATCCATCGCTGTTCCAGCGCACCTAGCTTGGCTGTATCCAGGTGGGTCAATGGGTTGTTATCAGTATAGACGGTGAATTCTGCAGCTGCCAAGTAGTGTTTGAAACGCTCAGTCACAGCCCAGACTACTGCCAGTAGTTCTAATTTGAAGGAGCTGTAATTTTCAGGATTTCTTTCAGTAGGCCGGAGCTTTCTACTTGCAAAGGCGATGACTTTCTCCTTGCCTCCTTGCTTCTGAGATAGTACTGCTCCCAGTCCCACATTACTGGCATCTGTGTAAAGGATGAAAGGTTGATGGTAATCGGGGTATGCCAGAACTTCTTCTCCGGTCAATGCCTTCTTCAACTTTTCAAAAGAATCTTCCCTCTCATCACTCCACTGGAAAGGAGGATTGCGGTTTGAAGGCTTCTTCGACTGCCCTACCAGGATGTCTTGTAGAGGTGCTGCTAGCTTGGTGAACCCTTGGATGAATCTACGATAGTAGCCCACCAGTCCCAGGAATTGCCTCACCTGTTTCACGCTGGTAGGTCTTGGCCAATCCCTTATTGCGGTTACTTTCTTGGGATCCGGTGCTACTCCTTCTGAACTCACAACGTGTCCCAGGTATTGTACCTTTGGCTTTAGAAGGTGACATTTTGATGGCTTGATCTTCATACCATACCGGGATAAGGCTTCGAACACTTCTGCCAGATCTTGTAGATGTTGTTCGTAAGTCTTTGAGTAGACTATTACATCATCTAGGTACAGAAGGACGGCTTCAAAGTTCTTGTGTCCGAGACAGCATTCCATCAATCGCTGAAAGGTACCGGGTGCGTTGCAGAGTCCGAACGGCATACAATTAAATTCACAGAGACCCATTGGTGTGGTAAATGCTGTCTTCTCTTTATCTTCCTCAGCCACAGGGACTTGCCAATACCCACTTGTTAAGTCTAAGGTGGAAAAATAGTTAGCAGATCTTAAAGCAGCTAATGACTCTTCAATTCTAGGTAAGGGGTAGGCGTCTTTATGGGTAATGTGATTAATCTGCCGGTAGTCTACGCACATTCTCATGGTTCCGTCTTTCTTTTTAACTATTACCAGAGGGGCTGCCCAGGGGCTACAACTGTCTCTTATTACCCCGGCCTGTTTCATCTCCCTCAGCATGTCTTTAGCACATTGATAATGAGCGGGCGGTATGGGTCTATATCTCTCTTTTATTGGTGGGTGGTTACCGGTAGGAATTGTATGTTCTACCCCTTTAATCTGTCCGAAGTCTAATGGGTGTTTACTGAAGACCCGTTCATATTCTTCTACTAGTCGGTACACCCCTTGTTTTTGGTGGGTAGGTGTTGAATCTGTACCTATATGCAGCTGCTGACACCAATCTTCTAATTCTCCACTTGAACCATTGTCGTCCGCCTGACATGACGGATTCAAGGGCCCAATGGCTATGATGGCATTGTTGTCAACAGTGTATAGCTTGGCCATTGTAGCGTACCTTGGTAAAGTGACCTCTTCCTCTCCACAATTCAAAAGACGTATGGGTACTCTTCCCCTGTGTACCTCGACTATTCCTCTAGCCGTTAATATTGTGGGTCTACTATCAGTGTACACAGGCTCTACCAAGGCTTGGTAATCTCGTCCTTTAATACCAATGGCTGCTCTACACCATACCAGCATTTCAGTTTTTGGAGGTATCACTATAGGAGTTGGGTCACTTACCCTCACACTGCCGATTTCTCCACCTGCAACCTCTACTTGTTGCTTCAGCACCAATGCTTTTATCTCTCTCCAGAGAATTCTCTGCTGGCAGGATTGGGCAGTTTCCGCAAATTGCTGTAAAATAGTAATAACCTCGGAAAAACAATTTTCTAAAACATTCATACCTACCAATACAAAAGGTTCCCGTCGGTTAACATCAACAATTATGATACCCTGATTTTTTAATTCTGCTCTACCAATCTTAATGGTCATCTCTCTAAATCCTACTTGCGGTACCAATTTTCCATTACTAGCATATATACTTAGCTCAACATTAGATGGTCTTTTATCAATGTCTGAATCTGCCCAGTACCTCTTATAAAGGATATGTGGTATAGATGAAATCTGGGAACCAGTGTCCAACAAGGCATTGAGGGGAATACCGTCCAGCACGATGGGGATAATAGGACGTCCTCCGACGTACTTATCGTGCCAGGATGTTGGGCCTTGAAAGTTCACTCCTGCGAAGCGGCCCGCATTCCCAGGGGATCCTTGTTTAAATCACAATTGCGGGCGATGTGGCCTGGCTTCCGGCAACGGCGGCAAATAGGCTGTCCATCCAGCTGGTAACGGTCGTTGGGTCGTCCTCTCCACGCTGGGTATCTCTGGGGTCTCATCCAGGGAATATCCTCTCTGCGGTTCGCCAACTCCATCTTGGGTGTAGTCTGTGATTCTCTCATTTCCTGCATGGTTTTAGCCATTGAGGTGACAATGTCTGTTAGAGAGTCAAGCTTTTGCTGGAAAGCATCATTAACACTGGCCTCCAGGGGCTTAACTGATGTCACTGGCACTCTCTGTTGTTGAGGGGTTTCTGTAATGGATTGCTCAGGATCCTGATCCCAAAGTGCCTCTGCCTGCTGGAGACGAATAGCGCTCTCCTTTAACTGGGCAAATGTCACCTCAGGGTCCTTGAAAGTCAGCATACTCGCATGCCCTCGATGAGAAGGGGTTAATAGTCCCTCAATGAATTGATCTTTTAGCAATTTATCAGCGCCAGTGTTAAACATTGGTTCAGCCAGTGTAAGCGCTTTAAGGGCCTCCTGTAAATTCAGGGCAAAGTCTCTCACACTCTCATTGGCCTTTTGTTTGCAATTGAAGAATTTGGTCTTTGCTTTGCTGCCAGCAGTAGTTTCAAATACTGCCTTTAATCCAGCTAGAATATGCTCAGCAGTGTCTTTTAGATCAGCGGACCATGCTGTGACTTCTCGCTTGGCATTACCACTTAACTGTGCCATCAGCAAACCGACACGCTGAGCTTCTGCCATTGGAAACATGTTTAAATAGGCCAGCAGTTTTTCTTTAAAATCATCAAAAGTATTAGGCTTACCTTCATACACTGGAAGCCATGGAGCACCTGGGGTATATGGCATCAACATCGGCATAATGGGCGCTGCACCTTGCGCCGCTGTGCTGCCGAGCGCTCTGTTCTGTGATTCAGCTGCATATGTGTCGCCGGGTGTTTCGGCGTCTCCGTGCTGCGACATGTTGCGCCCCTTAGTTAATCCGGACCCTTCCGGTCCTCTGCTTCCGTCGGGATGGCGTATAATCGTTCCGCTATGCAGCAGGATTGGTTTTCCCCTTTTGCCGACGTCAGAGCTCTCAGCTTGGTGCCGCCCACAAAGACACGCCCCCTGCTGCTTCTGCTCGCCGCGAGCTCAGTAATGGCGGAATCTGAAATTTTTCAGTCAGATCAGAGCTCAGGGCTATGACACAGTTCAAATAGCAGTCTCGTGCTGTGGCAGTTATGAGGTAGTTAGTGATGATGCAATTTTACCTCAGAGGCTGGCGGCCATTTTGTTTCAATGTTAGTCAATGGGAAAAAGTCTATTTCAATGGTTTCCAATGGGAAAATCACTTTTTGATAAAAAAAAGTCAATTTTTCTCGGATTTTCTCACAATTTTCGGCATTAATCACGGCACACAGTACCCGATTTAACCAGGCACGGTAAATCCTGTTCGTGACGCCAAAGGGAGATGTGCCGCCCAGCTTAGGGGACCGGGATACCCGGCGCAGGGTCCCTTTCCTTGGGGAAGTCACTGGTGGCTGGACCCAGGCCGTGGCCCCAGGCTGGCACACTCCTAAAAGGGGGTATTTACAGGGGATTTAGAAGTTTATATAATTTATAAAGTTTGTAGATGTTATTGTCGTGACGCCACCCAGAATAATGTGGCTATATATGGCCACCGCTGCCTTGTACTGGCCAGGGGATGATGGTGAGAGGCAGCTGAGATGGTATAGCCCTTTTCCGGGTAGGGCTGTAGGGTCCCCTGGACAGGTGATGTTAAAGTTAATGATGGATGAAGATGGAAGTATGGTGAGGAGATGTTAAGGGCACAGACACTTACTTGATTCACAGCAAATTCTCTCAGCGGTGATGGTCCCAATCCTGGATAGATGGTAGCTGTTAAATCAGAGGCTGAGGCACAGATGAGGTTTAACTGGTTTACTTTCAACCAAACTATAATACAACAAGTCCCGTCTCCGGAGTCTGCAATAGGGGTTCAGTTGCTCAGGCCCCACCGGGTCCTTTACCTCCTGCTTGCGCTGTCTATGTGGCCCTGCTGCCGTGTGTGAACTCGCTGCTGGCCCAAATCTGTCCTCTCTGGGTCCCACTCAACAGGCAACTTGAGTCCTTTGTCTCTCTCTGCTTACCCCCTCCGGGAGTACTGCTGAACTCTTAGTATGTTGCTGTGTCTGGCCCTGTGAAGCTTGTTGTTACCTCACGTTTTTCCGGTTGCTGTATTGTATATAACTAATGCAGCCACGGATCCGGTATCCGTATCTGCGCTTTTTATCTAGGGTAGATAATGATGCTACCCGATTCTGAAAGTGTTCCTCTTATCAGTTTTCTCCTCCTCAGACCGATGGCTTGGCCCTGGAAATTGTCAGCCAGTCCTCAGGAACTCAATGCAGCTCCTGTCACTCTGAGCTCGTGGCTCCAACTGTCTGAAAATTTACCTCAAACCAGTGTTTTATCTCTAGGGAAGTCTCTGGTGTCTCTGGAGCTCCCCCTACTGGCCAAAGGTGGTAGTGCAGTGGCTTGGCTTTCTAAGTGAGTGCAACTATTATGATCTTATACTGTGGCTAATACCCGCAGGGGCGCCACATGAATCAACTTCTCCTGCTTTTGTGCAAATGGACTGGTCCCTGCTGTCTGTTCACAGGGGATGTCACAGTAATGGACGTGGACCAGTTCCATGGCCCTGGAAGGACCAAAAATAAAAAGGAGAAAAATAAATAAAAATTAATGTCACTGTGACGCCACCTGTGATATGCGGCCAGATGTGACCACCGCTGCTTGCTTCAGCTCCAGGGGATGATTATGGGATGCAACAAGGTGATATGCCCTCCACAGGTAGGGCTAGGTTGATCCCTGGGCCGGTGGTAATAGTTGTTACTGGTGAAGTTGTTGTGAGGTGATGATGGGGATGCAGGACTTAGCTCAAAGAATGATATATGGACATGAGAGTGAGGGTACCGTTACACATCGCAAAATTGCATGCAATTTCACTTGCAACTTACTGGTTGCAGTGAAATCATGGACACATTGTTCTATCTTGTTGCTGTGTACAAATGTAACAATGTGTCCATGATTTCACTGCAACCAGCAAGTTGCAAGTGAAATTGCATGCAATGTTGCGACGTGTAGCGGTACCCTAACAGTCTTTCTTTTACCTTTAATGAAGTAATTTAGGTAGTACTAGGTACTGTTTGCTGAAGTTCACAGGGTCCGGAGCTTAGAGGCAATTTTTAGGCTTTCCACGCCAGGCAAGTTCTGAGGCTTTCCCTTTATGTCGTGTCCGGTGGGCCCTGGCTGCATAAAGCGGTGCTGTGACCCTCTCTATCCTGTATTAGCCATGTGACAGGCAGCATGAACCTTTCTTCTAGCTGTGTCTTTACTTAGCTCTCCTGGGCTCTGTAGTGTGGCTGTGTCTCCTTGGCTCTGTAGTGAACGAGATGGTATATACCTATCTACCCTTCGGATTTGGCCGTTGAGTATATAATCCCTGATGACCTTGATCTCCGGTGACCGTACTGTGCTTAATTCTGGGCGTACTGGCACTGCTACCACTCCCAGATCTTCTTTCTCTCCTCCTCAGACCCTCGCTATGGGCTTTACACACCGTCAGTTCCCTAGGACAGGCCTAACATGGCTCTTGTCCCTAAGGTAACTCCACTCTCCTCTCTCCACTCTGCTCAACTGTCACCTGAGCTCCTGCACCTGCATTCATAGGGAACCTCTACTGACATCAGCAACTAACCGGGCATCAACTGTTAGAGCTCCCCCTACAGGCCCAGGTTGGGATATGCTATATGTGTGCTTCACCTGGTGGATGCCTTGCCTCCAAGCTTGTAATGTGATTACTGGACCCCGGGCGCCACACAACCACTTTGATTTCGACAATCATTCCAGATCCAGACCTCCATGGGATATTCATTTTGATTTACATTGATCTTTTTTAGGTTTTATTGTTCTCAATGCATTCCACCATGTAATATATAAAGATCTGCAACTGGAATATTTCATTCATTGCGATCTAGGATGTCAGATTTTAGTGTTCCTTTATTTTTTTGAGCACTGTGTTTTGCATAGAATTTTGCCTTTTTTCAACCAAAAATGTGTAGTTTTCTAATGGAAATGTATTGTGTTCTAAAAGACCACACATGTCAGACAGATTGAGAACAGCTGCACCCTACGCTCACTACATCGGTGAATTTGGACAAGGAATATACTTGTTTCCTAACTGTGAAAGATGTAACAAATTTACTAAAGTATATTACACAGTATACTTTATAATCAAGATGACAAGTAAATGGATTGAGGGGTTTCTGTTTCCATAGCATTGTAATAATGGAGATCTGCTTTCTATTTTCTTTATGTTGACACTGGATGCCAAACATTGCTGCAACTTATTATTCTGAAATTTGCCAAAAAATAAATACATTGCAAACAGTATGGATGTTTGCGAATAATATTATATCATTATCTTCCAGACAAACTTTTAGGCCGGCTTCATACCACGGTTTTTGGGGCTGTCCGGGGTGAACTTCAGCACCTTGAGAGCTCCCCGGCTGAAATTTCAGCACCACGGCTAGCTCCCATCCAGCCGCTATGCTAACATTTCAGCACCTGGACAGCGGCAACCGAACGCAGGGAGGATATATTTGCCCTCTGGTTCTGTATGTCCGGGGCTGTCAGGCTCTGTCCGGTGCTTCCTGCAAAACACCAGACAGAACCTGACAGCCGAAAACCGTGGTGTGAACCTAGCCTTAAGGAATGCTTTAAAGTCGCAATTACTACGAAGTTTAAAGCAGTATGATGTCTAAGGCCACGTACACATGTTGAGTATTTGGCGAGTATTTTACTCAAATCAGAGGAAAAGAAACACGTCACCACTTCTGTATTTATCTCCCACTCCTGGTTTTGGCTACAAAAACTGACATATAAAAACTCACCAAATACTCAACATGTGCACGTGCCCTAAGGGATTATTCACATGCTGAAGTTTTGCTTTGGAAAAAACAGGCTTTTACAGGACAAGGAAGGTGAATGAGATTTCTGAAACATCATGCACGTTCTGTTTATTGTTTCCTTGCAGATTTGAACTTTCACATTGTTTTTTCATATCTGCATAAAATAAATGCTTTGATCGTTTGCAGAATCTTTCACTCATTCAAATGTGTCACGAGTGTGTCACGCCCTGTTGAGTCCTCTGGGGTATCTGAGGTCAGAAGGTCACAATGTTTAGCTGATTGCAGGTTTTCTTTAAAGCCTGCTCAGCTATTATAATGAGTAAACTGGAATTATTTTCCATCAGTGCTGAAGGAGTTAAGATTTCCTTTTGAGAATCCTAGCTTTAATCTCAGCTGTTGCACATTATGACCGCTCCCTTCCTCTACATAAACTCACTCCTAGCTCTCTCCTATGCCAGTTATAGATATTCTATACTAAACTTTAATGTGAAGCTGTTCCAGTTTTGCCTGTTGAGTCCCTTTCAGTTAAAGCTCTGAAATCCCTTTCTTGAGAAGCTGGGGAGTCCCTTTGTTTGCTGTTTTATTCACTCTTGTCCATCTCTCTGTGTTGTCTAATCATAATAGTGTGTCGCTGCCCTACGCATTAGTCAATGCAAACCCAGGGTCAGCCAGGACCTAGGCATGTGATCGTGCACTGGGGGAGAGACCCATGATAGAGAGATCAGGGTTCAGACTCAAGTAATTGTTAAGGGGTGACCCCTTCTTCCCTCTTCCTATCTCCAGGGTCTACCCTTTACCTTTTCCCTAGTGTTCCCCTCCACACCCTGAGCGATTCCTCGCTGTGGCATGACAAAATGTGAAATAAAATGCAAGCAAATGTAGTGAAAACGCATGTATTGTACACATTTTGTATTTGGGGCTATGAGCCAAGGTCCTGAGACTTATAAACACAGTTGTATTTTGGTATTAGTCCTGTTTGTAAAAAAAAATAATGGACCACACTTGAGCCAATGTTATGCAATGGGCAGTGAATATGAGCAACATTATTCAAGGCAAAATCTGTGTGCAAAACATTTCAGCATGTGACTAACGCATTCAAATGTGTGGGCGTGAAAAAATACTGGAATGCCATACAGACCCCCAGTATAGCATCTGTTTATACAGGTACATAATAATAATAATAATTTTTTATTTATATAGCGCCAACATATTCCGCAATGCTTCACATTCACAATACAAAGCTCACTTTTAAACAATCATAAGAAACAATTAGAGAATACAATACAATGCCAAAAAACAATACAATGCAAAGCATAACATAGGAAGCTGTAAATGGTCTTGTAAATGATAATAATAATAATATTAATAATAATCTTTATTTATATAGGGCCAACATATTCCGCAATGATTAATAACTGCTGCTATAAAAAAAAATATTGCATGTGGATGACAAGTGGGGAAAAAAAATCATCTGAGATTTCTGGATGAAATTGATTATTTTAATATTGTTGTGTGAACCTGGCCTTATGGTCACTTTACACACACCAACTTATCTGTCCAACTTCTGACCAACTTACTGGTTGCAGTGAAATCATGGACACATTGCTCCATTTTGTGGCTGTGTACAATGTAACAATGTGTCCATGATTTCACTGCAACCAGTAAGTTGTTCAGAAGTTGGACAGATGAGTTGGTGTGTGTAAAGTGGCCCTCAGAGTAGACAGGTGTATGGACCCTCAAACTTTTTATTTTGTCCAAACAGTGCTCTATTTGAGGATTAGTTGAACACTTCTTCCCCATCCTTTGAGAAGTCAAGACGGCATCAGGATTCCACATGATCAAAACTACTAAGCTTAGTCAACAGGGTCAGACTAGGGTGTCTTGGGTCACAGGAGGAATTGACTGTAGAGTTTCATACCACAACTATATGCAAAGTTGTTATCTTTTGCATTTGGCCTGATTGGATAAGTTTCCAATGATGCAAGACAGCAATGCTATCCCACAATAGAAAGAAAAGACTGTGTGCAGCTAATAAATGTTGACAGGGTTTCGGAAGACTCCATTGATTTATCCTGTATTTCAACACTGCATTAGTAAATGTAAAAAGAAGTGGCGCAGATCACTTAATGATGACTCTCATCTTGTTTGCTTGTGTCGCTTTAATTTGTTGTGCAGATGCCTAAATATCTATCTGCTACATATTGTACTAGAGACATTACAGCAAACAGAAAAGTTCAATTATTAAATAGGGAAAGGCGGCTACTGATCACCACGTAGTTATCTTGAGCGCTTTTCCTTCTTGACATTTGAAAAGGTCTCATTGTACTTCAAACATTCTCATTTCATGCCTGCATTTCAGCTACGAGCTGCCGCTCCATAGATGCGTGATTATACATTGAAATATAGAATTTTTTTTTTTTTTGCAAGTCCTTTAAGTATGTTGCTCAGAAAATCTATAATAGTGTGATAATAAGTATTACCTCACTGAATTCTCTTAGCTGTAGGAGGCTAAAAAATTCTTCAGTTTCCTATTAGAGTTAATTAGCTCCAGGTCACAACTGCCAATTAAGCTGTCACTTTAATATAGAACCAAAAAGGATTTGAGCAAAATACCATCAACCTTCATTAAATTAAGTCTGTCCAAGCACCAATTTTATTAAATGTTATGTCACAGACCATGGCCAACATTAACTTTATCACCCACAGGTTGACTATGAAATAAAACAAAAATGGATTTGGAATTCAATTGTTAGACTGAAACAAAAAGTTATAGAGTTGTGTGGCTTTGATTCTTAGGCTGCGCTCTCAGGAGCGTATAAGGCGGACGAGGGCTAGTCAATGTTTTATTGGACAGCCCTAGGGCCCATGTTATACTATAGGGCTGTCACAATGGTCTCTCTTACTTTGGAGACTTGTGACTGGTTTAGGATCTCTAGAATGAACTCGAAAGCAGAGAGAAGAAAAGTTGTTTTCTTTTCAGATCTTTATCGTGATGTTCCACAAAACCGACCTTTCGGCTCACATGAGCCTTTGTCAGTGAAATGCACTGTACAAATACATTAGGTCATTAGAAGAAAAAATTACAAACAGAAATGGTAATCAAAATGAAAACATACTTATTGTATCCATATAAAGTTAGGTGCATATCGGGTACCGCGAAATACAAAATAGTGTGTCTAAAATCGCAAAAAACGAACAGCGTGAATTGCCGTGATGTGGTGAGATGGAGGAAGTAAAGTGAGGAAAAAGAGAAGGGGGAAAAAATAGGAAGAAAGTAAGGAAAGGGGAGGCAGGAGGAAGAAGAAAAGAAGAAATGGAAGCCATGACTAAGTACCGTATATACTCGTGTATAAGCCGACTTTTTCAGCCCAAAAATTGGGCTGAAAAGTCCCCCCTCGGCTTATACGTGAGTCATATACACTATAGTGTGGTGGGGGCTGTGTCCGGGCACTGCAGGAGGCAGGAGGAGGCGGGGGGAGGCTGCAGAATGAGCGGCTCGTCACGTGGTGCCGCTCATTAATTATGCATGGAGAGCAGCGCATAGTACATTGCTGCTACCCTGTACAGTATAGCCTCCCCCGCTGTCTCCCCGGCCCCCCTATGTATACAGAGGACCCCGCAGTGATCCATCTCACCCCCTCTGTCCTGGTCCTCGGTCTGCGTGCCCCGCGGCTTCTAATACCGGCGTCCTCCGCGCTCTTCCTGCTTGAATGTAATCATGTGACCCACGGTCACATGATCGCAATCAAACAGGAAGTGCGGGGAGGATGCCGGTATTAGAAGCCGCAGGGCACGCAGACCGAGGACCAGGACAGAGGCGGTGAGATGGATCACTGCGGGGGGCTTCTGTATACATAGGGGGGGCGGGGAGACAGCGGGGGAGCTGTATACCACTGCTGGGTTTGTATACCAGTGCTGGGGGCTGTATAGCACTGCTGAGGGGCCTGTATTTCACTGCTGGGCCTGTATACCCGTCCTGGGGGCTGTATAGCTCTGCTGAGGGGCCTGTATAGCACTGCTGGGGCTGTACAGCACTGCTGGGGGCTGTATAGCACTGCTGGGGGCTCTATAGCACTGCTGGGGCTGTATAGCACTGCTGGGGGCTGTATAGCACTTCTGGGGGCTGTATAGCACTGCTGAGGGGCCTGAATAGCACTGCTGAGGGGGCCTGTAGAGCACTGCTGGCCTTATACCTTTAGGGCTGTATACCACTGCATGATAGGGGCTGTATAGCACTGCTGAGGGAACTGCTATACATGATAGGGCGCACTCTATATAGTGATGCGGCACTGTATACAGTGATGGCTGCTATATACAGGGATGGTGGGCTATATACCAGTGATAGGGGGCTTTATAACAGGACAGTGGTCTGCTGCATTGGTAGTTTACTGTTACTATTTAAAATAAAAGTTCAACATTTTATTCGTATCTACTTTCATTTTTTAAATTTTCAGTACTGTAGCTGCTGCATTGTCCACCCTCGGCTTATACACGAGTCAATAAGTTTTCCCAGTTTTTGGGGACAAAAGTAAGGGGGGTCGGCTTATACACGACTATTTACGGTAAATAAAGTACGGATAGAGCTATTTACTAGTTGATTCAAAAAGATTATTAGTTGAATAGAAAGATTATTCAATGGTCAATCCTGATCTTTATACTCAACCAATAATCTTTTTGACTCAACTAGTATACTGCACTTCTAATTTCTATCCGTACTTTATTTACTTAGTTATGCCTTCCAGTTTCTCTTTTCTTCTTCCTCCTGCCTCCTCTTTCCTTATTTTCTTCCTATTTTTTCCCCCTTCTCTTTCTCCTCGCTTTCTTTCCTCCATCTCACCACACCACGGCACTTCACGTTGTCTGGCTTTTGTGTTTTTGAAACACTATTTTGTATTTTGCGGTACCCGATATACACCTAAGTTTACATCAATACAATTAACTATGTTTTCATTTTGATTACCATTCCTGTTTGTAATTTTTTTTCTTTTTATGACCTTATGTATTTGTACAGTGCATTTTCCTGACAAAGATAAAATCAGTGTTATTGGGCATATTGTGTACCAAAACAAACATTAACAAATCCTCCCCCCTCTTTGCTTATGGCTGGCTGTATGTGTGTGACAGCAGAACTGCCCAAATAGTGACAATGAGGTTCGGGTCAAGTTTGGGCCCAGAACAGAACTTTATATAAAGTCTGGCTGTTCCTAAACTTCCACTGACTAATAAATTAATATTATATTCACCCTTTGATGTCTTGTGGAATATGTTTTTAACCCTTCATCCTCGCTACTTTAATTTTCTGAGATAATGACCTTTAGGTTTTCATTGGCTGTAAGCCATAATCATCAACATTTACAGAAATAAACACTTGAAATAGATCAGTCTATGTGTAATGACTCTATTTAATATATGTGTTTCACTTTATGTATTAAATTATTGAAATACATTAACTTTTTGACATATTCTAACTCATTGAGATCCACTAGTATGTTTGATGAAACTATTTAAAACATATGATTCAAATGTATTCCGCTGCCTACAGTTATATTTGGTTGTAGTAAAAAGTGTAATGGACTACACATTTCAATACAGTTGACATTCCAGGAGCACCCACTGTATGCCAGCACAACATGCCAAATGTAACCCCTTAAATTTAGCCATAAAAGTTTTTAAATGAACATATTTGTTAGAAAATAATTTTCCTGTATATAGAGCACTTGAGTACCACAGAAGTGGTATAAATTTAGTATCAGCCAATGGTCCAAGCATTAGTCACCCGTACTGTAACCTTGGTGTCATACCCACCCCTCTCGCAGCCGTCTTCTACACATAACAAATTACTCACCCTTGTAGGCCTTATGCGGTTGACCAACAAAGACTTGACTGAAGCATTGAGAGTTTGATTTTGTAACCAGGACTGAGTCCAATAGAGATTGGCTTGTGTTCTTGGGTTAGACCCAAATTGATTATAACGTAGATATACAATATTGTCATTTTTGCCAGTTACATGGAATTTATTATCAGAAAATGATCTATTGATTAAATCAGTATTTTTTGGTAAATGTTCTTTGAGGCTTGGTTTGCTGGATCTAGTAGGGGTATACTCCCTGGCAGCATAAAACAATACACAGAACTGGAGTAGAACACAATAGTCCACTGTCAGTTTATTATGCTTAATAAACCACACCCTAGTACAGGGGTCTCAAACTCGGCTGGTTTGGTGGGCCGCACATGAAAAACATTTATAGCGGGGGGCCGCATCCCTTGTAGGACTAAGTGATATTTTTAGTAATACCAGAATTTTTTGTTCAATGTAGTAAAGTACAAATCCTGATCTCCTTCTTGTAGTAATGTCCCCATCCTGTAGTAATGTCCTTTTCTACTGATGTACCCCATCCTGATCCCTTTTTCTAGTTATGTCCCCTATCCTGATCCCTTTTTCTAGTAATGTCCCCCATCCTGATCCCCTTTTCTAGTGATGTCCCCCATCCTGATGACATTTTTTTGTGATGTCCCCCATCCTGATCCACTTTTGTAGTGATGTCCCCCATCCTGATCCCCTTTTGTAGTGATGTCCCCCCATCCTGATCCCCTTTTCTAGTGATGTCCCCATCCTGATCCACTTTTCTAGTGATGTCCCCATACTGATTTTCTTTTGTAGTGTAGTCATGTCCCCTTCCTAATCTTCTTTTCTAGTGATGTCCACCATCCAGATCCCCTTTAGTAGTGATGTCCCTCATCCCGATCGCCTTTAGTAGTGATGTCCCCCATCCTGATCCCTTTTAGTTATTATGTCCCCCATCCTGGACCCCTTTTGTAGTGAGGTCCCGCATCCTGGTCCCCTTTTGTACTGATGTCCCCCATACTGATTTACTTTTATAGTGATGCCCCCATCCATTTTACCTTCTTTTTACACACTCACATACATACTCATTTACACTTACACACACCCTCACACACAAACCCACAAACACAAACCCACACACACACTCTCACACATCCTCATATACACACACACACTCTCATACACACACAAACTCACACATACGTCACACACACTTTCTTATACATATATCCTCACTCACATACTTACACCCTCACACACACACTCACACTTTCCTCACTTTAATGATGCATCACTCCAGTGCAGGGAACTGCCACGGTCCCCGCTGTGCTGACTCCGGCCTCCGCTGTGCTATGACTTCCTCCAGCCACCGCTTAGACAAGCTCTGTTGCTCAGCAAGAAGAATGCAATCTGCCAGCCAGAGGCCCGTATGTGACGTCATATTCTGCCATCAGCTGCTGACCTCTCATTGCCTGGCAGCTTGCATTGATCTTGCTGAGTGTCAGAGCTTGTTAGTGCGGCGGACGGACGTCATCACACAGCGGGGACTTCAGCGGCCCCTTGCACTGGGGCAATGCATCCTTAAGTTGTCCCAGGTGCAGCGGGCCACATAGTGAAGCCCAAGGGGCCGCATGCGGCCCTGGGGCCACGTGTTTGAGACCCCTGCCCTAGTACATAAACATGAGCTTTCTTTCGGCTTCACAAGAACATAACATACGGTATACAGTCCGTTTACCTCACACATGGATACACTCTCACAGGTTCCCATATAGTCCACGGCTCCAGGGGCTACAGCCAGCTCTAGACCTGGTGTCTTCCCATGTGCTCCAGCAGCCGGTTTGCAGCCTCTAGCACCTGGACTGACATCACATACAGAAGTCATAATATCAGCCCTGACCACACCCCTGGAGGAGGAGGGGTATGTGGATGGCCACTTCCTCCCACGCATCTGGCCATACCTAAATGCAGCCCTAAATAAATATACAGGTTTGTGGGACAACAAGACCCAGCAAACTGTCCTGGATGTAAATCGCAGACCTCTGTCTGTGCGATACATACCCGTCTCTCACGATACGCCTAGTTGCTACATCACAGTTCTAAAAGAAAGCAATATCTTTTTCTATATCATGACTGTTATTAAAAAATAAAATTAGAAATCTTGCAAATATTCACCCTGACAACTGGGTCTATTAGAGTCACACAACCTGTCCTTTCAGGAAGAGTTTTCAGTAGTCTTCTTATCATCAGTGTTCCAGCTGATGTATTTGGCTTTCTTTAGTTTTTTGTACTTTGTACGTACAGGGGTATGGCTCCCCCATTTTGGGCTTTGCATTTAGTTCATATAGCTTTCCATGGGCAAGTGTTTAAACAGTCAGGCCTGAGTCCTGGTCTGCACCCGTCTATTAAGGCTAGCTGTGACATAGAGAGATTTTATACCAGAGATAGGACCACACAGATTGGGTACATCTTTTTGTGGTGGGATGGCTTTTACACTTTTGTGATCTAAATAGTTTCAACTATTAACCTCCCTGGCGGTATGATTATGTCAGGAATTTTGTGCTAAAAGCGGTACCATTTTTTGCCATGGAAATTTGGTGTTATGTACTGTAGGCCTGCAATTCTTAGTAATTACCTGATCAAAGAAGACTCTAGCCTTCCTAGCGGTATTCCCGAGCCTGACTCGGGGTTAACATTCACTGCCAGAAGCGGTAAACCCGAGTCAAGCTCGGGCTTACCCGCGGTCGCGGCAGATGCGGTGAAAAAAACGCATCTGCCGCGATTGCCGCATAGCCGCCGCATAACCGCTGCACTTGCGGCGCGGTTGCGGTAATCGCCATAGTAAGTATAGGGGGACTTGCGGCAGGTGCGGCAAGTGCGTTTTTTTTCGCGGCCCCACCTGCCGCAAGTGCAAAACCCGCGGCAGATGTGGTTTTTTCACCGCATCTGCCGCGACCGCGGGTAAGCCCGAGCTTGACTCGGGGTTACCGCTTCTGGCAGTGAATGTTAACCCCGAGTCAGGCTCGGGAATACCGCTAGGAAGGTTAATACCCTGATATTTATATGTACTACTGACTTATTTACTTACTACAAGGTGTATGCTCATTTTGTATTTATCTTTACCATTGGAGGCAGGACTAAATTGTAACTATTGCAAAATATTTGTAATCGCTAGACTCGTAACGAGTAGTGTTTAATACGTGTATATTCATCCGAATAGTGAGTATAATGTTAGGCGATTAGGGATAGGCTCCGCCCACACACATCCGGCCATAAAACGAGTCTTTGCAGGACAGGGCGGGAGGGTGGTCTTTTTTGCCTCTCTACTGCATAAAACACCTTGCTGTGCCCCACCCAGAAAGGTCCTAACATTCAAACTGCCCTCACTGAGGTGGCATCTCACTTTATGTACTGAAGAGAACTGGCAATGATGGACACATCACTCACGAGCACCAGCGTCACTCACCGACTATCGCGAATACTGTACTATCTGTGCGAATAGTCTAATTGCAACCCATCTGATCACACAGGATCTGCCAATCACAATAAGTGATGTCACAACTGACCCTGATCCCCTTCCCTTCACAATAACCTCTGCACGTTATCATTAGATGCTTCGATACAAAAGATAGGGTCAGAGTCAGTCTACTGCTGCTAAAGTACATGTTGATTTCCTAAAAGAACGGGAAGTAGGAGCGGAATACCAATGATCAGTGTGAATTTGCAAGATTTCTAATTTGTATTTTTATTACAGATTATGATATGTAAAATGAATAACCAACAATTTTTAAATATTATATGTAAAACATAAGCCTTATTAAAACAATAGGTTATTTTCTGATGACTGCAGACTTTAAGTCCGGGCATCCCGTTTAATATCATCTTCTCTTACAACTGTAAAATCCTATGTTATAGCGTTGTGACCCTTCCATCTAGAGATACTTGTTACACTTAATGTTTTTACTTCTGATTCTTTCTAAATGAGACAGAAAATCTCTGTATAACAAATCCACTCTATTAACTTTTCACACTGTAACAACAATACTTATTTCCAATTGCCCCCGACGGATTCAATTCTCATAGTTTGCAATTCATTTGCTATTTTAGTTGTGATCCAGCCATTTCCCTTCATTTAGGTCATAGTAAAATCACCTAACCTTTTACTTTCTTAGCTTAGTTCATTAAGACTTTGGTTGTGCTTCCTGAAGTAGATAATAATGATCATCATTAAAAGTTTATAAACTGCTCTTTCTTGGACTTTTCTATATACCTGCCAGAATAGCTTTCATTATACTAAGTCTATGTTCTGACAAAATTCTTAAGGCCTGAAAATTTCAAAAGCAAGCAACAGTAATGCCATCGGCATCAAAGATCCAGGCCAGTGCCTATGCCCCAGACCTCTATTCAGATGCCTCGGACCTCTTTTTTCAAGCGCAACTTTGAACTGTATTGTCAAAAAGACGCCAATTTAATTGGATCCTGCAGTAGAACATGAAGCCTTAGACTACTGCTCCATAATTCTCCATATTGTAGGTTAAAGGTGGCTGTAAGTTTACAACTTATGAGATGTCAGCGTCCTGGCACTGCCATCAAAATGACGTCAAGATAGTACACCCCCTGGGTGTACTATGCAGTAGCAGGGATGAGCAAACTGTACGGTAACCGCTTTGCTCCGGATTACACATCTGGAGCAATCCGGTTACCAGATTGTGGCTTCATCCATGTTATGGCAATTGCAGTTACCGCATCCAAATCTGGATGCGGTAACCGCAATTGCAATACCAAATGTGACCCCAGCCAGTCTTTCTGCCAAGTTCCTTCAAACACTGTGTGCAAGTGTATCTAGAATGATAGATGATTTTATTTTGAATGCAAAACATGGTCACATCAAATATTAACATGATTTAGATTTCTTTTTTGCTCATTCAATTTGCATTTTGTTTAAGGAAATAAAAAACAACTAAGGCTGGGGTCACACTTGGCATGAGTTTTTTTAGTGCCTTTCTGCATGCTTTTTTCCATTTGTGCATGCGTTTAAGGTGTCTGATGGCACCCTGCGTTTTAGCATGCGTTTTTAAATCAGCACCCAAAAAAAGTGCATGCACTATTTTTTGGTGGTGTTTTAAAAATGCATGCGTTTTTGGATGGTACTAAATGGTACTAATGTACCATGCATTTTTGATGTCAGCTACTCACATAAGTGCAAAAACTCATGCCAAAAACGCATGGCACTTTAGATATGCGTTTTGCTATTAAGACATGCTATTAAGGCATGCGTTTTTTAACATTGGGGCCTATGGGTGCGTTTTTACATGCTTTTTTAAAAACGCAGTTCTCCAAAAAAGCATGAAAAAAACACAAGTGTGACCCTAGCCTAAGGCTAGGGTCACATTTACGTTTTGACCCTAGCCTACCGGATTGCGGTTTAAACATAGTACTTTTCCCAGCAGTGTCTGCAGCGTTTCCTGTGCAGCGCTGTAAAGTGCACTCCCAGCAGCTGCCTGTGTGACAGGTTGGGAGGGTAAATATCGGGTTACTAGGGGCAGCGTTATCCAGCACCGAATAGCGGTAACGCTATGTGGTGCTTGGAAAAGTACTATGCTTATACCGCAATCCGGTAGGCTAGGGTCAGAACGTAAATGTGACCCTAGCCTAACACTTTTTGTTTGTTTTTCTAAAGTATTCTTAGACTGGGGTCACACTTGGCAGTCAGTTTTTCTGACTTTTGAAAACCTGATTCTGTTTTTGGAAATTGCCATTTTTTCACCTAAAAAACGCTATGTGTTAACGGATGCATTTCCCAGCAGCGCTTTTTGGTGCATTATAAAAACGCATAGCGTTTTTTAGCAGTGCATTTTGACACTGTGTTTTTTGCATGGGAGCCTATGGATCTGTTAAAGCCATCCCTTTTTCTCAAATTCTAAGTTGAAAGACTGATGGTTTTAACGGATTCAGGGCTCAAGTGTGACCCCAGCCTTATATTGCAGCATTTTTTGGTCATCCAGCTAAGGCTAGGGTCACATCTGCAGTATTTTTTTACATCCAGATCCGGTTTTGAGCATTACAAATGCTCAAAACCGCATCCGGATCCGCAGCCCATTACCTTCAATAGAAAAACAGGATTGCACGGTGAAAATCATGCAGGCTGCATTTTTCAGCGCTGTTGCAAAACTGGATCCATTTTTAAAATGAACGCCTATGGGAAACGGATCCGGTACCGCAAGGTACATAAATGTACCTTGCGGTACCGGATCCTATATGTTTTGTGTATACATATACAGTTATTATAAATTGTACATATAATTCCTAAAAATAAACATCTAATATACTGCAGTACTAGGCAGATTTAGTATCCTTTGAATTTACTCTTTTTTTAATTTTCTGAAAAGAGCAAATTCCAGGGATAGTAAAACTGTGCTCCCATTTAGATTATCAGTCCCATAGACTTTAACCTTTGTAGACTGTCTGTACTCATGACATTTGTCTAGCCAATATGTCAATATGTAGTATTGTATATAAGATTAAGGGTAGGGTCACATTGCAAACATGAATTGCATTCACCGCATCCGGATCCGGATGCGGTGAATGCAATTCCGGTCACACACATTTTTTGTCAAAAAATGTGTGCAGAATACCGCACTGCAGTAACCGGATGGCTCAGGATGTGTAATCCTGAGCCATCCGGTAACTGCAGAGTTTGCGGATCCCGGCTATTGCCGGGATCAGCAAACTGTCCTCTGCCTATTCAAGAGTTAAATTTAGTAAGTAAAGTACAGTTTGAGGTCTGTAGGGGGGCTAAGACCCCCCTACAGACCAGCCGCCCACTCCGGTGGGCTTCTACTACAATTTCCTATGGCTCGGGGCTCGGATGAGCCCCGTGCATGTCTCCAAACCTCCCGCCCCCCCGTATCACTATACAGGGGTGCCTGCACCCTTCTTGTATAGCGATTCCTGCATGTGGCCCTACAGTTAGAATACAGAACACATGTAAGCTCATACTTACATGTCATCGTCGGCAGTGTAGTGTGAAATCCCTGGGCGGGGCTGTTTGCTGCAGCCTCCGCCCCCTCATTCCTTATGGCCGCCCCCTCTGTGCCTCATCCAGTGATGTGAGGGCGGCCACGTCATGAAAGGGGCGGGGCTAACCGCGGCACATATTTAGCCCCGCCCCTTTCATGACGTGGCCGCCCTCACATCACTGGATGAGGCACAGAGGGGGCGGCCATAAGGAATGAGGGGGCGGAGGCTGCAGCAAACAGCCCCGCCCAGGGATTTCACACTACACTGCCGACGATGACATGTAAGTATGAGCTTACATGTGTTCTGTATTCTAACTGTAGGGCCACATGCAGGAATCGCTATACAAGAAGGGTGCAGGCACCCCTGTATAGTGATACGGGGGGGCGGGAGGTTTGGAGACATGCACGGGGCTCATCCGAGCCCCGAGCCATAGGAAATTGTAGTAGAAGCCCACCGGAGTGGGCGGCTGGTCTGTAGGGGGGTCTTAGCCCCCCCTACAGACCTCAAACTGTACTTTACTTACTAAATTTAACTCTTGAATAGGCAGAGGACAGTTTGCTGATCCCGGCAATAGCCGGGATCCGCAAACTCTGCAGTTACCGGATGGCTCAGGATTACACATCCTGAGCCATCCGGTGACCGCAGTGCGGTACCAGAAACGCTGCGAAAACTGCTGCCTGCATGATTTAAAACGCAGGCAGCAGTGCCGGATCCGGCCACCGGATGGCTTGTGAAGCCATCCGGTGTTTTGCATAGGCTCCTATGAGGAGCGTTTCCTGGTCCGGTTTGGAGCTTTTTGAAAGCTCCAAACCGGATCAGGATTTATAAAACAAAACGCAGATGTGACCCTAGCCCAATTCTTTTTTTCTCTTTTGAACATTGCAGAGAAAGTGGACCAACCAAAAATAGTAAATTATTTTGGATGTCCAAAGAAAGCAGAACTGTCCAGGTCAGGGATTCGAATAGTCTTAGTCTAGTTTCACACTAGCATTTTTTTGAATCCGGGGATGCAGGTTTTAGCTACATCCCCCAGATTCCCCCGGATGACCCCCGCAATGATGCAACTGTATGCACCAACACTGGTATTATCACTGATCCGGGCTCATGAATCACTGATAATACCAGTGCAGGAGCAGACAGTTGTTTACGGGTAATGAAATGTTTTTTCTGGATCCAGTTCTAATTGACATACGCTATACAGGGTGTGGCATTTAGAACTGGATTCTAAGCATGCGAAGAGAAAAAAAAATGGATCCGGGGGTCTGGATCCAGTGGCATCTGGAGTGCACCGGATCCAGACTACATAGAGCCCTATTGTAATTCAACCTGCATTGTCCGGGATCTGGGTGTGCACTGTTTTTGTCACGGAGATCAAAAATGCACCAAGTTGCATTTTTGATCTCAAAGAAAAAAACAGTGACACCCAGATAAGGGAAAAAAGGGCAAAAATGGATGCACCCACAAGTGCCTGTGGCCCCAATGAAACTCAATGGGGCCGAAAATGGATGCAGGTGCATCCATTTTCAGCTAGATTCACACGGATGGCAAAAAACATCAGTATGCAAACAGCCTAATATATGATTGTGACGCCCCACTGGTCGGGACGCCATGGATGGGTACGGCACCAAAATAAGAGTGTGTGGTATTCCTGTGACTAAGGGAACTGGCATGGTAAACAAAAGACCCTCACAACACCCATTCATGCACACCCTAGAGTAGAGGACCATGGGTGAACCCGCTGCAGGGAAGACCCAGTCCCGTGGGAGGAGTCATGTGGGTAGAAAAAGTGTATGGGTGGGATGACAGTTTGTGAGAAGTAAGAGAGAGACGAGCGGAGGACGAGGCAGGGGGAGGTCATCGTGACTGAAAGAGATCCTAGGGGCATCAGGAGTTACGTGCGCCCGAATCTGGACCTGGTACTACCGACCAGAAGGGTCTAGTCCCATATAGAGAACCGGATCTGGACACGGTGCAAGAGTTTATCACCAAACCGTTGAATCGGAGGCCCGAGCTTCTACAGGAAGCTGTGGCCAAAGTCCCTGCGTATACCATGAAAAGGCGCACCAAGCTAAGGTCAGGAGACCTAAAGGAAAGTCACCCACCAAAGACCCAGGGGAGCTGGCTCAAGGCTCTGCGCACGGAGGCGCTGCATGGTTATGAGGAGCAGTTGAACGCAGTGAAGGAACCGGTAGGGAACTGCAGGCACACCACCGAGAGTCCTGAGGATATCATCCCAGTTCCCTGGTGACTATCCAGGCCAGAAAGACCTGAAAGACTGTGTAACCTGTCTTCCTGCCTAAAGAGCTGCAAGTAAAACCTGATTGGAGTTAATGACTGGTGTGACATATTTTATTTCCCTCGCCTGAGGAGCCGTACACTGCTGCTCTACCATCACCCCTGAGGTCTGACCCGCAGCTCCGGTAACCATACCGGAACCATAGGTGGTGTCACGAACTAACTATTTTTATTATTTTTACAAACTTTTAGCGACCACCAGGGTCACGGGATCAGGCACAGGCCCCCGTGACATCCCCTGTGAATCAACGCCTGGTACCAAGTACCCCATGGCCCTGGGGCGGGTCATGATTTTTGATTGGAACAAGGTAAATATACAACTATGGAATTCATTGATTCAACAAAATGCAACACAATTTGAAACTGATTGGAAGGTTGTTCGTAGACTAGTTTATGCTGAAGCCCAAAAATGCCTGTTTAGGACTTTTACTGAGATGGGCTAAAATGTCCCAGATATGGTGTATTAATGTTGGCAGACATAAATGTGGCGCCCCTGCGTCCAGGAGGCCACAAAAGGGAACTGCAGCCAGGCAGGTAGGACATTGTTGCACACAAAAACACCCTCACAGCCCACACAACCCACGTGTTAGAAGAGGTTTACATCCAGCCCTGAGGTTAGAACTCTATGAGATCGAGGGGTGGTGGATTCAGAGGAGTGGGTTGGGCACACCAGAGGTCAGGTGACTGACAGTATATAGTGAGGGGGAGGAGTGAAGGAAGTTAGTAGACCACAGTAGGCTGAGAAGCAAAGACCAAGAGTAGGCCGATGTGAGCTGAGCTGTAAAGACTGAAGGACAATCACACTTCTGTGAGTGCAAGGCTAGGAGCGCAGAATCCGTACTGAGCCAGTGCGAGCCAGAGGGGAGAGAAAGCACGTCCGATGCTGATGCCACCAGGAGTGTGACAGAACAGAGAGGGACGGTGTAACCCGGGCCCTAGGAAAGCAGCTGAAGCTACTGACTACAGGCAGAGAAGTCCCTCCTATGATACTGGAAGGAACAGAGAGAAGGAGCCTGGTAGAGCCTCGTGCTGAGGACTGCTGGAGGCTGGGCTGAGTAGAGTGTCGGCTCTAGAGGGGACCGTAGTTCATCCGGCATTCCCAAACACCGACGGGGGATCACAGCTTCACACTAGGATCCCTAACCCAAAGGACAGGCAGCTCAGCGACAACCCGGAGGACTCACAGGAGGCCGAGTCACCGCCATACTGTCCAGTGTCGCACAACACGTAGCAAAGAGAATGTAAACAGCCCGGAAAGGACACTACAGACTGTGTGAGGGGTCACAGGGAGAGAGAGGCCTGGCTGCAGAGCAGAAGGGATCCCGGAGAGGGAGAATGCACCCGTGTGTTGAGAACTGTGCTTAAACTTGTAAAGAAGAGCGAATTACTTGTAAACTGCTTGGAGAGAACAAAGAGTAAAGCTTTGGAAAACCCTGAATTGCCTCTCTTGTCTGCCTCTATCTGCACCCCATTCTCCCTCATACAGATCCAGCCTGTCAGCACCAGCCAGGAGGAGAGATCCCTGCAGCCTGCAAGTAAGTGTGCTACAACCACACCATAGACTTAACCCTTACTGCCCCGGGGGATACAGTTCTCCCCACTGGAACTATACCATCTCCGCTGCCATTTCATCACCCCCGGAGGTTCTGCAGCAGTGGCGGCCCCATCACTGGCCGCATCAAGTGGGTGGCGTCACAGTGACATTTCCCCTGTAAATAATTCCCCCTTTATTGTCGAGCCAGGGACACGGTGCGGACCAAGCCACCCGTGACTTCCCTAGTACCGTCCGGCCCGGCACCGAGTACCCCCGTCCCGTGGGGCTCCACATAAACATGTTCGTTAGCTTTAGGGTAACTCAGTTAGATTGCTTGTTCTTGAACATAAAAGCAAGTATAGATTATTTATACTGATACTAGCTGTGAGCCCGATGCAAATGCATCGGGTGTCTAGAATACTATACTTTGTATGAGGATTACCGCAAGCGCGCCGCAAGTGTAACGACTCGCTGGCGCCGACCAATTAGAAGCGCGGCTCAGGCAGCGACTCGCAATGGCCTCGCGGCCATTGCTCGCGCTACCTGACCGGTAAATCGTTAACTTTGAGGCCGAGCCTCTGGTTAGATTTTCGGCCAGCGACTCGCAATGGCCGCTTCGCGGCCATTGCTCGTACTCAGCCTGCGCGAGCAATGGCCTCGCGGCCATTGCTCGCGCAAGCCAGCGACTCGCATTGCTCGTCCTCAGCCTGCGCGAGCAATGGCCTCGCGGCCATTGCTCGCGCAGGCCAGTGACTCGCATTGGCCGCTACGCGGCCAATGCTTCGCCGTGCTGACGTCACAGAGTGACATAGCCACGGTCTTTTCGGGGACCGACACGAAAGTGCCTACGGCAATTATATAGTAGATACTGTACATTGCATATGGAGGGGTGAGGAGAGCGGAGGCTGGAGGGGAGAGCGGAGGCTGGAGGGGAGGGCAGAGGCTAGAGGGCAGAGCAGAGGCTGGAGGGCAGAGGCTGGAGGGGAGAGCGGAGGCTTGAAGGGAGAGCAGAGGCTGGAAGGGAGAGCGGAGGCTGGAGGGGATTGGCTGGAGGCTGGAGGGGATTGGCTGGAGGCTGGAAAGGAGAGGCTGGAGGGGAAAGGCTGGAGGGGAGAGGCTGGAGGGCAGAGGCTTTAGGGCAGAGGCTGGAGGGGAGAACGGAGGCTGGAGAGGAGAGCGGAGGCTGGAGAGGAGAGCGGAGGCTAGAGGGTAGAGCGGAGGCTGGAGGGCAGAGCAGAGGCCGGCGGGCAGAGCAGAGGCTGGAGGGCAGAGCGGAGGCTGGAGGGCAGAGCGGAGGCTGGAACGCAGAGCGGAGGCTGGAACGCAGAGCGGAGGCTGGAACGCAGAGCGGAGGCTGGAACGCAGAGCGGAGGCTGGAGGAGAGGGCAGAGGCTGGAGGGTAGAGCGGAGGCTGGAGGCTGGAGGGGAGAGGCTGGAGGGGAGAGCGGAGGCTGGAGGGGAGAGCGGAGGCTGGAGGGGAGAGCGGAGGCTGGAGGGCAGAGCAGAGGCTGGAGGGCAGAGCAGAGGCTGGAGGGCAGAGCGGAGGCTGGAGGGCAGAGCGGAGGCTGGAGGGCAGAGCGGAGGCTGGAGGGGAGAGCGGAGGCTGGAGGGGAGAGCGGAGGCTGGAGGTGAGAGCGGAGGCTGGAGGTGAGAGCGGAGGCTGGAGGTGAGAGCAGAGGCTGGAGGTGAGAGCGGAGGCTGGAAAGGAGAGTGGAGGCTGGAGAGCAGAGGCTGGAGGTCAGAGCGGAGGCTGGAGGTCAGAGCGGAGGCTGGAGGGCAGAGCGGAGGCTGGAGGGCAGAGCGGAGGCTGGAGGGCAGAGGCTGGAGGGCAGAGCGGAGGCTGGAGGGGAGAGCGGAGGCTGGAGGGGAGAGCGGAGGCTGGAAAGGAGAGCGGAGGCTGGAGGGGAGAGCGGAGGCTGGAGGGCAGAGCGGAGGCTGGAGGGCAGAGCGGAGGCTGGAGGGGAGAGCGGAGGCTGGAGGGGATAGGCTGAGGATGAGGATTACCGCAAGCGCGCCGCAAGTGTAACGACTCGCTGGCGCCGACCAATTAGAAGCGCGGCTCAGGCAGCGACTCGCAATGGCCTCGCGGCCATTGCTCGCGCTACCTGACCGGTAAATCGTTAACTTTGAGGCCGAGCCTCTGGTTAGATTTTCGGCCAGCGACTCGCAATGGCCGCTTCGCGGCCATTGCTCGTACTCAGCCTGCGCGAGCAATGGCCTCGCGGCCATTGCTCGCGCAAGCCAGCGACTCGCATTGCTCGTCCTCAGCCTGCGCGAGCAATGGCCTCGCGGCCATTGCTCGCGCAGGCCAGCGACTCGCCGTGCTGACGTCACAGAGTGACATAGCCACGGTCTTTTCGGGGACCGACACGAAAGTGCCTGCGGCAATTATATAGTAGATACTGTACATTGCATATGGAGGGGTGAGGAGAGCGGAGGCTGGAGGGGAGAGCGGAGGCTGGAGGGGAGGGCAGAGGCTAGAGGGCAGAGCAGAGGCTGGAGGGCAGAGGCTGGAGGGGAGAGCGGAGGCTGGAAGGGAGAGCAGAGGCTGGAAGGGAGAGCGGAGGCTGGAGGGGATTGGCTGGAGGCTGGAGGGGATTGGCTGGAGGCTGGAAAGGAGAGGCTGGAGGGGAAAGGCTGGAGGGGAGAGGCTGGAGGGCAGAGGCTTTAGGGCAGAGGCTGGAGGGGAGAACGGAGGCTGGAGAGGAGAGCGGAGGCTGGAGAGGAGAGCGGAGGCTGGAGGGTAGAGCGGAGGCTGGAGGGCAGAGCAGAGGCCGGCGGGCAGAGCAGAGGCTGGAGGGCAGAGCAGAGGCTGGAGGGCAGAGCGGAGGCTGGAGGGCAGAGCGGAGGCTGGAGGGTAGAGCGGAGGCTGGAACGCAGAGCGGAGGCTGGAACGCAGAACGGAGGCTGGAACGCAGAGCGGAGGCTGGAACGCAGAGCGGAGGCTGGAACGCAGAGCAGAGGCTGGAACGCAGAGCAGAGGCTGGAACGCAGAGCGGAGGCTGGAACGCAGAGCGGAGGCTGGAACGCAGAGCGGAGGCTGGAACGCAGAGCGGAGGCTGGAAGAGAGGGCAGAGGCTGGAGGGTAGAGCGGAGGCTGGAGGCTGGAGGGGAGAGGCTGGAGGGGAGAGCGGAGGCTGGAGGGGAGAGCGGAGGCTGGAGGGGAGAGCGGAGGCTGGAGGGCAGAGCAGAGGCTGGAGGGCAGAGCAGAGGCTGGAGGGCAGAGTGGAGGCTGGAGGGCAGAGCGGAGGCTGGAGGGGAGAGCGGAGGCTGGAGGGGAGAGCGGAGGCTGGAGGGGAGAGCGGAGGCTGGAGGTCAGAGCGGAGGCTGGAGGTGAGAGCGGAGGCTGGAGGTGAGAGCGGAGGCTGGAGGTGAGAGCGGAGGCTGGAAAGGAGAGTGGAGGCTGGAGAGCAGAGGCTGGAGGTCAGAGCGGAGGCTGGAGGTCAGAGCGGAGGCTGGAGGGCAGAGCGGAGGCTGGAGGGCAGAGCGGAGGCTGGAGGGCAGAGGCTGGAGGGCAGAGCGGAGGCTGGAGGGGAGAGCGGAGGCTGGAGGGGAGAGCGGAGGCTGGAGGGGAGAGCGGAGGCTGGGGGGGAGAGCGGAGGCTGGAGGGGAGAGCGGAGGCTGGAAAGGAGAGCGGAGGCTGGAGGGGAGAGCGGAGGCTGGAGGGCAGAGCGGAGGCTGGAGGGCAGAGCGGAGGCTGGAGGGGAGAGCGGAGGCTGGAGGGGATAGGCTGGAGGGGAGAGTGGAGGCTGGATGGCAGAGGCTGGAGGGCATAAGGGAGGCTGGAGAGGAGAACGGAGGCTGGAGGGGAGAGCGGAGGCTGGAGGGCATAAGGGAGGCTGGAGAGGAGAAAGGAGGCTGGAGGGGAGAGCGGAGGCTGGAGGGGGGGGGTGCTGTCAGACAGATGTGAGGGCCGGGGGGAGTGCAGACTCACCGCCACCGGCGTGCGTGTGCTGTAGGAGGAGAGGAGGGGCGGGCAGAGCTGCCGGACAGGAAGTTCCGTCCTCCCTCCTCTCCGGGCGCACGGCGGGCGGCTGGTGTCAGCACGGGGCCCCCCAGGGGGTGGAGGCAATGGGCCCCTCATGCCGAGTGGCGGGATGACAGCGGCGGTCGCAATGCCTCGCACGGCGTGGTGACGTCACATAGTGACAAAGCCACGGCGTGCCGGGGTCCGACAGAAAACGTGCTACGGCAATTATATAGTAGATTCAGTTTATATATGGAGAAAGCATTTGAAATTAGTGAATAATGTCTAAAAATCTGTAATTTCCTCAGAATATCATGGCTTTTCAGAATCATCTTAAAAAAGTGATTAAATGTTTTTCAATTTTTTAAATATTTTTTAGCCACTTTATTTGCATGTAGTTCATTAGGGGTCTTGACCAACTAAGGGCAGGGCCACAAAAACATTTTTCTCTCATCCAATAAAATCAGTCAGATTATGCTGGTCACACTCTGGATCATACTGATGAGACTGGTCAAAGAGGGATCAGCCTGTGATCCAATTTTCTCGGATGTGGAGAAGACTGAAAAAAATTATTTCTCCATCTTCTCCATCAGTTTGTGAAAATTGGACCACTTTCGGATCTCATCAAAGTGCGGTCCGACTTTCTTTACTGAACCGTTGACTTGCATAGCCAAGTGTAATCCAACTTATGGAAGCAGGTCATGCATGCTGCAATTTTGTCCATGAACACACTCAGTCACGAGAAAAAATCAGACACGTGCACATCTCCATACAATAACATGACGAAAAGTGCTATCTGTCAAAATGACAGACAGCACTCACCTGATCTTTGTGCACGAACTCTAAAGGTACCATCACATGCTGCCATATGGCTTCCATATCGCTGGCAATTTACGTGAGCGCGCCCATTTCGGGCACTTTTTTTCAAACCGCTGTGGAACTGTCACATGTAGCTATCTAGCGTGCAATCTTCGGCGATACTGCGTTCCGGAAATCGCCTGCAGAAGACCGGAAGCGATCTTCCCTTCACAAATCGCCGTGTCACATGCCACAATCATAGCTACTATGTGGCCATACTGTTTTGATAGGGGCGTGCTAGAGTGTGTTTCACCTCGCCCCTATCACTGCGATTGGTGGACCATTGGTCAGCCTTGCGTAAAGAGCACGGGTCATCAAATAAGGCGCCTCGGACACGGCTAGCCAATCGGAATGCAGTATCACCCACCAATCGCCGCAGATGCGGCGCGAAAAAAACAACATCCAAGCACGCCTGCAGGATTTATTTCAGGATCGCTGTGTATGTCGCTATTTCCCTGTCACACGGCACGATCCGCTGAAATCGTTTGGTGGATATCGCCTGATTTCCCTGCAGTGCAGGGCAATCAGGCGACGCTCCACCAGCGATTTCTCGCTGTAGAATCGCCCAGTCACACGCCACTACGCACATATGATGTGGTTTCGACATCACCAAATTCGGGAATTGCCAGTGATTTCGCCGGCGATATGGCGGCGTGTGAAGGTACCTTAAGGGTACCTTTACACACGGCTACATTTGTAGCTTGTCACCAGGCAACTTACTGGTTGCAGTGAAATCATGGAGACAAGGTTCTATCTTGTTGCTGTGTACAAATGGAATAATCTCTCCATGATTTCACTGCAACCAGTAAGTTACCTGTAGCCACCCTAGAAATGTAGCCGCGTGTAAAGGTACCCTTAGACCATTAGTCACTCAAGGGAATACTGAGAAGTTCTCAGCTCAAGAGACAGCATTCACCGCTCCTGCCTGAGATTGCAGGCACAGACAAGAACAGATGCAATAGGAAGTCTGTGATTACGGTATATATTGCATCTATGCTCTACTGTGGGATCTCAGGCCCTGGGATCACTACCAATCTACATGTAATTAAAGTAGGTGTAAAATATTTTAAAAGATATATTAAACATTAACTTAGGCTGTGGTCACAGTTGCCATGCGTTTTTTTTAGTGATTTAACAAAACTCATGCTTTTTTTCATGTCAGCATGAGTTTTGTAAGGTGTGTGATGGCTCCCTGCGTTTTTGGCTGCGTTTTTGAATCTGCACCTAAAAATAGTGCTTGTAGTATTTTTTTGTGCGTTTTTAAAAACGCATGCGTTTTTGTAGAAAACGCATGCGTTTTTATAACATGGGTTCCTATGGGAAACGCATGCAAAAACGCATGTACACTTTGTACCTTTTAGTGCCATTCAAAAACGCATGCGTTTCCCATAGGAGCCCATGTTAAAAAAACGCATGCGTTTCCGGAAACGCATGCGTTTTTTTAACATGGGCTCCTATGGGAAACGCATGCGTTTTTGAATGGCACTAATTGTACATGCGTTTTTGCATGCGTTTTCCATAAGGCCCCTTATTAAAAAACGCATGCGTTTTTGGATATGCTCCAAAAACGCATGGGACAGTCACACATGCTTTTTGGCTATTAGGGCATGCGTTTTTTAACATGGGGGCCTATGGGTGCGTTTTTTACATGCGTTTTTGAAATCGCAGGTCTCCAAAAATGCATGTGAAAAATGGTACTGTGACCACAGCCTTATGCTTTAAATACTTTGAAAATTGGAATTTAATGCTAATTTTAGAGTAATCAAATACCATGAAATATTGTGCATTTGGGTGAATGATCCATTATCAACACTTTAGGCTTATCACCATAAAATAGCATCAACATACAAACTTGTCTGCAAGTAAAATGCCACCATAATAGCACAGGCAAAATAAATACGTTCACGCTCTGTCCTGCTACGCTGATTCCTCCACACTATGTGACTTTGTGACCTGCTATAATGTGATTCTTGACCTGACTAGGAGTGATGAGAATCAAAACCACTTGCTCTTCAAACGAACAGGTTTAGTATAACAGATCTCAGACATAAAACAGTAATAGCAAAATAGTTTATAATTTTAGCTTAATGAAAGTGTTTCTAGGTATATTAGAAAAATATGATCATTTTGCCTAAAACAAATACATTGTGCAGTTAAAATAGAAAAAAAAATCCCACGAGTTGATTTTGAGATCCTTGAAGAAAAGACTCAACAAACCAACTCGGCTAATATTCTTGTCTAAATATTTAGATGAAATGTCATCTTATGGTTTGGGTATAGACGAGTACAGAGGGTAATGTAAGATTTGCAAATATCATAAAACAAGATCTAAAAAAATGTGCAAAATGTTTGTTTAAGGGGTTCTCCAAAAACATAATAAAATGGTCATTGTCAAGAGGTACCTGAGTCAACATCCACCCACCTTCACTCAGAGGAGCTCTTAGGTAAGCACTCATACTGGAGCTGATGGAGAAGTGTGTGACAGAAGAAAAATCTTGTCCTCGACTGAATAAAGCGAAAATAGGCTGCCGCAGGGATGAGCACACTGTTCTATGTATATTAAAACGATTAATTTAATAAATAAATGTTTGATTAATGTCTCTAGGGGGTGCCTAGTCCCCCTAGAGACCTTACACCCACTCAGGTGGGCTTATCCTGCTGTAATCTGTAATGTACAAAAGCGCCGGGCTCCTCAGAGCTGCGCGCATGACCCCCCAAACTGACCCCCCCGTGTCAGTAGACCTGTCCCTGCACCCCCTCTTATCTTTTCTAGCTATCCCTTTTGCTGAATAAAACGATGTATTAAAGTAGAGAATAGAGGTTATATTTACGTCTTTACGTGTGAGTTTCTGTAAGTGTCCAAAGGCAGGGCTGTCTGCTGCTCCCTCCGCCCGCTTATTAATTATGCACGCCCCCTCTCAGCTTGCAGCAGTGCTGAGACCCTGGCCGAGTCATGAAGGGGCGGGGCTACTGGTATGACGCAATTTTAGTCCAGCCCCTTTCATGACGTGGCCAGGGTCTCAGCACTGCTGCAAGCTGAGAGGGGGCATGCATAATTAATAAGCCCACCTGAGTGGGTGTAAGGTCTCTAGGGGGATTAGGCACTCCCTAGAGACATTAATCAAACATTTAGTTATTAAATTAATCGTTTTAATATACATAGAACAGTTTGCTCATCCCTGCGGCAGCAGGGACGAGCAAACTATCCGTTAACCGGATTGCTAAGGATTACACATCCTGAGCAATCCGGTCATCGGATTGCGACTTCAGCAATCCGGTTCCCGGATTGCTGAAGTTATAATGACATTTGCGTTCACCGCATCCAGATCTGGATGCGATGAACGGAATTAAGGTTTAAAGTGTGACCCTAGCCATAATCATTTTTTGCTCAGTCAGTCGAGGAAAGAATTTATTTCTTCTCCTGTCACAAATCTGCATCAGCAGTCCACCAGTATGTGTGCTTCAGTGTCAGTTTAGGAATAAACAGCTGAAAAGAAAAAGGGCACACAACAGTGTATATCTATCGGCAGAATGTGTAGAAATAAGTAGTGGATTCACTCACTTACTTGTGTTGTGAGATGCCACAACCACCCTTTAACCTATGACAACTTAAAGATGTCAAGTTTTTTTCGCGGTCTGCAGTGTTCCCTTTAGTAGTAGTCCAGGGTAGTGGATATAAGAATAGGGACTTGTGTCCGCACTCCAGCTCCAAAATTATCCAGGCATCAAAGATTGTTTGAATTCATATGGTGGTATATATTTCTACGCGTTTCAGGGTAAACCCCTTCTTCAGGAAAACCACAACAATGGGATGTACAATCGGTCAGTTTAGACACAATTCTTGGCTTCTGTACTTTTTCAGTCTACAGCCCATCCAGACACATGACTAGGATTGGCTACCAATTGAATTATATAAAACCTAAAAAGACCAACAAACCATTCCATGCACCCCCAGATTCAGGAGGCACAAAATGGCTGGTGAAAAACATCCACAAATATATAATATGCAAAAGTGCTATTATTCAGATTCCATATAAGTATCATTTACACCACAGTGACAAGCATGATACTGAAGATGAAAACCCAGCTTGAGGACACAAATGAGACAACTTGAGGGAGTTCACTAGATATACACAATCAGTAACACGCTGCTTTCAACAATATACCTAGGGGACCATAACACAGGATTATTTATTTAAGTACATATAAGGGGGTGCACATGTTGTAACAAAACTAAACAATTTGTTTTAGAAAATTACCTGTTTATAACATTAAATTAGTGCTACTCCCTGCTAAACCTCTGAATATGGGACCCAATCGGTATTAGTGTTCATACACAGACCCCCTGTACTAGGCAATAGGAGAGGGATATCTATACCCTTAGTCACAAAGTTATCCAGCAATCACAGGCTATACTTTCATAAAAAAGCCCTATATCCTACCTTGTGACATTGCAGCTGTATTAGGGGGAGATTGCGACAATTCTGGAACGACGCTCAAACCTCGACGTACGTTTCACCGTCTACGATGGCTTCATCAGGAAGAGTGGTCATGTCTATCAAATTTGCACCTTTTATATGCCCCTAAACTAGGTATAATTGTGTGGAATGGCCACCGCTGTGTGCGGCGTTCATCCCGCATGATGTAAGTCGAGCGCGACACCTGACAGCCGCTGCGCACCGGAAGTGACGACACGGAGCACCTACGTCATCCGTGCCGTCACCCCGGCAACGGCAGACAGCGCGCAGTGCCACGGGCCTCACTGCGCATGCGTGGGGAACACATGCGTGGTATGGTATATGTGGGTATGACCTATAGGGCCCTTGAGGTTCGGGTACAAGAGCATATTAGGGACATTAGAGGGGCTGCGAGTATAGCAAAATTGAGAAATTGAAAAACATCCCTAAACATTTCTTGGACAAACATGGTTGTAATCCGAGGGGGCTTATCTTCAAAGGAATTGATCGTGTCTATTTAGGCTCCAGGGGAGGTGACGTGAGGAGGATTCTCCTACAGAAAGAGACCAAATAGATCACCCTGTTGAATACGGTAGCTACGTTTGGTCTGAATGAATCTGTCAGCTTTCAAGCATTTTTATAAGACAATTTTAGTGAAATTCTTTTTAGTGGTTTTAGGGTTCTCTGTGTTTAACTTTTAACTTTTTATCTATGCTCATTAGGTATTGTGACGGTCAGCCACCTTCATCTTGAACTCCATGATGTCATATCTGGTGGGCAATAGGGTGTAGAAAAATAACCGGGCCTAGGAAATGTATGAACTTGTATCTAAATGAATGTAGCCAATTAATAGGAGATCAATAAGGTATGTGGTAACCAAAAAAATAACTCTTTTTTTGGAATGATTAGCCTGAATCGTTGACTACTGTACTGCCCTGATAATAGCCCGGTTGTTCCATAACCTGTATGGCCATACATAAAATGGATGAAATAAGTATTGAACATGTCACCCATTTTCTAAGTAAATATATTATTCTAAAGTTCTTATTGAAGTGAATTTCTCACCAGATGTTGGTAATAATCCAGGAAATGAAATCAAACCATAGATGTCCATAAGTTAAGTTATATATCAAAATGAGAAATAACACAGGGAAAAAGTACTTGAACACAGTTACTGAAATGTAGTTAATACTTTGTACAAAAGCCTTTGTTGGTTATGACAGCTTCAAAACACATCCTAGTCACATGCATTACTTAGGGTGCTTTCACATCAGCGGTTTTTGCCAATCGCGGCAGATGCGGTGAAAAAAACGCATCTGCCGCGATTACCGCATAACTGCTGCACTTGCGGCACAGTAGTGGCAAGCCCCATACAATGTCTATGCGGGCTTGCGGCAGGTGCGGCAAGTGCTGTATCGGCTGACTGCGTTTTTTTTCACGGCCGCACCTGCCGCAAGTGCCGAAACCGCACTTGCCGCACCTGCCACACACTTACAGCAAGACCCATAGACATTGCATGGGGCTTGCCGCAACTGTGCCGCAAGTGCAGCAGTTATGCGGTAATCGCGGCAGATGCGTTTTTCTCCGCATCTGCCGCAATCGGCAAAAAACGCTGATGTGAAAGGGGCCTTAGGTGTGTTTTTTTGGTCTATTCCTTCTA
Source organism: Allobates femoralis (assembly GCA_033576535.1). NCBI lineage: Eukaryota > Metazoa > Chordata > Amphibia > Anura > Aromobatidae > Allobates > Allobates femoralis. The sequence goes on along the minus strand of JARQOC010000005.1, from coordinate 78,870,075 downwards.
TGAACTGAGCTTTAGTTCCCTCCATAAATGTTCTATTTATTTAGACCAGATGATTGGCTCGGCCATTCTAGCAGCTTTATTTCTCTCTCTGAAAAAATGGGGAGTATCCTTGGCTGTGTGTTAGGGATCATTGTCTTGCTGAAATGTCCTCCCTCATTTCATCTTCCTCATCCTGGTAGATGGCAGCAGATTTTTTTCAAGAATGTCTTTCTTGAATGTGTTTCTCAGTGCCTTATGCTGAAAACTCCTCACACCATCACATTAACATGTCCAAACTTTAATGTTGGCGTGCTGTTTTTACGGTAATATGCCGTTTTTCCAAACACAATGTGTATTATGGTATCCAAATAGCTCAATTTTGGTCTCAGACCACACTATATTCTCCCAGTATTTCATGGGCTTGTCGAAATGTTAAGTACATTGTTAATGCTTAAACATTCTTGTTGTTCAGCTATGAAGTCTTGCATGGTGAGCGTGCATACAGTAGTGTGTATGCAGGCATGGAGCTTGAGTACATTACTTATAGTTTTCTTTGAAACAATTGGACCTACTGATTCCATGTATTTCTGTAGCTCTCTACAGGTGGTTCTTAGCTCTTAGATAATTCTTCTGATGATTGTTTTAACTCCTTTGTCTGAAATCTAGCGGGGAGCAACTTAACGTGGCCAGTTTAAAGTGAAATTATGTTACTTCCTCTTCTGGATTGTGGTGTCAGCAGCGCTCACTGGAATCTTCAGGATTTTAGAATTTGTTCTGTAAGTAAATGTTATCAGTATTTTTTTTTTTACAAAAATAAAGTCGCAAAGGTCGCGAGACAGCTCCCTTGTTCTACCCAGCATGAAAAGTTTCTTGTGTGGCTCCTTGGTAATGAGACATCTTTTTATAGGCCATCAGTTGAACCAGCTGATATTATTTATTACTCATTTACAGGATTGTTTTCTAATTACTGATAGGTTTCAGCAGGTGTCATTATCTTGTATGTCTTTTTGCACCTCTCTTTCTTCATGTGTTTAATACTTTTTCCCTGAGTTACTTCTCATTATTGCACATAACTAAGTTTATGGACATCTATATTTTGGTGTATTTGATTGTGTGGATTGGATGGGTTGGTACTGACATCTGGTGAGACATTTGTGTCAATAGTAACTTTAGAGATATGTTTATTTAGAAAATTCATAACATGTTCAATATTCATTTTACCTGCTGTATCTCCAGTTCTGTTTTCCAAGTCAAACTATTACATCTCAGTAACCATTATATGCCACTTTAATCTTCTCCTTTTAAAGAAAAACTGTCAGCAGCACTTTACAAAATAAGGTACAGACAGGGTCATATTGGTCCTGTCATACTGATTAAAATTATTCCAGAGGTGAAGAAATTCATTTCGTGTACAGTATATTCTTTAATCTGTGTTTGAAGTTTTCTTCTATTCATATTTGCATGTATCGAGGTGGGCCTAAGCAGCAGGACTTGTGGAAGTATTTTCAGTAAAGATGAGCAAACCTTTTAAAGTTTGAGTTTGGTTCAGTTCGCTAAATCAGAGGCAAAATATGTTCACCGAATAGATTGAAATACAGTTTGCCAAACTTCCGAACCCAATTCAAACCAATCAGAGGCAAAATCAAGGACCTAAAAACCATGTTCCAAGGAGACCAAAAGCTGCCAAACACAGCTCAAGACATTTTACAGCGGAGACCCACTTTATTGGCGCTGACATTATCTTCATACACTATTACATAGCAAACTTCAGCGCCACTGTCACCATGCTTCCAGGCCGGCTCATGAACCTCAGAAATCCTCATAACTTCCCTGAGGTTGTCTTAGGTTACACAGCGGGTATCAAGCAGCAGGGAATCCCACTGTGTGGTCTGAGATAACCTCAGTGACATCAGTTCTCATAGACCAATTGTTTCGTTAGAGCTGCGATATCGTGTGAGATCCAGATGATATATTTTGGCGGTATTGTGAGACAGCATGTGCAAAGAGTGGTGACGTCAGGGAGAGGAGCTCAGTTCAAACTTGCAGGATAGCCCCTGTGTGACCCCTTGAGTCTAAATTGCAGTAATATTTGTGATGGCACCGCTTGTCACATTCTCACGAGTGCCTGCATGCCTGCTCTCCTATGGGGGATGCTTTCAGTGAATGTGACCCCACCATATTGTTGTAAAGCCACGTGCCCATGGTACTTGCTTGATGCTTCTTTTGTAGCAGATTTTGAGAATCTACATCAAAATCTGCATGTCTATCCTGAAGACAGAAAAGTCTGTGAGAGTTCAGAATTTTTTTTCTTGTGGATTTGGTGCAGATTTTAGGGCAGAAAAAATAAATCTTAACCACATGTGCAAGGGAAAACAAGCAACGTGGGCATAGCACCTCTTACCTGTCATAGACTTTGCTGGCCTCAGAATAGACATGCAGATTTTGCCACCTTGCTACATCAAAAGAGATTTCTAGGGCAGGGGTGGCCAACTACAGTCCTCAAGCTCTGAAAACAGTGCAAGATATCAGGATGTCCTTAGCATTACACAGGTGCTAATTTCATCACCTGCATGGGTGATGATTCCAGCACCTTGTGCAATGCTAAGAAAAGTCCTGAAAACATGCACTATTTGCGGCTCTTGAAGATTTTACTTGGCCATACCAGTTCTACAGGAGAGTGTGTAGTGTCTTGCATTACCATACTGCAGACTATCAGGCCAGAGGCCTGCTGCTTGTTCACTCATCTCTGTAGGGCAGTATCAAAGCACCTGTCCTTCACAGAATGAGTGAAGTAAAACATTTTTACTGAAGCACAGGCTATATTAAGTCTCAAACACACACATATATCATTATGCATATTACATATAAGGAAAGTCCCACAGGGATCAGCAGACTCCACTACAATGGTGCAAAGTCCATTAAGGGCTTTGAGCTGTAGCTCAAAGGTTGCAGTCCCACTAATCCAGCAGGGTGAAGCTACCGGCCCTAAATCCGAGAAGGGATAACATAAAATGAACAAAAAAAAGGCCTCTCTCTTTGAAGTATGAAACACAACCTAAAAAAGTCTTTCTTCAGACAAATACCAACTAAGGAACTAAGGTTCAGCAACCCAACCAAATGCTTTTTGTAAGGTCAGTCTTCTCTTTATTCAGAGTAGAAAGATTTGAGCAGCTTTTTAAACACTTCCTGGAAGGCAGTTCACCATTCCACATGGTACTCTGCTGCAGGGCGTTCTTGGGGGTCTCTGCCCTGCAGGTGCATTTTCTGCCACCACCTGTCACCCAGCACACCCCATCATGGCCACCGCTAAGGAAAAAGATGGTGGAATTAGGGGATGACCACCATCTCTAGGAGAGGTGGGACTAACTTGGGCAACATCAACAGGCCCTTCAGGATTGATGGCCCCTGTGGGATTGGGCGTAGCTGGCTGGCTATCCAAGAGAGGCTTGACCTTCATCCATCATATCATTCCCTCCTGATCAGCCTACTGCTGCCTATTTTCAAAGTTGTTGGTAGTGACAACCCAACTTACACCAACCACGAACTACCCTTTCCGCCCATCACCTTAACAAAGGTGACCTTCTCCCCAACATAGATTATGCGTAGTCTTTTGGGAAGATGGTCAATCAGCAGGGTATAACAGTTAATGTAGTATTGATGACCAGTACCTCCTTTGGCTATGAAGCCAAAACCTATCTGCTGGATGAATGCCACCCCCTTGCCTTGGGTACATTGGTCATCAAAGTCATTGACCTTAGCCCATGCATCCACTCTTGGGTGATGGCATACACAAGCCAAATCTCAAGATAGGGGACTGGATGGGGTGAGTCATGCCGTATCGGATAGTTGCTTTGAGGGGGTAGTGGTCCTCACATGGTATTCTTAGTTGAAGGCCTCTGGTGGGGGTACTACACAAAGCTGGGAAGCAGGGCATTCTACCACTACTACCTCTTCCTCATCCTCCTCAGTCTCATCATCATGTTCATGGTACTGGATTTGCCAATTCAGAGGCTGCGGCTCCTGTTGCAAGTGTAATAATATCAGGCATGCTGCAAGATTGTCCTTAGTGTGACATGTCCTTCTCCCGGCTGGCGAGGGGAATGGATCACCTCATGGCTGTGAGCTCCTGAGGCTCTTCTCTGGCATCTGAGCCCAGCACTGGATCCTGACCTCACTGCATATCAGGCCCAATGCAGGAAGTATGGTGGAGCTCCAGGTGATATATGTGTCCTGTGCGGGCTGCTCCGGTTCTGGTGCTGAAGCAACCTTGGCCCCTGGGGTGGATAGTAAGATGACAACCTCCACAGCTGGCATATCTTGTGGTGGATCTATCATTAATATTACTGCATACTGCAGGCACATGGTAGCAAAGTGTAGCACAGTATAGCTGAGATTTACTGCACTGCCAAGGTGGCGCTGGGCTCCGTGGAGATGCCTCTTTGCTTTGCCTAGGGGCCCGCCTCTTCCAACGCTAGGACACTATCAATTACATGATATTATTGTTGGCATAATCTTGTGGCC